>PGSH02010810.1:0-237024 GCA_002915635.3 Ambystoma mexicanum
TCCAAATAACTGATCCAACTCAGTAAGATGACAAAGTACTGTGTTATCATCAATTATCTAAAAAGCGAGTTACAACAGACATTAACAAACATTAGCTCGATTTCTCTCAGCGATCTTTTCACAAAACATATACTTTATGCTACAAAATAGCTCAGAGGTGATTTCATACTACATGGCAAATAATGAAATACCTACTAGGAGTGTGATAGGCTTAAGGAGAACATCTAAGTATACATTACATAGGAATAAGGATTGTGATTGGCAGCCCACTGTCAGGTGGACAATATATGCCAACCTCTAAAACAAGTAATCTTTAAACCGATTAAGTACATGGTTTTCAATTGGTCTTCAAACTATAAGGTCCTTCGTTACATGGACCTCTACAATTGGTTGGCACGCTTGTGCCATGTCTGGTATATCCGGTTCACTTAGCAGCATATAAGCCCAGACCCAGGTGCAAGGAGGTGGGTCCGACTATCTCCCCACCCGATTAGAACAACATCTCTTATCACCCATGCCTTCTGCCATGAAGATTGTTTTTGAACTTGGCCTTGCAAAATATCCTTATTTCTGGGAATACATGGAGTGCAGGCACTCACTATCGTTGTTCTAGTACTCCAAGTTCGACTCTATTTTCATCCTTGGCTCACGTGACAGGAGACCAAGATTTTGTCCATTTTGCAGGTTTTAAATGTCTTAAATGAATACAACTTGGCACTCTAGTTTCTCTGCACCTTAACAAAAGATGATTCATCCTTCACACGTTCACTCCTTTCAAGAATAGATAGCTGATCTTGGCTGCTTCAGTTTTGATACTTGGCCAGACAGCCTTGCCATGCAGCTCCACGATTTCAGCTTATTCCTGCTGCAACACAATTCTCCCTCTCTTCTTTCATGATACCAATGTCCAGCTTCTATGCAGTGGCTGCTTTGCCTGCATTCTATTCACTACATATAGCCAGCTTCTATGATGAATTAGTCTACCTTGCTCTTTAGCGTCTGTACAATTATTGAATGGTTGATTCTCTGCAGCACTTTGTGCATGTGTAATCTTCTTTGTATTTAAAAGTTCACTTGACCCTTTACTACATAATTAGTTTCTGTAGGATCCATGCCTCTTCTTCACCCAGTACTTCAGGACATCGTGCATGTCTCTTGTCATGTCACTAGCTTTTCTCTTTGCTCTTTTTCATATTCCTTCAGGGAGTTACTCCCTCAGATTGTCGTGTTTTCCGGGATTACATTCAATAGGGTTGTCTCAATGGGTATCTTCTTCCAAATATATGCTGCAGTATTGGCAAAACTTCTGGTGCTAAACACGGCACGATCTCAGACTTCCAACATATAGAGGGTGGGGGGCAGGATTTCCTGTAGAGGCATGAAACTGCTCTTCTACACCATGCATAGTGCCTTAGCAGCCTTTTTATGTTAACCACCCCTCAGTGACCCTCATGAACCAGCTCAACCACCACCCCGACTGAAGAGGGAGTTCCAGGGGGCCAGAGAATGACCCTATGCCCTCTGAAGCTCATGACAAGACAAAAGGCCAGAAACGCTTGCAGCTACCCATCTTATTTTGGAGAGATCCCGAGTGCACCAATGATTGACAAGTACACTGGAAGATATGCTCTCAGCCAGCCATACAGACTGAATACAATGCAAATCTTTCCATGTGTGGGAGAAGAGCCTGTGATCGTGGACAGAGACACCTATATGGATAGCCTGATGAGGCACCAAGAAGCCATTGTACTGACGTCCTTAGTGACACGACGACGTAGCAGCATTAGACATGAAGCACACTTGAAGTCCTGCACTGCATCACACAAACACATAGTCGTATACATGAAGAAGATATGTGCACAGTTCTACAACTAGAGGACAGATAAATATACATACTGTCAATGTTTTTATTATTTTTACAATAGCCAAATGCAGTAAAGCAGAACCGCAAAGCACAAGAGATCTTGAACAAGCTTGCTAATGCTTAAAGCCAATAGCCGCGTGGACATACAGGAGTATATATGGAACCGGATCGAACCAGGTACAAATGATGTATAGGTAACTTAGCCTAACATGGACATTGTAGAAACCGCATTATGAGGTTTAGAAAAATTACAGCAGGCCTCGAGCAGAGTATGAGACGAACCAAGCTGACTCAGGCTGCACAGGGAGCGGAGCCGTGCAAGACAAGCTCACAGCCAAGGTCAGAGATACGAAGAAAAATCCAATCCCCAGACGACAAAGCGACCAGCTGCAGGAAAACAGAATAAATCCTCATAAATGTGAGCTGCAGAACTCAAATTTGTGGTTTCTAAACACGTGGTACAGCCGAACGAGACAATGGGCAGTCATTCATGGTGGGAAAGAGGAGCCGATCCCAGCAAGCCAGACACAGACTGTAACAAGTGTTGCGACCAAAGGAGCATATTCTCATAGGCAAAGGTGGTAGACAAAAGTTACAATACAGACACATAATCATTCACATTACCTTGAAGAGGTGCACAGCGAGCTGAGAACTCGATCGAGTCCCAGACCTAGGGGCCTTAGCTCTAACCAATCACAGGGTAGGATCCCAGGGGTGGATGGCAAGGGGCAAGAACCAATGGCAAGCCCACTACTCGGCAACAATGTAATAAATAGTTTCCTGGGGACGGGATAGACAAGCCACCTGACATGCAAGAGCCAGTATAATAACATCTATAGGTGATCGTATAGGTTATTGAATCCTCAATACCCAATCCCTCAAAATGGTAGGTTTATTGGATAAGGGCCCAAGTGATGATGCCAGACCCATACAAAACCAGCCTGCGCTCCGTGGAACATTGAGATGTACCTGAAACCTCCTGTTTTCCTTTTCAATAAACCGCAGTTTGCACTTAACATTTAACTGAGTCCTCTGTTATTCTGGGGAGGGTGTTGGGCCCCCGGAGTCTGCGGATCCCCAGCCTTGCTCTGGCATACCTGGGAGTCCCACCCAACAAGTTGGTAGCAGAGCTGGTGGTTGGCTGTGCCAGCCCGGCACAAAGCCATCACCTCCGCTACAGAACCTGAGAGGCTGCAGGACCCTCGCATATTTCGAGAAAGATGGTGAACGTGTACCCGTGGAAAGGCCGCCACGAGCCAGCATGGAAAATATCCTGCCCGAGGACAGCGAGGCGTCCAGGCAGACCAGGACGAGGAAGTGGAAGCTTTGGGGGACGTGCCGGCCCAGCAGCATCAGCAGACCGCGGAGTGTAAGTATTGACCCAGTCACACAGCAACTGTGGGTGTGAGGGAGGGTATTAAGAATTGTTTAGTATTATCGAGCATTGTTAAAGTATTTTCTAGCATTGTTAAACTTAGTAGGGACAGGAGTGGAGGTAGACGCCAGTATATGTGGTTAGGAAACATTCATATTTAGAGGTAAAAGGTTCTGATGAACAACCTATATAACTGACTCGAAGGCACGGATGACAGAAGTATGTAACTAGCGGATTTCCTGTGGGTTGGACTTTTTAGCTCATGTCATAGGTGACGGTATCCCCATAAGGGTTTAGCAAGGGAAGCTGGCCTAGATTGCGGAAAGTGATTGACCTCTCCAAAGCCTTCAATCAGATTGACAGATCAAGGCTGTGGCTTAAGGTGAGGAGGAAAGGAATTCCGGAAACATTGTTATCAATGTTAATGGAACTACATGAGGGGATGACAGTAAGGGTACGGTTGTATATTAAGGGTCACCATTCAGAGTCAGTGAGGGTCGAACGAGGGGTAAGACAGGGATGCCTAGGCACACCCACATTTTTTAACCTATTTCTGGCAGACGTAGGGGAACACCTGATGCCGTCCGCAATGGCAGTCCAGAACTTAATGGGAGAAAGATAGGTTGGCTGGCCTATGCGGAGGATAATGTTCTGTTAGACAGAACTGCTATTGGTCTGCAGCGACTCTTAAATACATTGGGAGAATACTCTGCCATAAATGGGTTGATGGGTTGGTCATAAACCCGAATAAATCAAAGATTCTGATCTATAAGCACCCTAGAAAGAAGAACAGCTTTAAAAAAAATGGGTACTAGATGGTCAATAGATCCTGCAAGTGGGAGAGCTAGTTTAATTGGGGTATAAGATATATGCAAGTCCAGCAGCATATGAAACTGAAGAAGATATCCTCGCCAAATCCCTCTCTCTAGTGCCCATTTGAAAAAAATAAACTCCAAGTACTGCAAGTTCTCCATTCTCCCAATGATAAAGTACTATGTGGCAAAAATGGTTCCATTAGTACTTTATGGCCTAGAGGCCAAACCACATCTGTGGGATTTAAATTGGTCCAAGCTGGAGGGAAGAATATGGAAAGAGGCCTTGAACTTACCATCGAGCACCCCGGGATGGCACCTGAGATATGAACTGGGATTAAAATCGTTAAGTTGTCTGGCTGAATGGAAATTGCTATCGCTGTACAGAGAGATTGTAAGTCCGAAACCAGGTTCCCTCTATGAGGACATTAAAGTACACCTTGGTTATGCAAAATCCACCAATCTTCTAGGGTTGGAATCTAGAGTGAAAGCCGCTCTGGCAAAAACAGAATCGGACCTTGGAACCCTGATTGTTAACCCACTGAAGGTTAAACGGGAGCTGGAACTGTTAGATTGGATTGAAACCATCTCGAAAGTAAGGTCCTCAACTCCCTACAATTCATTTTTAGTGGTGATAACAAAATAGGATTTCTCCCGCGGTACCTTGAAAAATTTCCAGATAGAAAGATCAGGAGCCAATTTTTTAAGGGCTAGGCTCAATATACTGCCCACTGGAGAGATACTAGAAGCTCGAAGGAAGGGGCTACGAGCCATTACACGCTGTTTGGGCTGTGTCTGCCCAGCAAACCAATCCTTCGCCATCTATTAATGGAATGCGAAGGCACGTGGCACCTGAGGGAAAAAGAATTGCGGAGATTCGTGGCTAGGACCGAGTGGTTATTGTCAGAAAATTTCTGGTACAGAATGATATTGGGACACAAAGTACTCTTGACGGCAGCAGTGGTAGAAGTACTGAGCACCTTGAACCTGGTAAACTAAGAAAAGACATTGAGGGAGAGAAGAGCTAAAGAACATGTTTCAATAATGTGGACTCTGGCCCCAACGCACGTGCATGAAATGTTGGGGAGAAAACAGTTTTAATTAATTCGAGACAAAAGAGGGATGGAAGATTTGGGGGGAGGAGTAGCAAACCAAAGTTTATGGGGGCTTCTTTTTTATTTTTCTCTTCCTTTTGTTTTGGTTATCTCCTGCTCCCCAAAGGTGAGGAATAGGAAATATCCCTAGTCTCTTTATTTTTTTTGTTTTTCTTCTTTTTAAGATGATTTGAATTGTGTAGATTTTAAATGTTGGCTCCTCTTTGTTTGTATGAAAAGAATTGTAAAGGTTTGATACTATTGTCTAATGGTCTATAAACCAAATACAATCAAAAAAATTAAAAAAGAAGGTGATTCAATTGGATAAGTCTTGAGAAGAGGCGTATTATTTGCCAAGCTTTGCAGCAGGCACAGATCGAACACAAGAGAATATTGGTATACTCTGCCCAGAGACAGGAAGACGGCTGTGGGGTTTGTGTTGGGGTTTGTGTGTTTAGGGGTAACAGGCTGTAACATTGTGTGCACTGTATTTGACTTCTCAGCACTATGCAGTTAGTGAATTGGTGTCCTCACATATAGGGTTGTGCATAGGACACGGAGAGCACGAGACAGTGAGGAGCTAGAATTTGAAACCTGGGATTGGCAGAGGAGGTGAATAAGTGGCAGTGCGTGGAAGGCGCATGCGGAAGATTGTGGGTGTGCCTGAGGAGGCAACGATTGTGGAAGGGGTAGTTGGTGCGCAGAGCACGCCGACAGGTGGAGGAGCCTGAGAAGCATTTAGTGGTTTATAAAAGTATTGTGATTACTTGTGTTCCTTCCTTAACAGCGGACTATCGAAACCCTCAATTTGAGGTCTGGTAAATGCAAGCACAATGTATCAAGGGAAGTCCGGGGGTGACACGCCCCTACAGCATCTGTGCAAGACACTCCCACCATAAGAGGATAAAATATGCAAAAGTTTTTTTGTTCTTTTTTTTTAAACAAAAATTTGCTTCGATCCTGGTTTATGGAGCTGAAACCAAGAAATGGCAACCTGCCTCCTTGTGGAACAAAATGTAGGGCTTTTTCTGCTGAGCAGTTTTTGGTTTACCCCAAACAGTGCCCATTTGTGCAATACGGTATGAGCTTGGGCAGGTTTCGTTACATGCAGTTTATACTTGGAGACTTCTATTGTTATATAGAACGTACTTAATGATGGACAATCGAAATTCTGTTATGAGTATTATAGCTCAATATGTGTTAGCTTCTGAACATGTTATGATATAAACATGTAGAGCAAAGGTACAAGTTGTTATGGAGAAGGAGGGTATTAGAGAGAGCATGTTATTTGAAAATCCAAACAGAGTTAAGAAGAAACTATGGCTGGCTGATTGGATTCGCACCAGAGAGCTCTGTTGTAAGTTGCGTTCACTTAGAGAACATGCATTTAGGCCAAAAAGACTGTATACCAGAGCCATATCTGATTAGGTTCCCGGATCCTAGAGGAAGAAACTTATTCATGAGGATAAGGCTGAATTTATGGCTCACCAATGAGGTTTTATATTGCGGGAAATAACTCCCTCTAGTATTTGCTGATATTGTTCCCCTTCCAACTGAGATAGATACAATAAAACATTGAACAGTGGAGTTTTCAGCCCTGATTAATCCTAGAATTGTTTTTTTTAAACACTTTTTGTGGAGTATCTGATAATCGATCCAGGGCTCTGTTCGAAAAATAAAAAAGTTAAAAAATAATATAGCATAGAATGGTCTAAAGGCACAGGGGGGAAGTTAACTAAACCATGGCCACTTTGTGGAAGTTTCTCCAAAGATGTGCAGCAATCACTTCTGACATACATACAGGGTATCTAGAAGGGGAAGAAGCTAGCCAGCCACATGGCTATATTAGAACTCTGGCGGATGTTCCAAGAGGGTGAGGGGGACACAGCGAGGCATCAGTGGATGCTGAGCCAGCAGGAGGTGCAGTGGCCTGCTACCCGGCCTTCTGCTCGCCCACATGTCCCTCAGAGCGTGGTCTCCGATGACACAGGCGATGAGTTAGGGATATACCCATTATGAGAATTAAGAGCAGCATGGGAGTATTCAAATACGACATATAAACCACCACCATACACTAGGGAAGAGGGACAGAGAGGCGCAGGGCAGATGATCCCGCGGCAAGGAGCAAGCAGCAAAGTGCAGCAGGACACGAAGGAGGGGCTAGGGAGCACAGCCACAAACAAATGGATAGGGGACAGATTCTTTTAAAGCTGGAAGAAAAGACAGATGGGGAATATGAGGGGGCAACTAAGGCAATGGAAGATTTGAAGAGGGCAGAGAAGCGAATGACTTGGCAGAGATAATGGAGGAAACTGACAGGAAGAAGAAGGATAGAGAAGAGAGGCTAGACAGAGAGGATAGGGAAAGGAGAAGAGAGGAAGAGAAGGAAGGAGCAGGTGCAGAAGGAAACAGAAGAAAGGATAGAATGGGAGTGCAGAGAAATGAAGAGAGGAGCAGGAATAGCGGGACAGGAGGATAAGAGAGCTAGAGGAGATCGAGAGGTGAAGCGAGGCAGTGAAGCAGGAAAAAGGCAAGTTGATAGAGAGGGAACAAAGAAAGTTACAGATGGACAGATTGGCAAGAGAGCACATGCGCAGAGAGGAGAATGAGCGGGAAATAAGGGCAGTAAAGACACGATGGACAATGGAACGGGGAGATGACAAAAAAGCAGGGGGCGGATGAGCAAAGCCAGACAGCATGACAACACAGAGCAGGGGGTGACATTGGTGATTTAGTGACATGAAACCAAGCAAGACAGGCCTAAGGGCATGGGGGAGGAAGCAGGTACGATTTGCATGACATCGACATTAATATGAAACCCAACACGGACATGACCATGAGAAGACTGAGCTTTGTGGATGACTTTTGCAGTATCATGGGTTCAGGGTCCGACAACGAAAGATGAAACAGTGGGGATGAAAGTGGGGAGCAACATAGGCCCCAATCGACAAGGACAAGCACGGACAAGCGCGTGATGTGGGAGAGAGGGACAGGAGCAGAGGGAACAGGAGGTGGCAAGGATGAGCGCGCACAACGGTCTTTGGATGAACTATGTAACATCGATGACCTAATACCATATGCAGAGAGGCTCAGAGATCTCCCAGGATGAAGGAAAGGGGATACAACTATAGTATGTTCCAGGGGGAGGATCCCGCAGAGACCCAATGACCCTGTTTCGGATACCCCATAACAGAACCGATAGACGTGTACACTGACATTAGGAATGAGGACAGACAGGTCAGATTGTCTAGAAGCACGAGTGCGAAGGTAGGGTTCCCACAGATGCCCCTGCTAAAAAAGGGAGGGGGGTGACTTCAATATATACCATGGAAGCATATTGACAATGAGAATGTGAGGTGTAGGTTACCATTGTTATCAGCGGGTGCTGCAAAGTGGATATACAAGATGGAAAGGATGACAGTGAGCCAGAGGTTAGCAGTGGGGGACGCGAATGGACTGTTAGTAGTGATCCTTGGGGATGCTGCTGATGATGTATGGAAAAGGGCAGGGTTTCCCAGTGTGACCACCCAGAACACAGCACACTATGGGTCGCCGTTCACAAATTGCAGGGCTGCCATATGGCAAATCTTAAGGACACAATACCCGGACACGTCAGACATTGGAGTAATTATGTTTCGCAAAATGGAACCAGACGAAGACCCCTTATACTACATTCAGGCAATCCAAGAGCTTTGGTGTCTTGAAACTCAAGAAGCATAGTACAAAACAGTAGTAGTATTTTACCAAATATTCCCAGCACCTGTACAGAAGCAGTTAAGGAAATTAATAGGCACGGAGGCAAAATCTTGGCCAGAAATACAGCTTACAATCGTAGATCATTCTAGACTATTGCAAGAGAAGCTAAAGAAAAAAGCAGATGAAAGAAAGTTAGAGGAAGCAAAACTAGTAAATAAAAAACAATTGGAGTACGCAATGGAAGGGCCGGTAGTAACCAGCACGAGTACACAGGGGACACAGCAGCAGCAGTACACACCGCCGCCCATGGGGGGGGTTCATGGGGTGGGGGAACATGCAGCAAGGGTTTCGAGGAAGAGGGGGGCCATCGGGAGGATGCCGGTTTGGGCTGCAGATACATCACAACAAAGGGGGCTTTCCAGGAGGGTTTCAGGGATACCGGTCACACATGCAGCAGGGCCCAGTAGATTTTGCGGGGGGTTTCCAAGGGCAGGGCGGAAAGCCACCACAGTTTTGGACATGCTGGCAGATAGGACACATTTTGAGAGCTTGCAGAAGCAGGGGGATGCAGCAGAATTGGGTAGCACAGTGCCAGCTGGCATAATATGGAGACCAGGAAGACTATTACACACAACAGCAGCACCAGCACTCGCACCTTGAAACACTTGTGTATCGGCACGTTATAAAAGCCATATCATATCATATATCACCAACAACAGCAGGGACAGCTGCCACAGATACAAGACAGCATGCAGCAAAACAATGGCACAGTGTCACACATGGACTCCATGGAAATGGTCCCCATTAGAAAACTGGGAGGGGTCACCATGGTAGGGAATAACCCATTCTCAGGGAACAGGATGTCCTTATACCCTCAATACGACAGCTCACAGAAAGACTTGATGTGTTCCATCCTGTCAATCACGCCCAACGCTGCGGAGAAACTTTGCATAGGAGTGGCAATAGGTGATAAATGTTTTTCCTTTCTTGTAGATACAGGGACGACTAGTTCCTGCATTCGGGAGGGAGCATTTAGATTGTCAGGCAAGTATACTCAAGGATTCTCTGGGGCTCGGGAAGTGGTTCCTTTCACAGATGATATCTCTCTATAGGAGAACACAATGTATCTCTGCCTTTACCTTACACTCGACAGACACCTGTAAATATACTGGGATGAGACAGTATGAGCATACTAAACATGACAATTTCATTCACAAACAAGGGGATAGTGTGCTCCACACCAGGAATACACATGCTCAATGTAAGAGAGATCATCCAAGCCTATTATGGATGGACGGTACAGAGGGTGGTCCCATTGGACATGGAGCTGTTCCAGTACGGGACTGACATTGCTATTGCATGGCTCCCAGGGATTGCATGGAAGATGTGGCATGTTCCAAACGAGTATCTATTCAGACCTGAGATACCCTTGGACAAAGGAGAAGGAACAATGGTTCCAATAGAAATTGAGGCAGTGGTTGTGAGAGACGAGTGGATAGCAGTGCATGGGATGGACGACACAGGACGACCATGGCAAACAGTGATCGCGGTGGCAGAAGGGTGTAGGCTGGCTGAAAATACATTACAGAGAGATAGATACCACAGAGGATTGCAATGATGCCAGAAACACCGTCATCCTGCTGCGAGGAGGATCTGGCCAAGGTACCCAGCATCCTATGGACCACAAGCCCTTATGATGTGGGGCTTCTAGGAGGAATAAGGGGGAGTTAAGGTAAAGCTGAAACCAGGGGCAATGTTAGCCAGAGTAAATCAGCATCCACTCTCAAAAGAAGCAGATGAGGACATCTATGAAACGATTGCAGCACTAGTGGAGTGAGGCATTCCAGTGCCACCAGAATCCCCATGCAATACAGCAGTGTACCCAGTTAAAAAATCAAACAGGGGTTGTGGCGATTTATCCAGGATTTGCGCCCACTAATCCACATTGTAGAAGCAGAATATCCTTTGGTTTCAAATCCAGTGACAATTTTGTGCAAAGACATGATGACTTCCTTTATGTATAGAACCCAGAAGTGGAAACATACAGAACTTCCTCAAGGGTACTGCGAGACACCATTTATCTTTAACAGGGTCATCCTGATGGATTTATGCAATGTACAGATGGAGAGTATGGTACTACAGTACGTAGATGACATTTTGATTTGTAGCACAACAAAAGACCAGTGCAGAAAAGACTCAGTACACATGTTGACAGTGTTAGCTGACAAAGGCCCTCATTACGACCCAGGCGTTGGACCATGGTGCTAATAGCACCATGGTCCATGCCGGTAACTTACCGACTCCGCCATGGCGGAATGGGGAATTACCGCCCCATTCCGAGGTTGGCAGGGCGGTAATTCCCCATGCCGCCATGGCCCTTCCCTATTCCCATTTTTGCCCCATAGGGCTCACTGGGACTGGAGAAGGCACTAATTACGGCACTGTAAATTACAGTGCCGTAATTAGCTCCAGGTCATTTTGCGGGTTGGTTTTTTAACGCCTGCTAAAAGCAGGCGTTAAAGTGCCACCCGCAAAGGGACCTAGTAATCAGGCGTTAAGGGTTTAACGGCGCCGCCACCTTTTACGGCGCCGTTAACTCCTTAACGCCTGGGTTGTAATGAGGGCCAAAGAATACAAGGTGGACAAGACCAAACTACAGTACTGTCAGAAAGAGGTGCCATACATTGGACAGACAATCTCCCAAAATGGACTACAGATCAAACCAGCAAATGCTGAGACAATGTGTAAGACAGCCAAACCCACAACAGTGAGAGAATGCAACGGTTCTTGGGGTTGTGCAATTACTGCAGAGCATGGGATTTTGACTACAGTACATACATGACACCTTTACTGGGCGCTCTGAAGGAAGCACAGAAGGGACACAAGGCAATAAACTGGACTACAGAAATGACTGAGGCATTTGAGGAGCTGCAAAAAGCCATACGCACAGCTCCAGTGTTAGGGATCCCACACTACAAAAAGGAATTCTTCCTGTTCTCACATACTGATGGGGTAGTTATAAAAGCAGTACTGACAAGGAAGACACAATTGGGACACAAGCCAATAGCATACGTGTGGGATACATTGACCCACTCAGCAGAATTCCCATCCATAACCAAGCTGCACTTCAGCAGTTAACAGCAAAATGGCTGCACTGGCTCCTTTGAGCACCTTTGCCTCGCATCAAAACTGTGTTTTGCAGCTACAAAATGATGGTTGCACTGTTTTGCCAAGCACCATTGGGTAAGTTGGAACAGGGAGCACCCCGAGAAAGGCTGCCAGGGAGCGTTCTGGAGTGTACTATAGAAGCAGCGTGAAAAAGCAGCGCTGCTTTGCTGCTAGCCCAAAGCTTCCCATTGAAAAAGGGAAATATTTTACATTTAAAATAATGCTGCCCTGATGCTCTTTTCATCTGTTCTACATTACACTGCTTTTATCAGTGAGGCCCTGCCATGCCCATCCATATTCAGATGGTGCTCCAGCAGAAGAGAGCATTATCCCTGAATAACAGGCTGTGTCAGACCAGATCCCGGAAATCAACAGAAGCTTTACTTTCAGCTGCATGGAAAACGCTTGACTTTTGGGTTACAACATGTCAAAAATCACTGCTTAAAAGAAACCCTAGCTCTAAGAGCATATGTCAATTTCAGTGGACCTGTGTCTTAAACAGATTGCTGTATAAGTGAAACTGACTAGGGCTTCAAAACAATATTGGGAAGTCAGAAGGAAGAGAAAACCTTTTGAAATGGTCAGCCCAGCAGACTTCACCATGTGTTAAAATGCACTTTTGCAAATAAAAAAATACCTATTTTAAAAGTGTCATGTTGAAGAAGGCCCTGTCTTTGCCTAGCAATATAAAGGGGATTTTGCTGGGAAGCAAATATGGGATGTTTTATTTCAACAGGCTTGCTTCTTATTCAGAACAAAATAAAATAAAATAAAGAAATACATGTTTTGGCTGGACTCGGAAATCAGGCCAAACAGGGTTTCTACTATGGCTAAAGGGACATGTTGGGGGCTGACAACAGGAGGGCCCTACCCCCAAGAGAAGCCACAATAGATTCTGGGACACCTCCGTGTTAATTATGCCCTTGGAAGCTCTGAATAGACCAAGAGAAAGAAATATCACACTCGTGTCAGACTTCTGTCTGTGCTCAAGGTTGACACAATAGATTCTGGGATGCCTATGTGTGAAAACTCAAGTAGCACCTTCCCTCAACATCTACTGGGGAGCTTCAAAGGCAACTCCAAAGCAGCCTTGTAAGCTATGCCCTTATTTGGTAGACAATGCTGACCATCTCTCTCAAAAGACTATTTTATTAATAAACTTTTAAGACTTTTATCTCTGCAACAGGACTTCACAGGAATGTAAAACGTTAACAGCTTAACTTTAATTTTTTGTGGCTTTTAAACAAGATGTGGTAGCCTTCACTGGCATATTGTGGACAGAAATGGCAGAGAATTGGATATTCTGAGGAAAGTGTATATGATGCCACTTTGAAATTCAATACTTACATGTCTTATGATAATATATACACATGTATAAAGTTATAGAATTTTAGGTAAAGGAATTTCATTAAAAAAACGCAGAAAACTATTAGACGGATTAAACAAAGTCCTACACACGTGCAAATTGAACTGCCATGCTTTGTGTGAAATATGTAACCTGCCTATGTAATTTGCCAAAAGGCCACAACTGTACAAATGTGTGATTTATGTTAACATTGATTTTTGTCAAAAAGGACTGTGGGATGGCTTTTCACCTCATAAAATATAACCTCATAAACTGAGTCTCCTCCTCGAGGAGGTGATTAACTTTAGGCTAACCTATCCAGTTCTTGGGGGTAGGTCTAGCATAGTTCTGCCCAACAATAAACCTGTTGATGTCACCCACTTTATAAAAGGGGTGGGAGCTCACAGGGACAGGGAATTTCCAGCGCCTGCGTATCCAGACATTCCAGAGCCACCTTTGCAAGATTCCAGACTCTACTGCCAGGCCAAAGCATAGCTGACCCTATCCCAGCAAGGCCAAAGCATAGCTGGCCCTATCCCAGCAAGGCCATTGATCCAGAAACCCAACTAAAATCCCCAAAACAAGGGGGAAAAACAGTGGACCCTATTGACAGCATCCTGTGACCAGACCAGCTTTTTGCCCACCACCTGCATGCCCACTGTACCCTTGCCAACAAGTGACCAGACTTGCCCAGCTGTTTGCTGTGAGGGGCGCCCGCCGTGTGGTGACCAGAGTTTTGAGTCCAGAACCCGGTTGACTGTCCCAAATCCCAGCTCAAGTGCGGATTGTGAGTATTTCCCCATCCCATATCAAAAGCCTTTCCCATTTTGACCCTTCTTCTTTGTCCTACTCTCTAAGTAATTCTATCCATGCCATGATAACTTGTTTAAAACTGTTAGAATTCTCTGTGCACCCTGTCCTTGATCTCCAAGCGTTACCTCCACTTTTCTTTTCATTTTTGTCTTGCATAGATCATAAATCCTTAGCTATATTTTGATTAAATAAATTAATTTTCCATAAAGAAAAGGGGTACACTGCGTGAAGGGTTACAGCTGCAGCGTAACTTTTATATTCACTGGTGGCAATCCATTTTCTAGCCATTACATCTAGTGTAAGTGAAATTTTGTCTTTTCTTTAAACGCAATTTTCTCTCCTTAATTACTTCATTTTACCAAAACCGAACCTCCTTTCACCTTGAAAATCTCATCCAATTATCCAGCTATAGTCACTCTTTCACTTCTATATTGTCCCTGTGATGTGCATCTATCAACCAGCCTAAAAAACGCATTCAGATTATATGTATTTCTCCCGTTTTGTTTAAAAAACCGTTTTGACATTTAAAACTGCAAATGTGTAAATTGCTACTTTTCAACATGTGAATTTGGCTGCACTGTGTTTTCGTTTCAACTTGTTTTTTTTTTTAACTGTATGCCTTTTGTGATACCTTACCTTATAGTTGCTAGTGATATAACATCCCTGATACTATGATAAAACATATGTAAATCATTATTTAAACACACATATAATTATTTGTCAAAATACGAGTGTCATTTATGCCATTGCAAAGGGTTAAAATCCTATTTTGTGTGGGAAGATCAGATTTTGATTCTGTTTGCTGCCTCATATCCCTGATACCTGCTGCTTCTTTCTATCCACTCAGAATTTGATTAATTGGGGTTTGAGGGAACATTGCAGGGGGAAATCTTAACTCGGGTGCTATCTATCCTAATTGAAAAAGTGCTCCTATTCATTTGTGCTTTAGATATGTTGTTGTAGAAGGTTACCCAAGTGTATTTCAGTGGTTTTCATTGTAATTATCACCCCATTGGTGTTTGCTGCCCAATATAAAAATGGTGTGATTTCCTTTGACATTAAAATAAATAAATATTGTATTCCCACCAACCAGCCTGGTTCATGGTCCATTGTGACCCGGGGTATTTGTAAAAGGGATTGGGAGACGGGTTGGGAATTGGCTCAATTCGAATTCGTAGAAAATAAAGAGATAGTATTCTAATTGAGCGCTACATTCTAGGCTAAGGGCTAGAGTCCTGATCCGGTGTGTGACGCCCGGTTAGAATCCTTCACATACTATAGTGGGAAACTTGACCCAGTAATGAGAGGACACTACCAGTGTGAATAGGCTTTGGCTGCTGGCGCTTTCGAGGTTGAGAAATCAGCAGGGATTACCATGGGGTGCACTACCACTCTTTATGTGGAGCATGCCCTTTTTTCGATACTGCAGAAGCCAAAGAGCACACTTTCAACACAGAGAGCATCAGGGTATGAGGTGCTACTATTAAATGCATCACTAAAGATAGTGAGGTGCCGATTTGTCAAGCCAGTGATTTTCCTAGCAGACATTTTACAAGAAGGTGACTATGCACATGACTGCGTAGAAAACATAGTAGGATTCAGTGACACTCGCAAGGTACATGAGGACGCACTTGAGGGGGGATACGTGCTGTGCATTGACGGGTCATCGACAATTGACCAGGCAGTTGGGGTAAGGCATACAGGAACTGCAGTATTGAGATTGAGGGAAGATGGAAGAAGTGAGGTAGTGGTGAGTGCGCACCGCCATCACATTATTCAGCACCAGCAGCAGAGTTAATGGCCTTAATAATTGCATTAGAGCATAGCCAAGGGAACTCTGACTCCGCATGCGTGACATCAACAATACATTCAGGGTTGTCATGATGGATGAGGAAATGCTTCAGGAGGGCAGATGGGACACCAGTACAGCACGCACTTTTATTGAGCAAATTGATTGACATTAATCAGTATCCTGCACAGATAGCAATAGTGGAGTGCCAGGCACACACATGAGGGGAAGACCATGGGGGTCATTACAAGTTTGACGGTAAGGGATACCGGGCAACGGTAAGGAGACTGGTGCCGGTAATCCCTTAACACCCAATTTCGAGGTCCCTTAGTGGGTCCCACCAGGAACGGCTGGTCTGACCAGCCGTTCTGGACGGGACCCGCTAAGCGACCTTGGAGCTAATAACTGTACCGAAATTTGCGGTACCGTTATTAGCGCCTGCCCCATTCCCATTGAGCCCTGTGGGGGCTCAAATGGGAATGGGGAATGGCTTTTGGAATGGGGAATTCCTGGGTCCGCCTAGGGTGGAATGTCCCGGTAAGTCCCCCCTCCACCAGACCAGACCCGGACCGATTTTGGAGGCAGCCATGGCGCTAATAGCACCATGGCTGCCTCCAAACTCGGAATGAGGCCCCATATCTCAAGGGGAAACGAAGCAGCAGAGACAGAAGCAAAATGTGCAGCATATTTTGGAGAACTACTAGACATGGAGAAAGCATTAAATGCTCGAGATTATGCAAGGAACATTTTACTGAAGGAAGGGTACAATGCATTGCCAGAAACACTGATTATGGAGTTGCAGGTAGCTACACCCAGGGAGGAAAAAGAATTGTGGACCAGGGGGGGATGTAAAGTATCTCCGACGCCCTATGGTGACAGACTAGCACAGGGAAAGTGGTGATGCCACTAGCATTATGGAATACTGCACTGACATAGTTACACTATCCAACGCACACAGGAAAAGAGGTAATTTCTGCCCGTCTTGGAGAAACATGGTTCTGTCTACTTTAGCGGAACAAGTGGCTGAATTTGTAAGCAACTACTTGATATGTAAGCAATTCACTGCAGGACATATGTTGAGAGTTGTGGGAGGAGCCATACCTCGGCCAGCAGGCCCATTCTAGCATTTACATGTCGATTATGTTGACATGATCCATTTGTGTCAAGGATACTGCTACATGATAGTGGTTGTGTGCCCATTCTCGAGATGGATTGAGGCAGGCCCCTGTTCACATCCTAATGCTCTCAGAGTGGCAACGTTTTTGGTCCGGGAAGTATTCCCAAGATGGGGCATGTGTGAGGTCCTGCGGTCTGACAACGGCCCTCACTTCGTCAAATGAGCTGTTCAAGCACATCACTAGGTTGCTGGGCATTCAACATAAGTTCTCTTGTGCTTATCACTCACAAGTAAATGAGGTGTGTGAATGCCTGAATGATCTTTCGAAAGAAGCAATAGCTAAAACAAAGCAGAGCACAAAGAAGAACTGGCTCCATTGCCTAACCCTTGCTCTGTTTGCATTGCGCAATAAGCCTGAATCCGACGACCATTTAACTCCCCATGAGGTGGTGACAGGACGACACATGCAACTCCCACTGGCTCCTCCCACTAGAGCACTGCACTGAATGACTATGAGAGTAGTGCAGATGTGTTAGGACAGGAAATGTATGATTACATTACTTCCTTGATTGCTAGTGCCTCTTTTATCTCTTGCCAGATACGACGACACTGGGGAGGCCCAGAAGAGAGCGGAGAGAGCAACAGTGACAACAAACCAAAAGACTATGAGATTAAAAGATAGGTTAATGTTGGGGACTTGGTTTTGCTGAGGAACTTCATTTGATGGTGGGACGCACTTAGGTTTACAGATCCCCACACCATGGAGAAGGTAGTGTACAGAGCTGTCAAACTCAAAGGGAACACAGTGTGGAAACACCTCTGAGACATCAAGCACTACCAAGCAGCAGCCTCACCTGGCAAGTTCTACAGGGCCAAGAATCAGCAGCAAGAACAGCAAAGCAACGATTGTGAACTTACACTGCTGAGTGGAGGACCCCCAATGGTTACTCGCTGTTAAGATGGATTCCTGAACTCTGACCTGGTGGGTAGAAGTTCAGAAGGCCAGCCTAGTTTCTTGGAACAGGGTAACATCTGGACAAGCCAGACCAATCAAGGTAGCTATGGCGGTGGTCAAGACTAAGTCTCAGGGGGGGTGAGGGTGACTGAAAGACCTCAATGAGCACACAGAGCAAGGATACTTACAAATTACTCCCAGACAGGTGTTATATCAAAATATAAAACACATTTATTCAAAGCCTTGTAACTCAGACCATAGCAAAAGAATCACAGCAATACTAAGTAAACCAACACAACACAAGCAATACAATATATATACAAGACCATTGGGGTCTAAAGGGTTAACTGCACGAAATATGTCGACAACCTAGATGGGAAGGAAACAGGCAGTGCAGGTAGTCTTTAAGCCCCTTCGACATCAGCAACACACCTAACTAAGAGGCAGTCCAAGCCCTAAGAAGAGAGGAGCCTTGTGCTCAAAAGTACATGCAATGCAAGTGCACGCAGTTGTTCCAATGGGCGAAACAGGGTCTCTTCAGGGGTCTCTAGCAGCTCAGGAAGGTGGATGAGGCAATGAAGAATAAGTTCCCACTATTCAGGGAGGACCTCCACTTGAAGGCAGAGGCAGTTCCAGAGTGCGGGATGGAGTCACTAGTTCGCACTAGCAGTGGAAAGGAGAGGGACCCTCAGGGGCCACTTGTGTGTGAAAAGGGGCCCTGGCGATAGGGGTCACTGGTTAGTGTTAGAAGTACTCACCGGTCC
Organism: Ambystoma mexicanum; assembly: GCA_002915635.3. Classification (NCBI taxonomy): domain Eukaryota; kingdom Metazoa; phylum Chordata; class Amphibia; order Caudata; family Ambystomatidae; genus Ambystoma; species Ambystoma mexicanum. Next base: position 18,793 of record PGSH02010810.1, read on the forward strand.
CAGTCGCTCTCGGACCCAAACTTCGCCAGTTCAGTCCACTTCGCTTGCAGGTTCGAATGCGACAAAAAGGACGCCTCTGCGGCTTTCAGTTCCTGAGATACAGTCAGGATTCCCAAATGGGACAGTGGCAATTCTTCCGCTCCGGAAAAGAATTGGATATTCTGAGGAAAGTGTATATGATGCCACTTTGAAATTCAATTCTTACATGTCTTATGATAATATATACACATGTATAAAGTTATAGAATTTTAGGTTAAGGAATTTCATTAAAAAAACGCAGAAAAATATTAGACGGATTAAACAAAGTTCTTACACACGTGCAAATATGTAACCTGCCTATGTAATTTGCCAAAAGGCCACAACTGTACAAATGTGTGATTTATGTTAACATTGATTTTTGTCAAAAAGGACTGTGGGATGGCTTTTCACCTCATAAAATATAACCTCATAAACTGAGTCTCCTCCTCGAGGAGGTGATTAACTTAGGCTAACCTATCCAGTTCTTGGGGGTAGGTCTAGCACAGTTCTGCCCAACAATAAACCTGTTGATGTCACCCACTTTATAAAGGGGTGGGAGCTCACAGGGACAGGCCTCTCTCCTGAATTTCCAGCGCCTGCGTATCCAGACATTCCAGATCCACCTTTGCAAGATTCCAGACTCTACTGCCAGGCCAAAGCATAGTTGACCCTATCCCAGTAAGGCCAAAGCATAGCTGCCCTATCCCAGCAAGGCCATTGATCCAGAAACCCAACTAAAATCCCCAAACAAGGGGGAAAAACAGTGGACCCTATTGACAGCATCCTGTGACCAGACCAGCTTTTTGCCCACCACCTGCATGCCAGCTGTACCCTTGCCAACAAGTGACCAGACTTGCCCAGCTGTTTGCTGTGAGGGGCGCCGCCGTGTGGTGACCAGAGTTTTGAGTCCCGAACCCGGTTGACTGTCCAAATCCCAGCTCAAGTGCGGATTGTGAGTATTTCCCCATCCCATATCAAAAGCCTTTCCATTTTGACCCTTCTTCTTTGTCCTACTCTCTAAGTTATTCTATCCATGCCATGATAACTTGTTTAAAACTGTAGAAATTCTCTGTGCACCCTGTCCTTGATCTCCAAGCGTTACCGCCACTTTTCTTTTCATTTTTGTCTTGCATAGATCATAAGTCCTTAGCTATATTTTGATTAAATAAATTAATTTTCCATAAAGAAAAGGGGCACACTGCGTGAAGGGTTACAGCTGCAGGATAACTTTTATATTCACTGGTGGCAATCCTTTTTCTAGCCATTAAATCTAGTGTAAGTGAAATTTTGTCTTTTCTTTAAACGCAATTTTCTTTCCTTAATTACTTTATTTTACCAAAACCGAACCTCCTTTTTCACCTTGAAAATCTCATCCAATTATCCAGCTATAGTCACTCTTTCACTTCTATATTGTCCCTGTGATGTGCATCTATCAACCAGCCTAAAAAACGCATTCAGATTATATGTATTTCTCCCGTTTTGTTTAAAAACCGTTTTGAAATTTAAAACTGCAAATGTGTAAATTGCTACTTTTCAACATGTGAATTTGGCTGCACTGTGTTTTCGTTTCAACTTGTTTTTTTTTTAACTGTATGCCTTTTGTGATACCTTACCTTATAGTTGCTAGTGATATAACATCCCTGATACTGTGATAAAACATATGTAAATCATTATTTAAACACACATATAATTATTTGTCAAAATACGAGTGTCATTTATGCCATTGCAAAGGGGTTTTAAAATCCTATTTTGTGTGGGAAGATCAGATTTTGATTCTGTTTGCTGCCTCATATCCCTGATACCTGCTGCTTCTTTCTATCCACTCAGAATTTGATTAATTGGGGTTTGAGGGAACATTCCAGGGGGAAATCTTAACTCGGGTGCTAGCTATCCTAATTGAAAAAGTGCTCCTATTCATTTGTGCTTTAGATATGTTCTTGTAGAAGGTTACCCAAGTGTATTTCAGTGGTTTTCATTGTAATTATCACCCCATTGGTGTTTGCTGCCCAATATAAAAATGGTGTGCTTTCCTTTGACATTGCCTGGTTCATGGTCCATTGTGACCCGGGGTATTTGTAAAAGGGCTTGGGAGGCGGGTTGGGAATTGGCTCAATTCGAATTCGTAGACAATAAAGAGATAGTATTCTAATTGAGCGCTACATTCTAGGCTGAGGGCAAGAGTCCTGATCCGGTGTGTGATGCCCGGTTAGAATCCTTCACATACTATAGTGGGAAACTTGACCCAGTAATGAGAGGACACTACCAGTGTGAATAGGCTTTGGCTGCTGGCGCTTTCGAGGTTGAGAAATCAGCAGGGATTACCATGGGGTGCACTACCACTCTGTATGTGGAGCATGCCCTTTTTGCGATACTGCAGAAGCCAAAGAGCACACTTTCAGCACAGAGAGCATGAGGGTATGAGGTGCTACTATTAAATGCATCACTAAAGATAGTGAGGTGCCGATCTGTCAAGCCAGTGATTTTCCTAGCAGACATTTTACAAGAAGGTGACTATGCACATGACTGCGTAGAAAACATAGTAGAATTCAGTGACACTCGCAAGGTACATGAGGACGCACTTGAGGGGGGATACATGCTGTGCATTGACGGGTCATCGACAATTGACCAGACAGTTGGGGTAAGGCATACAGGAACTGCAGTATTGAGATTGAGGGAAGATGGAAGAAGTGAGGTAGTGGTGAGTGCGCACCGGCCTTCACATTATTCAGCACCAGCAGCACAGTTAATGGCCTTAATAATTGCATTAGAGCATAGCCAAGGGAACTCTGACTCCGCATGCGTGACATCAACAATACATTCAGGGTTGTCATGATGGATGAGGAAATGCTTCAGGAGGGCAGATGGGACATCAGTACAGCACACACTTCTATTGGGCAAATTGATTGACATTAATCAGTATCCTGCACAGATAGCAATAGTGAAGTGCCAGGCACACACATGAGAGGGAGACCATGGGGGTCATTACAAGTTTGACGGTAAGGGATACCGGGCACCGGTAAGGAGACCAATGCCGGTAATCCCTTACCACCCAATTACGAGGTCCCTTAGTGGGTCCCACCAGGAACGGCTGGTCTGACCAGCCGTTCTGGACGGGACCCGTTAAGCGACCTTGGAGCTAATAACTGTACCGAAATTTGCGGTACCGTTATTAGCGCCTGCCCCATTCCCATTGAGCCCTACTAGGGCTCAATAAGAATGGGGAATGGCTTTTGGAATGGGCAATTCCTGGGTCCGCCTAGGGTGGAATGTCCCGGTAAGTCCCCCCTCCACCAGACCAGACCCGGACCGATTTTGGAGGCAGCCATGGCGCTAATAGCACCATGGCTGCCTCCAAACTCGGAATGAGGCCCCATATCTCAAGGGGAAACGAAGCAGCAGAGACAGAAGCAAAATGTGCAGCATATTTTGGAGAACTACTAGACATGGAGAAAGCATTAAATGCTCAAGATTATGCAAGGAACATTTTACTGAAGGAAGGGTACAATGCATTGCCAGAAACACAGATTATGGAGTTGCAGGTAGCTACACCCAGGGAGGAAAAAGAATTGTGCACCAGGAGGGGATGTACAGTATCTCCGACGCCCTATGGTGACAGACTAGCACAGGGAAAGTGGTGATGCCACTAGCATTATGGAACACTGCACTGACATAGTTACACTATCCAAAGCACACAGGAAAAGAGGTAATTTCTGCCCGTCTTGGAGAAACATGGTTCTGTCTACTTTAGCAGAACAAGTGGCTGAATTTGTAAGCAATACTTGATATGTAAGCAATTCACTGCAGGACATATGTTGAGAGTTGTGAGAGGAGCCATACCTCGGCCAGCAGGCCCATTCTAGCATTTACATGTTAATTATGTTGACATGATCCATTTGTGTCAAGGATACTGCTATATGATAGTGGTTGTGTGCCCATTCTCGAGATGGATTGAGGCAGGCCCCTTTCACATCCTAATGCTCTCAGAGTGGCAACGTTTTTGGTCCGGGAAGTATTCCCAAGATGGGGCATGTGTGAGGTCCTGCGGTCTGACAACGGCCCTCACTTCGTCAAATGAGCTGTTCAAGCACATCACTAGGTTGCTGGGCATTCAACATAAGTTCTCTTGTGCTTATCACTCACAAATAAATGAGGTGTGTGAATGCCTGAATGGTCTTTCGAAAGAAGCAATAGCTAAAACAAAGCAGAGCACAAAGAAGAACTGGCTCCATTGCCTACCCCTTGCTCTGTTTGCATTGCGCAATAAGCCTGGATCCGACGACCATTTAACTCCCCATGAGGTGGTGACAGGACGACACATGCAACTCCCACTGGCTCCTCCCACTAGAGCACTGCACTGAAGGACTATGAGAGTAGTGCAGATGTGTTAGGACAGGAAATGTATGATTACATTACTTCCTTGATTGCTAGTGCCTCTTTTATCTCTTGCCAGATACGACGACACTGGGTAAGCCCAGAAGAGAGCGGAGAGAGCAACAGTGACAATAAACCAAAAGACTATGGGCCTCATTACAACTCAGGCGTTAAGGGTTAACGCCACCGTTAACCCTTAACGCCTGATTCTGATTTTAACACCTGCTTTTAGCAGGCGTTAAAATCCATGGCGCTAACCTGCCATGGTGCTAATTACGCCGCCGTAATTTACGGCGGCGTAATTAGCGCCTTCCCCACTCCCATTATGCCCTATGGGGCAAAAATGGGAATGGGGAAGGGAAAATGGGAAATGGGGATTTACCGCCCCACTCACCTTGGAATGGGGCGGTAAATCCGCCATCCACCATGGTGTAAACGGAGTTTACACCATGGTGGTAAAGTTGGTGCACTTAGCACCAAGGTTGTAATGAGGCCCTATGAAATTAAAAGATAGGCTAATGTTGGGGACTTGGTTTTGCTGAGGAACTTCATTAGACGGTGGGACGCACTTAGGTTTACAGGTCCCCACACCATGGAGAAGGTAGTGTACAGAGCTGTCAAACTCAAAGGGAACACAGTGTGGAAACACCTCTGAGACATCAAGCACTACCAAGCAGCAGCCTCACCTGGCAAGTTCAACAGGGCCAAGAATCACCAGCAAGAACAGCAAAGCAACGATTGTGAACTTACACTGCTGAGTGGAGGACCCCCAAGGGTTACTCGCTGTTAAGGTGGATTCCTGATCTCTGACCTGGTGGGTAGAAGTTCAGAAGGCCAGCCTAGTTTCTTGGAACAGGGTAACATCTGGACAAGCCAGACCAATCAAGGTAGCTATGGCGGTGGTCAAGACTAAGTCTCAGGGGGGGTGAGGGTGACTGAAAGACCTCAATGAGCACACAGAGCAAGGATACTTACAAATTACTCCCAGACATGTGTTATATCAAAAATATAAACACATTTATTACAAAGCCTTTGTAACTCAGACCATAGCAAAAGAATCACAGCAATACTAAGTAAACCAACACAACACAAGCAATACAGTATATATCCAAGTCCATTGAAGTCTAAAGGGTTAACTGTACGAAATATGTCGACAACCTAGATGGGAAGGAAAAAGGCAGTGCAGGTAGTCTTTAAGCCCCTTCAACATCAGCAACACACCTAACTAAGAGGCAGTCCAAGCCCTAAGAAGAGAGGAGCCTTGTGCTCAAAAGTACATGCAATGCAAGTGCGCGCAGTTGTTCCAATGGGCGAAACAGGGTTTCTTCAGGGGTCTCTAGCAGCACAGGAAGGTGGATGAGGCAATGAAGAATAAGTTCCCACTATTCAGGGAGGACCTCCACTTGAAGGCAGAGGCAGTTCCAGAGTGCTGGATGGAGTCACTAATTCGCACTAGCAGTGGAAAGGAGAGGGACCCTCAGGGGCCACTTGTGTGTGAAAAGGGGCCCTGGCGATAGGGGTCACTGGTTAGTGTTAGAAGTACTCCCCGGTCCCAGTCGCTCTCGGACCCAAACTTCGCCAGTTCAGTCCACTTCGCTTGCAGGTTCGAATGCGACAAAAAGGACGCCTCTGCGGCTTTCAGTTCCTGAGCTACAGTCAGGATTCCCAAATGGGACAGTGGCAATTTTTCCGCTCCGGGTGGATGAATCGACCTGGTTTCACTGCAGCAGGCTTCAGGGGCAAGAGGGTCACAAATGCAGCGCACTTGCAAGGGTCATTGCTGCGGCAGGGCATCACGGTAACCGCGTATGCTCCGGTCCTGGCGCACTCGTCTCACTTCAGACCTGGGAACGCCAAGTGTACGGAATTCGGTGTGACGGTGCCGTGGACACTGAGCTAGCACTATTCAAAGATTCAAGGGCCTCCTCGGAACGGCGGCGGTGACAGAGCAAAGGACCTGGGTAAGCGTGTCAGTCCACTGGATGGCCCTGGGACACTTCCGAGAAAGCTTACTTGCAGGTTTTGATGAAGGTGTCGTTGGTCCCACTATTCCAATGAGTCGAAGCATCTTTGCAGACGTTCTAGGATGGCCAGATGCAGAGGAGTCCCACGGGACAACAGCAGGCTCAGGGTGCCAAACCTTCCAGCGAGTCACCAGCGGTTCCTTGACTCAGTTTCGTAGTTTCACGATAATTGGATCCTATCATTCATTCGGTGAGAACTCCAGAGATCGACATGGTATGGGTGTTTTTGGCCTCCTCTTATCCAAAGTTCCCTACGCGCCAAAACAAGAGAACCCAATTGGATATCTTCTCACAAACACACACTCCATACGTGGACCAATCACGGACCACGATGGTCCCAGTCATTCAGGGCACTCCAGTCTCTCTGGCACCCAGGATGTGTATTGGACTCAGACAGTCCAGCCCACATCCTGGAGGCACAAACACAAGGCATGCAGAAGCCTGTGAAAGCATTGTGTTTCATGGGAAAGTGCATGACCAAATAAGGATGGACCCGGGTCGACTCAACCTGGGGAAGGTGAAGGGGCAAGATGGCCAAAGGACAGGACAAAGAACCTTGTGGCATGGCCATTTTGGAGCCAGGCCACCTATTCGTGCCAAGCGCGGTTAACACGGTTAACATGGCAGGAAAGGGTTAAAAATAATGCAAAACGATAACTGCCACCGGCCCTGTCCATGACACATCTGCACATCTCACAAAAAGTCCTTCAGGAGTATCTAGGGCAATTGGAAAATGACTACAGACCCAAGTACACTGTACTGGAATGGTACATTGTACATTGTTATATGTTGCACAAAGGTTGCAACAGGGGAAAAGTACTAAGGGCAACAAAGTCTCCCAGTACTGACTGTCTTAAGGGCATGTCAGTTTCCCCATAAAAAGTGAGCAAAAGCCCAGAGGAGTGCAGCTGAAGGCTGTGCTTCTCTGGCAAAGTCAGTCTATGGTGTCTAAACAGCAGCAAAAAGTTTGGGGGTGTACACATGGAGGGAACATTACATACACTTATGAACTCGTTCCTAACACTCTCTGTTAGCCAGAATTACATGCAGTACCCTTTAGGAACACTACACACAATTAAGATTACAGGTGTAAGCACAATCCCACCTTTGGTATAAATCTGTACTACACAGTATTGTGGTAGCAGGGGTGAGCAGCCAGGCTTATCTCAAGAGGGATGTGAGCAGTACAAGGTGTTACACAAAGGACTAGCAATCACAGTGGTTCAAACAAACACTTATTCAAGGTTTCTTGGTAAAACAATATTTATTTACACATTGAGTTAGAAAACATTCCACTAGTAATACGCAGCTCAATATCACATATAATACACTGCAGTGCCAAGCCAATATGTTTCTAAACAAGTTAGGCTCCCCTTACTTGGGAGCAAAATGGCACTTCAGTAACTTTAAAAATGGTTAGAAAGACAAAGGTTATAAGAATCAAACACAGTTACTTTCATAGGCAGTGCAAATAGTTTAAGTCACTACCAGAGGCAATTCAATTCAATAGGCCTGGGCCAAAGTCAATGGATCAGTGTCTTGGACAGGATAGCACAGTTCTGACAGTAAACGGTTAAGTCTTTGCCCAATGTTCTTAGAAGAAGTTTGCACTAAAAAGAGTTATAGGTCGGTTTAGGAGTGGACAAGACTCCAAAGTTGGGAAAGTTTCACAAACTTTCACAGCGGCAAAGAGGACTTCTCTAGCGCATTTGCACAGTACCTTTTGAATGAATAAAAGCTGTAGCTGAGGCAGTTGTTCCTGGCAGTCCCTGCAGATCTCGCTGTTCCTGAGCTTCAGTCATGGGGACAAGAGGGAGGATGTCGGGAGGTTCCTGCATTGCACAGGTAAGGAGCCACAACCTTGGTAAAATGTCAGTTTAAGGTGTGAGTGCTTAAAGTCCACAAACTGGTATCCTCTCACTGGCTATCCGGTTTTCAACAGCACTCTGAAGAAAATTCAACCAGTATAGAGATGGCTTCCAGGTGGCTTGCAAGTTGGTTGTTCCCACGAGCTCAAGGGAAGAAGTCGTCCTTGAAGGGGTTCTCTGTCGAGGGAGTTTCAGGCAATTCGGACATGCAGGAGATGCAGCAGTCGTCTTCCTTCAGCTCGTCTTCGGTTCTTTTGTTCCAGTGGTCAACTCTGCCTTCCAAGTCCCAGAGACCTGTTTTTAAACAGTTTTCTCCCATTCATTCAAGCGTAGCTGTCACCCAGCAGGATGGCTGTCCTTGCCAGACAGTCATCCAGCCAGTCACGCCAGAGTGCTTTCAGGTCTCCTAGGAGACTAAGCACAAGGAGTTTCAGGCACCTCCCTCACATCCTGTCCACCCCAGACACTCAGGTGCCAGAGGGGGGGCTTCAGAACTGAAGCCTGCCAAAGGCAAACAAACAAAGGGACCAGACCTGGTTTGGAGCACAGAGAAATGGTGAATCGTCTATCGAAACCTGTTTTTTCAGAGAGGGATCAGATGCCATTTTGAAAAACATGGCTCAGGTGGATTTCAGCTACCGGAGCGTTTAAACGGGTCGCGGTCAGGGAAATCATGGTAATACCACTGCCACCAGCCATTCTGAGAGGAAAGGATAGCTTTTGAGGGCTACATGAGTTTTCTAGGCATAGGGAACACTAGGTATTGCCTCCAGCACTCTGCTGTAAGGCAGGGTGTGCTGAGTGTAGCAATTTAAAAAGTTTAGTAAAGTCAATTTAACTTTACATTCACTGGGGGACAGTAGTCAGTCCCAGAGAAGGTATTTAAACCTTGGGAAGTCTAAAAGACATCCCTGTGCCACTGCACTGAGGGTGCTGTGTGACAAACAAGAAAAATATGATGCCTATGGAGTTGTCTAAAACTCCATATCCAAAGAACACAAAAGTAAAACACACATCAAAATACATGAAAGAGTGGAAAAGAAGGCTCACACTATTTCCAGGTAAACATTAAAGTCCTAGAAATCCAGCAAAGTTGCTGGGGGTCTCAAAAGGTAAGGGAAATTAGCACATTTATGAGAATTCTTCCTAACACTCGCTCAAGGGCAGCAGAGCTAGGGGACGAACTACTCATACATCTAGAGTGAGGATACACAGTCTGTTATTTTATTCGCTACACACATTCTTCGAGAGAGCCGAATGTAATAATTGATGTTTGCTTATGTTACCCGCTGATTATCACCCTGATACCTTCTTGAACTAATTTGTCCACTTTGTGAGAAGACCCAGCACGTTCTGAGCATGATCACCCAGAGTGTACTACCTTGCTTTCGTAGAATATTTGGCTCAAGCCTACCCACAGCTCGGACAAGGCAACCCTTTGTTCTCGCCACATTAAGAAACACAGGAGTTAGAGACGTGTGGGAGCAGGTGTTTATATTTGTCATTAACGACTACATGGTCCACAGGGCTTAAAGAATTGACTAAATACTAACAAAATAACGCACATTTTTGTGCACTTCAGGCGGGCAACTGTATCTTCAAGCTGCATAAGGATCAAGCAGCACAGGTAACAATGGGTGAAATAATAATGAATGTGATTATATTGTTGTGCCTCTTTATTCCAAGTGGAGTATTTGCATTTATATTTTGGAGAATATAACTGGTTGCTTGCGCTATCGCTATATCCTCTACTAACATTACCACTACCCCAGAAGGTGAAACAAGCACGTCAGGTGGACAGGAAAGCCCTGCAAGTACGGTAATCGGAGGTAAGCACAGCGTTGACACAGACATGAAAGGGGTAAACATCTATCTCACTGACACTGCTCGAGTTTCTAACAACATGTGGTATAAGTACATGACAAAAGTAGGAAAGGAAACCACTGGGCAGAGGTGTTATGTCTGCTCATTAACCCCCTATGCCATGAGTGCCTCCAGAACTTTTATAGCAACTGAAATACCAGCAGCAAGAGCTCAATGCCTGATGTACCAGTCAATGGTAACATCTCGAGGAAGATTTCAAGGGAAAACAGCAACATTGAGATGGATGTCTCGAGCAACATTCCCGTATGAAGACAATTACATAATGACATTAGACATGATGAACAATTATTGGCAATGAGATGAAGCAATACAATATATAACTGATGGCCCTGAGAAAGGAGAGACAAAGACTATAATGCTGAAGGAATTACCATGCCCATGGACAAGGGTGAAAGAGATAGGAGGAGAACCTGGGTGCTGGGAATGACCACAGATGCATGTGTATAGCCAAGCCTACACAGAAGAAGGATGGAGGGATGGAGTGGTGGGAAGCAAGGCGCTCACCCTTGCACAATCACCAGTAAACAAGGCACAAGAAGAAAATGACAAGTGCCTGAAGGAGTGGGATGCAAGTGCAAAGTTGCGCACGTGGTTGAAGAATGAAGCTGGACTGATGCCTATAATACCCCAGAAAATGCCAGCACTCTGTTATAAAAATGACGGTGAAGTGGAAGTTGGGGAGAATACAGGATGCCGAAGCATAGAAAAGTATGCAGCAATGAAGATAGGCATTGCAGTACTTATGGATCACTACTGGGCATGCGTATCAAAGGCATACAAGAAGCTGCCACCCAAATGGGAGGTGTTTCCTCATTGGTACACATCAACATGCCGTCATTGGCCGTGCCACGAAAAGATCTAAAGCTTGATGACTTTCCGAAAATGTACACCAACAAAAGAAAGAATAGGTCTGTGGAAGTAGAACAGATAAGCAAGAGTGAAAAGCCAGCAGAATTAAGTAGAGTGAAGAGAGGTGGTAATTACTTCTCAGAAGCATCAGTAACAGCACTGGATGAAGTACTCAGCAGAATGCAAATATTCTTTGTGTCATTTATTCCATCTGTACAGATGTATACAAATGCGAAGTGGCTGCAGATTACCCACTGGGAGCTGATGGTGACGATAAACTCCACAGTGAATGGGTTAAACGCAATAAAGGAAGAGTTTTGAGCAGTAAGTTTGGCGGCACTCCAGCAATGGTAGGAGGAATCTGCCAGAAAATTGAGATTTCCTGTTGCACATTCATACCTGCTAACGATGAAGATAACGGAACACTGACAGAAGCGGTAACTCAGCTATCTCAGATGCATGCCAAGATGTGGAAGAAGCCAAGGGGACTGGAAAGGACCAGAGCTGGATAGCATACATTTGGTCATGGATGCCGTCATGTCTATCAGATGGGCTGAAGGCAATATTAGGAGCACTAATATTGGCGGGCATGACACTGTGTGGTGAAGATCTGTATCGTCCAGTGCTGAAAGTCAGCAGAAGAGACAACTGGAATTAAAGTACTGATGGATGTGAACGTACAAGGAGCAAAGGACAAAATAGTCCAGGAAAGAGACAAACTGAGAGAGAGAATAGCAAATAGTGTAATATTTCCACAAGAGGCAATGAAATTGGACAATGCATTTGATGTAAAGTAGTACAAAGGAAAATGGGTGTGTGCAAACCCGGAAGGAGTGTGCAGTTATATGGAATGTACTTTTGACGATCATGTGAATGATTATGGACATTCCGGAGGAATTGCAGAAATATGGCAACCAAGACCTAAAGGATTAACTTATTGGGATGTGGTTGACAGGTTGATCGGGTGGGGGACTCAAGAGGGAGTCCCGGGGGTCCCGAGAATGCCCCTCTGCCCTCTGAAGCTCATGACAAGACGAAAGGCCAGAAACGCTTGCAGCCACCCATCTTATTTTGGACAGATCCTGAGTGCACCAATGATTGACAAGTACACTGAAAGATATCCTCTCAGCCAGCCATACAGACCGAATACTATGCAAATGATTCTGTGTGGCAGAAGAGCATGTGATCATGTACAGAGACATCTATATGGACAGCCTCGACTAGGCACCAAGAAGCCATGGTACTGACGTAGCAGCATTAGACATGAAGCACACTCGCAGTCCTGCACTTCATCACACAAACACAGACTCGTATACATGAAGAACATAAGTGCACAGTTCTATAACTAGAGGACAGAAACATATACATACTGTCAATGCTTTTATTATTTTTACACTAGCCAAAAGCAGTAATGCAGAACCGCAAAGCACAAGAAATCCTGAGCAAGCTTGCTGATGCATAAAGCCAATAGCTGCATGGACATACAGGAGTATATGTGGAACCTGACTCAGGCTGCACATGGAGTGGAGACGTGCAAGACAAGCTCAGAGACAAGGTCAGAGATATGAAGAGACATTCCAATCCCCAGACGACAAAGGGACCAGCTGCAGAAAATCCTCATAAATGTGAGCTGCAATATAGACATTTGTGCTCCCTAAACACGTGGTACAGCCGAACGAGACAATGGGAAGTCATTTGTGGTGGGAAAGAGGAGCCGATCCCAGCAAGTCAGACACAGACTGCAACAAGTGTTGCGATGTAAGGAGCATATTCTCATAGTCAAATGGGTACACACAAGTTACAATACAGACACATAATCGTTCACATCACCTTGAAGTGGTGCACAGCGAGCTGAGAACTCAATCGAGTCCCAGGCCTCAGCTCTAACCAATCACAGGGTAGAATCCCAGGGGTGGATGGCAAGGGGTAAGAACCATTGGTAAGCCCACTACTCTGCAACAATGTAATAGATTGTATCTTGGGGACGGGACAGGCCAGTCACCTGACATGCAAGAGCCAGTAGAATAACATCTATAGGTGACCGTATAGGTTATTGAATCCTCAATACCCAATCCGTCACATAGGTACGTTTTTTGGATAAGGGCCCAAGTGATGATGTCAGAGTCATACAAAACCTGCCTGTGCGCCGTGGAACATTGAGATGTACCTGACACCCCCTGTTTGCCTGTATTGATCGCTGTTGGTTTTGTTTGCCATAAACGACAGTTTTTACTTGCCGTCTGACTGAGTCCTCTGCTATTCTGGGGAAGGGTGTTGGGCCCCCGGAGTCTGCGTATCCCCAGCCTTGCTCTGGCATACCTGGGAGTCCCACTAAACGCTGTCTTTCTTAATCTCACTGGAATCACCAACCGTCTGCCATGAAGGAGTTAGTCAGCCGACACCATCAGCTGTACGTGAACCTCCGCCAGGCATTGTATGTCACTTTCTTTTACATCGGGTTGGCTCACTACAATATGCTGGTAGTTCCTCGATTGGTCTTCTCTTGTTAAGGAGATGGCTGCTTGGATTGTGTGGTCGTGCTTGGATGCCACTAGGATGTCCTTCACTGACACTGCTGATGGTAGTGTGTTGTCAGCCACATAGTTTATATATGCTTCTTCCACGTTTGGTTCTACGTGAGTGCCATGGACAATCGGGTTCTTTCAAATGTAATCCAGCAAGTTAACGTATTTTCCTGACCGATGGACTAGTCATAATACTGGAGCCGCATGCCCCACCTTTCAATACTTGTGTGTGTATTTCCAAATAATGATAGCAGGGCCTGGAGATCCATACCAAAAGTGAAATATTTACCCAAAGGAAAGTGGCTTTCATGTACCCAAACAGCTCAGAGTTTCTCTTTTTCTGGTTGAGAGTATGCTGCTTCAGTTGTAGACAGTGCTCGGCTGGCGTATGCAATGTTAATCTTCTCTCGCGATGGTTCCCTGTTGATTTGCACCAGGAATTTGCCCAATCCGATGGAGCTAGCATCCATGGTCACGTCAATGTCTTTTATCGGGCCAAAATATGCTAGATGGTGTGCAGCAGCCAATGCTGCTTTGATGCCTTTGAAGGCTATTCGGCACAGGAGCGACCACTGGAACATGATGTCTTGTTTGAGGAACTGTCATAGTGGTTCAATTGTTGTTGTGTATTCTGCAATGTAGCTTGAACAGTAGTCCGCCATCCTAAGGAAAGGAACGTAATTCCGCCATGTGCAAAGGTGGTGGAAGTCGCTGGATGGTCTGGACCTCAACCAGATCAGGAATCATCCCCTTGCTCAAAAAAATGTGTACAAAGTATTTTAGTTGTTACTGGTTTTTTGAGCAATTGTCCAAGTTGAGCACGAGTCCAGCATCCATGAGATCTTGGCACACCTGTAACACTGGTGGCCATGTTCTTCTTGGGTGCATCCAAAGATTCAAATGTCATTGCTATAGTTGAAAGATTGGGGGAATGGGAGCAGGATCCTCCTTATCGTTTCATTGAAAATTTCAGCTGACGAGGAGATTCCAAATTTTAGGTGCTTGTAGCCGTACAGGCCTTTGTGCTTAACAAATGTTGTGATGGGTCGGGAATTCGAATGGAGGAGGAGCTGGTGATAACCTTGATTGAGGTCCACCTTCATGAAATAGGTCACGCTGTTCGGTCTGATGATCATGTCATAATGTTCTGTGCTGGATGGCATTCTCGTTGAATCACCATGTTGGGAATACGCATATCAACGCAAATTCTAATGCACCCTCCTTCCTTGGGAAGCACGACTACTGGGGGCATTCATGGTGTGGGACCAGTTGCTGGCTCAATGATGTCATCTTTAAGGAGGAGCTGAAGCTCTTCAGTTATCTTGGCGTAAAGGTGCAATCCTACCCACCTAAGGGTGTTGTGGCACCGGGCGTAGGGCTTTGTTGATGTGTAATTTGATCGGAGGGCCTTTGAGAGCACCTAGTCCTGTTACTAGTATGGGAAATCTCACCTGGATCACCATTTTGGACATCTGGTTTTCACCGTTCTTACTCTCCTGTCAGTTTTCCATGTGACATGTGATTGCAATTAGGCAAAGGAATATGCTGAGAGCTGGTGTCTTGAGTATGTGCAATGTCATTTGTACGGGCGCATTTTGATGACGTAGTGTGTAGGCGGGGATGCAGGTCAGTTGCCCCCCATTGAAAAATGCATGATATGGATGGATATAGTTGATTGTGGATGTTGAGCTTGCTGAACTGCTTCTCACCCATTATGTTTATGGTGGCTACCCTGTCTATGAAGAATAGGACCTCCTGTCCATGTCGTGTCAATGTCACTTTTGGAGATGACTCTTTGTCTGTGTCTTCTGTCATCAGAAATATATGTTCATCACAAGGCCCTTCCTTTCCTGGACATTTGGATTAAGAAATCAGAAGGCAAACTTAACACCTCCCTTTATACAAAAAAAACATCGATAGAAACAGTGCCCTCCATTTTGCGAGCTTCCATCCCAAGGCCCTCAAAGAGAATTTGCCCTTCGGACTGTTCCTTGAAAAACAGACTTTGTAATAGAGGCGGCAAGACTGGAGTCCTGGAGTTGAACCTCATACCCAGAGGTTATCCCAAGACGTTGGTCAAACAATGCCGTAAGAGGGCCTACAATACCAATAGAGATGACTGCCTCGTTCAATGGCAAAACAAAAAACTGGAAAAACTAGTGTGTGTCAAAACATGCAGTCCAGTTAGTAATCTGATAAGAAAAGAAATATGGTAAAATTGGACTGTGCTTCAGACCACAGATTTTGACATTAGCAAACCCATGTTTGCTTTCCAAAAAAGCCATAACATTAGACAAAAATTGGTGCGAGCAGAACCTGCGAAACCAAAGAGAATCATTAAGGAACAGACACTTTGGGTATTACCTTCAGTGAAAAGCCATTCTAAATGCGGGCAATGTTCAGTCTGTAACTTAATGAACAATCTAGAAAATATGGAAATCAATGAGAGTCTCTGGCAATTGCTTTTCAAATTGCAAAAGCAAGTATGTCATTTATGCGATCAAATTCCCTTGCAACCTAGTGTACATAGGAAAACCAACGAAGTACGTCAAAGAATTTGTGAACATCGGTCATGTGTAAAAAACAAGGAGTCGGTGTGTGGGGTTGTCCAGCGGGGCCTTGCATGGCGCAGTAAATAATGCATGTAGACGGTGTGTTCCAACATACATCCTCTTTATTTCAACTCAAGATTAGCTCTGCCTGTCCCCGCCTCCCCCTGCCCGTCACTTCCATTCCCTGCACGTCACTTCCTTCATCCTATGTGCCCACCCCCCCATAACTACGGAGACATCAACGTGACATCTCACCCCTTTTTAAACAGTCACCAGGTCCTTCACAACGGGTGAATGTCTGATAGGGTTACTAACCCATTTCCTCAATCCAGCGGCGTGGCCTGTTTCGGACTTGCTGAGGCCGAGCACTCACAAGCTCTGAGGGATTTCCACTAACCTCAGTCTCAGGGAATCCTCCGGGATCCAACTCCTCTGTCTCTCCCTGATCCCCTTGATACGGATCATCTGAGGGATAGTCAATCGGGATGACCACAAGCCCGCTCAATCAGCGCGATCCTAAGGAGGGAATTCCTTCTTCTACGTGACCAACAGGGGCTCCTCCTGGAGGACCGAGGTGTGTTTGTGGGTCTGAGGCTGCTTTACAGTGATCACATCCCCCACTTCAATCTGGGGTACTCTCGCCCCGCTTCGTTGATTGGCATATTCCTTCATGCGTTCTTTGGCGGCTTCATCTGGTTCTCTTAGGTCCTTGTCAAGGTTCTCGGGCGGACCCTCTGGTCGGGCCTGCAGGATCCTTGTTTGAATGTCTCTTCCGAACATTACCTCAGCAGGGGTTCTCCCGGTGGTGTTGTGGGGAGTGCCCCTGTAGTCTCTCATCAGTTGGTTGAGCACTTGCTCATATGGCTGCCCTGTGAGCTTGGCTATTTGAACAGCCCTTTTCAGGTTGGCCATGAATCGTTCTATCATTCCATTCTCCTGGGGGCCATAGCAGTGTTATCTTCCGGTGGTGGAATCCGAGGTAATTTGCAAATTGCGTGAATTGATGCCCATTGAATGGGGCACCATTGTCGGTCTTGAGCACTCTCAGGATGCCGTAGGCAGAGAATATGCGGTCAAGCGCTGGTATTACATGATGAGCCGCTGTCGAGGATATGAGTTGGGTTTCTGAATATCGAGAGTACTCGTCCATCACAGCCAGCACGTATTTACCTCCTTCAATGGGCCCAAAGAAGTTGGCCGCTACAGCTTCCCATATGCCTTGGGGAAGCTCTGACATCCTTAGGGGTTCTGGGTGTCAGTTGGGCATGATGAGGCTACACGTGGGGCACAACTTCAAGGCATCTTCCACTCGGGAGTCCATTCTGGGGAGCCAGACCTTTTGGCGCAGCATGCGCTTGATCAACACCATCCCTCAGTGGTTCTCATGTGCGAGTTTGATGACTTTGGCCCGCAGGGACGGCGGGATCACCAGCTCACAGTCCTTTAGGGGTACATGTTTGTTGGACAAGGCCAGTTCGTACTTCACTTGTCCCAGTCACTCCACTTCAATGTGCACCTGCTGCCCGGCAGCTCTCCCTCTTTCTCTGGCTCTCCTCCACATGCCTGATTCAAGGCGTTCACAGATGATTTGGCACTCCAGATCGTTTTCGGTTTCTTGAGCCACTGTTGCGATGTCTATCCCCTTGGGGGTTGTTTGGTGAATGAGGTACCGAAGATACCTGTCCGCTACAGAGGGTTCTGGCATGCATCCCTTCCGGGGCCTTCTGGACAAGAAGTCTGCTGGATTTTCATATTTTCCTGGCTGGTGCACAATTTCAAATGCGTAGTCTTGCAGTTGTAGCCCCCATCTTGCTATCCGAGGTGGCATCTTCACCTGGGGGGTTCCCGTACAGGAATAGCAATGCATGATGATCTGTGATGACTTTGAATGGTTTGCCATCCAGGAACAGATGGAAATGTTTGTTTGCCCATACCACAGCTAGGCCTTCCTTCTCTGCCTGCGAATATGCTTATTTAGTGGCTGAGAGGCTCCCGCTGGCATAAGCAACGGCATGCGTTCTCGAAGGGTCTTTCGGGTCCTCCTGCACCAGTATGGCTCCCAGTCCTACGGCGCTGGCATCTACTGTCAATTCAGTTTGGTGGTTGGGGTCATAATATGACATGTCTTCGGCCTTTGCTACTCTTTACCGAATGGTTTTAAATGCCTTTTGGCACTTTTCCCTCCAGCAGAAGGTGATGTCCTGTCTGCTTAAGAGTCTTAGTGGATCGCTTACTGTCGCAAAGTCCTGGATGTAGCATGTACAGTAGCTGGCGAGCCCTAGAAATGACCTCAGCTCTGATACATTTGCTGGGGGTGCAGTGTCGTTGAGTGTGGCGACCTTGTTGGGATCTGCGGTCATGCCTGATTCCGAGAAGATGTGTCCAAAGAACTTCAAAATGCTCTTCCGGAACTCGCACTTGTCCCATTTGAAGTTAAGATTTGCTGCCTCTAGTGCTTTGCACACCTTCATGAGGGCTTCATCGTGCTTGTTGGTGTCTGCGCCGAAGACCCGGATGTCGTCACTATAATTGAGGCAGTTCGGTATATGCTTAATGACGTGCACCTCGGCTTGGAATATTTCTGCGGCCGAGGACACGCCGAAACTGAGCTGTTTATAGCGAAAGAGGCCCAGATGCGTGACGAAGGTGGTGATGTTCTTGCTCTCTGGGCTCAGCACGAGTTGGTGATAGCCTTTCTGTAGGTCTAGCTTGGAGAATACTTTGGCCCCGTTCAAGAGGTGAAACATGTCCGAAATACGTGGAGCCAGATGTCTTTCTCTCAGTATGGCTTGGTTGGGGCGCCTGATGTCCATGTACAATCGAATTGCCTCCGAACCTTTCTTGGGTACCGGCACTATGGGGGAGATCCAGGTGGTGGGGCTGGTGGATGGCTCGATGATGTCCTGCTCAAGCAATTTGTGTAGCTCATCCTCTACCTTCTTTTGAATATTGACGGGGATCCCTCTGTAGTGTTGGACTATGGGGCGTATGGAGTCGTCTATGTGCAGCTTGATGGGCCGGTTCTTTTCTTTCCCTATGCCTTTGAATAAACGTGGGTAGAGGTCATTGATCAATTTAGCCAGGTCAATGTATTTGTGGACCATGATGTTGTATAATATGTGGATGAGTCCCATGTCAGCTGCTACCTTGAAGCTCAGAATGCACCCACTGTCTGTTTCTGTTGCTAGGACGTGAATGGGTATACTTCTCTCATGTCCTTTATACCAGCAGGTGCCCTCAAACTGTCCTACACACTTCAGAGGAGTCTTGGCACCATAGGCATATATGTCTACCTCTGCGGAGCACAGTTTTGGCGGGGTGGGCAGTTCCCTGAAGATGGTCTCGCTGATGACATTGATGGTGGCCCCTGTGTCGATGAGAAACTCTGTGGGCTGTTCATTCAATTTGATGATCAGCGTAGGGTTGTGGGCTGTGGCAGTCGGGTTTCCTAGGGCATAGACGTATGCCTTCTTCTTATGATCGATTCCCGATGAGCTGGGATCAGAGTCCGATCGTGAATGTTCCACCAGATAGCGTACATGGCGTCTTGATCTTCTCTCGGGCCTTGCTCGCATCACAGATCTCCTTCTGTCCCTCCTCTCTCTTCTTTGCCTGTCATCCCCTGATTCCCTTTCCTTGGAGTCAGGGGGCGTTTGGTTTGTCTGTCCTGGCATGGATGAACCGGGGTGGTTCCCCAAGGAGGGGCTGGCCCTTGAATTGGGTTGAGAAGACGGCTCCCTGATCCACTCCCTACCTTTGTCACGGAACAGTCTACAGACCGCCATAAAGTGGCCTTCCTCGCACACGAGGCACATTGGTGACCAATTGTCCCCTCATGTGGGTGTTCAAACCCACACTTGTAACAGAAGAGATCCTCAGATCTTCTTTCCTGCTGTAACCTGAGAATGTTCTCACCCGGCGTGGGATTGTTGAAGCTCTCCACCTGGGAGTCTATGGCCCTTTCAGCTCGAGCTAGCGCCAGTATTTCGTCTAGCGTTGCTTCTGCAGCAGCTTCCTCTTGAATGTCTGAGATTCACAGCCGGCTATGATCTGGGACCTGAGCGCCTCCGTGTTGGAATAGTTGGCGAAATCACAGTGCTTCATCTTTGTGCGGAGTCGCATGACATAGGCGTCCATAGTTTCACCTTTGATCTGCTTGGTGCTATGGAACAGGTGCCTTTCAAAGTCCACGTTAGTGTGGGGGGTGAAGTATGCGGCCAGCGCATCCTTCAGGTCTTGGATTGGAGTCGATGGAGGCAGGTGGCATCTCATTGATGATGTTGCGTGTGGCAGAGCTCACTGCCAACTTCAGGAGACATATTTGGCGAGCATCCTTTATGGGCCCTGTGGCCCCCATATAGAGATCAAAGTCTCGGATCCATTTGGTCCATCTGGAACCCAGATTGCTTGTGTCCATGACATCAAATGCCTCAGGCATCTGTGCTGCCAGCGTGTCTAGCAGCCTGTAAGGTACTTGAGCCACCACCCGTGGGCCTTGTCCTGGTTGTCCTCGTCCCTGTGCCTGAGCACCTTGATCATTGTCTTCGCCCGACATGGTTTACTCTGAGCTCAGTGATGGGTTTGGTGTGCCCCTTCTTTGGGTCTCCGCCCTGGAGATGGCTGCCTTCCTAGGCGTAAAGACTATTAGTGCCCCAACTGTGTCCCTATGGGGTGTACCTCTGTCCCTCAGAGGACAAGGATGGCCGCCTCTAATAGGCATGAGCACCATCCGTTGGGTTTCCGGTGTACATGGGCGTTTTGGAGGTTCTGGGCTCTTCCCCAGCTCACCTCACGTGCATCAGGCTCCTCAGCTGTCCTGTCGTGTCTTTGCTGTGCTCCTAACATTTGCGGTCCAGGATACAGCTCCTGCAGCGTCGTAACTCGCAGCGGCCCGGTTTGTTCCTCTCCCCCACGTGGGGATCACCACGTGCGCACGGCCCTCCTGCGCCACGCACCGGAGCAGGCACTCGCTGCTCTGCAGGCTCTCCTCGCGTCCTCTTTGCGATGCGGAGAGGCCACCCACCTCGTCGCCAGTTTCAGAGTGTGGGGTGGACCATTGGCCCCTCACGTGGCACAGCAAATAATGCATGGAGACGGAGCGTTCCAACATACATCCTCTTTATTTCAACTCAAGATTCGCTCTGCATGTCCCCGCCTCCCCCCGCACATCACTTCCCTTCCCTGCACGTCACTTCCTTCATCCCATGTGCCCGTCCCGCCCGTAACTACGGAGACATCAACGGGACACAAGGTAGCAGAGAATCCATTGGTCGACCACTATAAAGTAAAAAAACCATGGGACTGAGGACATTTTTGGGTTCATGATTTGGCAAATGAAACAAACTGGAGGTAGCAACCAGGACTGTATTCTTCAAAAAATGGATCAAAGCTTCATACAAAAATGTAACACTGTACAGAAGGGACTTAACATATGTATCGAGTGGGGCCCACTCATCAATCGATGATGCACACCAGCACGGTACAAGGAGTGCAGTCTGGTGTTTTGTTTTCCCTGAACATCCACTAATTCAGCAAGGGACACAATTGTGTGGACAGTTCACCAATGTGTCGCCAGTCTAGCCATGGTGTGTTTTATTTGTTTGAGCACAGGCCAGTTTTCACACAGGGAGATACAAGCCATGCACAACTAAGCCCATCCCCGAGTAGTGTAATAGTGGAGGTTCTTCACCTTACACACTCTACTCAAATAACCATGGCACAAATGGTTTGCCCATATGCTTCAAAATAGCATCGGGAGACGCGTGTGTGCACGTGACACGCCTTTATCATGCACGGTGGTCATTTAGTACACTGTGGCAAGCCTCCCCTGCCTGACTTTTACAGAAAGAAATGCTTTTGGGCAAGATCATTCTAGCATTTTGTTTCAGATTTATATAGATATTAAACATAATCTGCTAAACCAAACCCGAGTGAAGCAAAAGTGAAAACACTGCAGCCTGTGCAGGCACTCCCTGGGCTATCCCAGCCTTTGCAGAATTGACTCATGAATCTATTTTTAGATCCGGTAGTTAGTCATTTTGTGAATGCTGCCAACAAAATGAGCTCTGTGAAAGCAGCCGATCCGGTGAGCTTTTATCATTGGTGCCAGTGCTTTAAATGGAAAAAAAGAAGTGCAGGTACTCACCAAAGTCCTGCTCAGCCATACAAATGTGACGAATTTTGGAGGAAAATTGTGGCTTTCACAAAGCTACCACTTTGTGAACCATCAAATAGCAACATGCCTAGGTTTTCAAGGTGACATTTCTTGGACCAGTTTACTTGTCTGTGCATACTGACATTTTATTTATCTTTAAAGTGCTGTAAGATTCACCAGGGTAAATCGAAAAGCACAGATGTATAATTCAAATACAAAAACGGATGCCCTTCACACTTGCATTCAATGGAAAAATACAAGTTTATTCACTTTAAATAGTGTCATATTTAAGTATGTACATTTATCTACTATTTTCATGGCCTCTTAAGGACTTTCTTTAGATACTCAAGGTATTTGATATGGCACGTAATGTTACTTCACAAAAACAATGTTACTTCACAAAAACGTAGGTTTTACTTACGGTTCTGAAATCAGAAAAAAGTAAATCTCTTAAGAAAACAGTTCCTTGTAATTTGGAAATTGGCACATTAAGTCAGAAAAGTGTCCACATTGGCTCGTATGGTGAGAGCTGCACCTCTAGTTTGCGAGCGAGGCAGGCTGTCTCATCAGCACATCTTCTCCCCTTCTTTAACCATGTTTTTACATAAGAAAGTGGACCAAATCTCAAGATTGGTGGGCCCACACATTTCAAAAATATAAGAGACGACAATCGCTGTGTGCCAAGGTAATTTCTTTTGCAGTTATATCATTCATGCAACTAAAACTACGTTCACATTCACTGGTAGATACAGCTATGGTTTTTACAGCCTTCATTAATGGCATGAAATCGGCCGGGATGTAGGCAGCATTACATTGCTTACATTCCCGCAATTACCCTGAGGATTTGCCAAATGTGTTGCACATCTTTGTCCACGTGCTGAATATCAATTTCTTCTTGCCCTTGTGGCCAGCTTGCTGGGTAGAGTGCCTTTACTTGTTCCATGAGAGTTTTAGTCTTTTCCCTGCAATCAGCATCTGACAAATTAGTGCTTACATGGGAAGAGGTTGTGGAAGCCAGTCTTGATTTTAGGTACAATTGTACTGCATGTATCGCTGGAATTGTACTACGGTCATGTAGTACCACTCCTTAAAAAGATACATTGATGCAGCCCTCCATGGCCTCTTCCACGTATGGACCCGGGTGTTAATCATGGACTCAAAAACACAGATAACTCTGGCTAACAATTTGTCTGCATCTGGGAGTGTTGTATCACAGTGTTGTAGCTGCCTTGAAAAATCACTTAATTCAATGAAGGCATCCAGCATAAACCAACATTCCTTAAAAAAGCACACAACGTTAGAATGTTATCAAGACCAACATATTTTGCTTGGTCGCTGGAATCTCGCTTTGGTCACCTGCAGCTGTAGAAAAATGCTGGTGGAGTGAAGAGAAGCTCTGCCAAACAGGTTTTAGACTAATTTCACTGGAAGCTACCCAGCAAATGGACAATATACGCCCAATAACGAGAAATCACTACTCAATGGGGGTCATTCCGAGGTTGGAGGTAAGGGATTACCGGCACCCTTAAAGGCACCGATGGCGGTAATCCCTTACCTCCGTATTCCGAGTTCCCTTTGCGGGTCCCTCTTTACCTCCTGCTTTTAGCAGGAGTAAATTACGGGACCCGCAAAGTGACCTTGGAGTAAATTACGGCACCGTAATTTACGGTGCCGTAATTACCTCCTTCCCCATTCCCATTGAGCCCTATGGGGGCAGACATGGGGAAGGGCTATGGTGAATGGGGAATTACCGGTCCATCCAACCTTGGAATGGACCGGAAATTACTCCATTCACCATGCCAATATTCCATGGAGTAAATAGCTCCATGGTTGCCAACCATGGAGCTATTTACTCCATGGTGTAGTCCTTATCTTTTGCACATTGTCTCAGTTCCCTTTGATTTTCTGGGGATGCATGATACAGAGAATACATGATTCCAGGGTAAACTCATTGAGAAGAAGGAAATTGCTCTTCTGAACACCTGTGGAGACCTGCTCTCAAACCTTGACTTCAACTCTACCTCTCTCCTCATTCTTCTCAACCTCTCTTCAGCTTTCAATGCGGTAAGCCATGACACCCTGATCTCCAGTCTCCGTGATACCCTTGGCATCACAGATTAGGCCCTGGCATGATGGGCTTCCTTTCTCTCTGACCGTCCTTACCAGGTGGAACATGAATCTTTTCTCTCCGCTAATAGTCCCCCAGGGATCTAGCCTACCACGTGGTTCTTCAATGTCTACATGGCCCCTCTGGCCAGCAGGATCTCTGTCTTCACCTCCAACTAACAATGGTATGCGGATGCGCATGACACGCAGCTCTCTTTTCTGTCTACCCTTGGCCTCCACCTCCTCCTCGTTCATTCCTGACTGTCTGCAATTCAGTCTTGGTGTCCTGCGAGCGAACTCTGCCTTACTACCAGCATTGCAGAGATTGTCCTCATTGGGAGCCCTGCTCCCACCTTCCCACTTTCACTCTGGCCGGCCTCTGTTGGCCCTGCGGACTCACTCACTAGTGAAGCAAAAAATCTGGGGATCATCTTCAATTCCACTCTCTCCTTCTCCACTCACATCTCGGACATCTCTAAAAGGTCCCATTACCAGCTGCACTCCCGTAGAGGTATTCTCACTTTCCCCAAAAGGCTTTTCATCTCCAGAGCCCTTGTTCTAACTAGACTGTACTACTGCAACAGTATCTTTCTCAATCTCCCTACTTCAACTCTCCAACCACTACAACTCATCCAGAACAGAACCACAATACTTATCCTTGACCTCAAGCCCAGGGACCACATCTCTCTGGCACTGAAATCCCTCCACTGGCTCCCTGTGGCTACAAGGATCAAGTTCAAGACCCTCTGCATAGTCCACAAGGCTTTCTGGAGCTAAACCTGCACTATCTACAAATTTATCTCCCTAAATACTCTCCTTCTAGAGCTCCCTGCTCGTCCTCCTCCAACTCTCTGCGGGTGAGCTGTTTTTCCAAGCAGAGATTTGGGGGCAGAACCTTATCCACTGCAGGTGCCCCCCTCTGGAACAGCCTCCATGCCTCTCTCTGCCTTGGACCAGCCTTCCTGAAGCTCCAGAAACTCCTCAAGACTTCCCTCTTCTCTTCCTCTTTCTCTCTCCCTCTCCCCTGCTAACCT
The DNA here is from genome assembly GCA_002915635.3 of Ambystoma mexicanum. NCBI lineage: Eukaryota > Metazoa > Chordata > Amphibia > Caudata > Ambystomatidae > Ambystoma > Ambystoma mexicanum. Next base: position 44,178 of record PGSH02010810.1, read on the forward strand.
CCTTTCTCTTCTCTCTGACTACCTCCTCCTTTATCCCGCCCAATTCTGCTCAATTTCCCAGACTGGTCACATGGTGCACCTCCAAAGCCTCACAGGTTCCAGGCTTCCCTCACCAGTCCATGCACTTGCCTCCGGGCTTCTGCACTCTGCTCACCACTATTGCACTTCTGGAATTTGCTCCAGGAGAGGGGTAACCGCTCTACACTTAACCCAGGCCACTGCTGGACTGGGTGTACCTGCTCCCTTCCGCCTCCCTTCACTTCCTGTAATCGCACTTACACTACCAGACTTCACTAGACCTAGTTTGCCAGGCCTAGTATGGTAGTTTTTGTTTCTGTATGTTCCTCTCCTTCTCCCCCCTTATCACCTCACTCTTTGTCATGCACTTGCTCTGTCTGAAACCTTGTCGGCCAGTACAGTAGTTATGGATTGTATGTTCCTCCCACCCCCGTTTCTATCCTTTCTTCATGTCATGCACTTGCACTAGTAGTTATGCCATCAGGCCTAGTATGCTAGCCACTTTTTTGTTAGTTCATTCAGAAACTTTGTAGAGGATAAGCCAAGTACCCCCACCACAACCACTTCACCTATATCGTCTATTTTAGGGTAATTTCTGGAGGTCGGCAGGGCCGCACCCTCAGTCCGTGGACCCCCAGCTGTGGGAAGGCCCTTACTCCTTCCGTGACCCTAAGAAGTAGAAGGCCCACACAAGAGCAATGGGCTACTGTTGTTTATTCCACGAAACAGACAGAGAGAGGTTCCTGGAGAGTAGGTTCCCCCAGAACTTCTCATCCTCCTCGGGCTCGCAGGCCCCTTTTGTGCCTAAGTGACATAACTATGTGCGTCACATGCGAAAGCTCATCCCCGAACCTACCGCTACTCTGTGTTGGTTCCCCGAGTGGTAGGGTCAGTATAGGACAATATAGTGGAAATTATTATTGGTGGAGAAGAGGTCAGGTGGTACGCTTGGGTAGTCCTTAAAAATTGGTACAGAGAAATGATTACATACAGGGGGTTAGTGATTTGTTCGGTTATGGTGTCGTCAGTGGTTAGCCCCCGTGTCCTGATTGGTCCATTCATGGGTCCCCCAAGCCTGGGACCATGGCCGTTCCGAGCTCACGGTGTGCCTGGTGCTGGCAACAATGTGTGACTATGTGTCGGTGGAGGACAGTGGACAGGTCCTGCTACTTGCCATTGGAGTGTTCCTTTCCCGTCACCGCCAGTGTTTACTTTGTTACTTCTTTGTTGCAAGTTGGGTCCCAGACATGGGACCCCAGTGTCTCTTCAGTCCCTGGAGCTTGGCATTGTACATAGTTCGGCCTGGTCACGTTTTGAGCAACCGTGGCTGAGGCAGTATTATGGGGATTTGATTTGTATTTGTGCTCCGGGGCGCCAGCAATGGCAGGTGTAACCTTGGCTTGCAGAGCGCAGCATGTTGATTGCAACTTTGCGACCTTGGCTTTGGAGCTCTGGCCAGAGTTGTTCTGCATGATCAGCACCTTGTAGCTCTGTATGAACTGCTCTGGGTCTGTTGACTCTGGTTTGCGGCCTACTTCAGTTTGGTAACGTGGCGATGTAAGATCCATAAGGCAAGGGTGTGGTGTAGTTCCTTGTACATCGGTCCATCTGTAGGGTCTCATCTTCGGGGTTAGTAACATGAAGCGTCTGCAAGCATATACACAAATTCTTCTGGCGTCTTGGGTTTCTGCGGTGCGGTTACTGACCTATGTATAAAATAAAAATGATGTATGTATGTGAGTGTGCGTGGTCCTCTAAGACGTAGAACTGAGCGTGTTCTTCATGTGGGTTGGTGCATGTCTGACCCATGTGCATGGCAGCGCGTGTGCTTCTGTTCGTTGTGGGTATGTCGTCATGTCATCTCTAATGATGGCAGTATAGGTTTGTGGTGTTTAATCGAGCTGGTCCAAGTGATTGGTCTCAGCTCCATCTTGTTTCCCACTTCGAGCTCTGGAAGGGACGTGGAGTGCTTGTGGAGGTGGGCGTGGCCACAGTGGATATTGACCTCCGGGCGGCGGACAGAGGTGTGAGCTCATCCCGCTGAGGGTACTTGGGTCGTGATGTCATCGGCCATAGCTTGTACATGGGTCAGGGGAAGGAACCCTCCCATTTTCCCTCTTCAGTCCGCCCTCTGGTCGACCTGTCGACCACAAAATGATCCACTCTTTTATCTCCTCGTTCTCGCCACACCTTTGTTATTCCTGCCAGGTGTCCGTAGCGGTTTACGTGATCTTCCAATGACCAGTACATGTATACACATCTGCCAACAGGCTTACAATAAACCCATTTTCCAACGTAGTTGTTCGGATTGTGTGGATTTTCAACCTTTATTTATGGCGGGTACAAGTCTGATTGTAATATTTGTTGGCGTAGCTGTTCGCGTTCCTTGATGATGACGTCTGTATGTAGCTCATCGTCTGCGGGCATCAAGATGTGCATGCCTATCATTTCTTCTGCACTACGTTTTGACTTTGCCATCCATAATTTTATTCCCATCAGTGAAGCCATACCCAGTATAGTGCATCCTGCCAGAACCTTAAGACCAACCCCTAACCATGATGGCATCCAAGACCAGATATAAGAAAACCAGCTGCCATCCTTTTTCACCCCCTTAGCTTCTTCTTCCATCTTTACGTGCATCTTGGCCAATTGTGATACTGCTTCAGATAGAGTGCTGTTATCTTCGTCATTCGTGGGAAGGAACATGCTGCAGGAACTTCCAATTTCTGTGCAAACTCCTCCTTCCATTGCAGTTAGGAGGTCCAGTATGTATCTGTTCTGCAAGGCCACCATTCTTATTGCCCTTAGTTCTTATTTTATCGCATTGAATCCATTCACCGTGGAGTTGATCGTCATCATGAGCTCCCATCTGGTTATCTGCAGCCATTTTGCTTTTGCATATGCTTGTACTCCGGGATGTATTATGGAGGAGAAGAACATTGCTGCCCTGCTGAATAACCTGTGAGCTGGTGGAATGTCACTTAGTGCTGTTTCAGATTTACCCCACAGTTAGTTTCCGGTGAGTGGTTCTCCTTGTTGTTTTATCCTCGTTAGTGTCTTTTCAGGGGATGTGGCACCCTGGGATGTACTGCCAGTTTGTTCCAGAGACCTTCTTCTTCTTTTGTTTCCTTTGTCCATCTTAGCGAAGTCATCCATCTTTATGTATTTCTGCGGTATTACCAGGGTGGGTATGTTGATGTGTACCAGGGTACATACCCCACTCCATGATGGCGGCAGATTGTGATACGCCTTCATCCCACAGGCCCAGTAGTGGGCCGTCAGTACTGCTGTACCCGCTCCCCCCTCAGGAATCTTCACTATTTTCTTACATCCTTCATGTGCTCCTACATCGATCTCTCCATCATGCTGGGAGAGCGTGGGGGATGCAACTGGTATTATTGTTATTGGTTCCTCCTCTTTGTCCAACTATGTGAGTTTGGTCACACCTTTTGTCCACTCCTTGTAGCATTTGTCATTTTCTTCATGTACCGTCACTACTGGGGATTTGCAGTGTAAATATCTTGCTTCCTACCACTCCATCCGCCCATCCGTCCTTTGTGTACACTTTTCCATAGATCAGCATCAGTGGCCTCTCCCAACATCCTGGTTCACCTCCTATCGCTCTTGCACTCCATTTGCATGGCAGATAATTCAGTATCACTTCTTTTGTTTCTCCTTTGTCTGGTCCGTCTGTTACGTACTGTAACCCTTCAGTTAGCTGCCAGTAGTTGTCGAACATCGGCAGTGTTTTGATGAAGTTATCTTCATATGAGTATGTCGATCTTGATTTCCATCGCAGGGTTGCCGTTTTACCTTGGAATCGTTCTCGCGTTTGGAACAGTGCTAGATATAGGAGGCACTCCGCTGTGGACACTGACACTTCAGTTGGCACAAATGTCCGCGAGGCGCTCATGACGTACGGAATCAATGTGCAAACGTAGCAGTTGTCCCTTGTCGTGTCCTTACCCATTTTGAACATGTGCTTGTACCACATGTTGTTGGAGATGTGTGTGGACTCTGTAAGAGATGTGTCAACCCCATGCACATCAAGGGAAATACTACATTTATCTCTTTTTACGTTTTGTCCTGTGCTACTCGTACCACCTGACACAGTGCTCCTGGCAGCTGGGGTAGGGGAAAGGTTAGTATTGGGTTTTGCAGTTACATGCAAAGCATAGTAGGCCTGCCAGACCGCGGCAGTTATTAGACCAGTGGTGAAAAATATCCCCAACATCTTAATTACAATAGCTGTTACCACTGGCATGTTGTCCTTACACGCGCTGCTTTCCTGCAGCTACTTTACTTGAGGTGATATAGATGCCCGCCTGAAAATGTCTAAAAGTTCTGCGTTATCACAGTTAGTATTTGTTACTTAAGCCCTGCATATCAGGTGGTCATTCAATGTGCATGCAAAAAGCTCTTCCCACATCCGCCTTACCGACCTGTCTCTCAGAGCCGGTAAGGCCACGTGGAGGTGTGGATATGAGCTCACTAGTAGCAGCAGAAATGTGTTATAGTAGACGCGTATTTGTCTGGGCCTTAAGTATTTTGGTCTTTTAATTATATATATGAATTGGTGTGATAGTGCTTCTTGGTGGTCGTCTGTGGGTAGCATTTGAGCCTGGGCAGTGGCGGGTGTTTTTCTTTTATCAGTTAATTGCATACAATAATTACAATGCGCGATACCTGCATGTGCGAGACAAAAAGAGAACATGCACGTGTTTACACAGTGTTGTGCTTAATGCTGATATCTTTTGTCAGTATTTCTCTTATTAGTTGCTGTTAGGCGTCCTTAATTTAAACTCGATTGTCTTATCCTGATATTACCAACATAGTCAAATATTTATTATTAATGCAGTGGGGACGTTTTGTGCTTGGGATCTTGTTATCATGGGGTGTGCTATGGGCTGTTGTACGGTTATGTACTTGGGTGTGTCTGATGCTTGTGCTGTATCCTTTCCGTCATCTGCTGTTGTTGCTGCTGAAGTGTTGGCCCTGTCGCTGCAGTGGTGGGGCGCGGTCTGTACTTTGTAGGCCTTGATGTTGTGGATATGTGTCCAAACGTTTTTGTCAGACAGTTTGACCGCTCTTAGTGCCACCTTCTCAACGGTGTGCAGCCCGGTAAATCTAGGGGCATTCCACTTTCTACGGTAGTTCCTGAGGAGAACTGTGTCTCCTTCTTTCACCGCCCACTGTCCAGTTTGTTCCTCGTCATCTATGGTTTCCTGTTGGTTGTTCTCTGACCTGCTCTGTGTCTGTTGAATATGTTGAGAGATAAAGTAGGCACTAGTAACCAAGGAAGTGACATAATCATGCATTTCTTTACCAAGTATGTTGTCTGTTCCTTCACAGTCGTGCATTGCTCTTGTGGCCGGAGTTAGTGGGAGGTGCATTTGGTATCTGGTCACCACCTTGTGGGGTGTGAGGTGGTGGTCCGAACAAGGTTTATTCCTCAGCTCAAACAGAGCCAGAGGAAGGCAATACAGCCAACTCTTTGGTTGCCTGTTGTGTTTTAGCTATGATTAGCTATGAATTATTTTAAGAGGGTGTTGAGGCAGTACACATACCCATTGGCCTGTGGGTTGGAAGCACAGGCAAACTTATGTTTAATCCCGAGCAGGGCAGTTATGTGCTGGAACAACTCATTTGTGAAGTGGGGCCCGCTATCTGACCATAGTACCTCGCATACCCCCTACCGTGGGAAGGCTGTGCGTACTAGGAACTTTGCTGCCCTGGGTGCATCTGCCTGGGAGCATGGGCCAGCCTCAATCCACCATGAGAAAGGGCACACTATCACGCTCATGCATTAGTATCCTTGACATACGTTGATCATGTCAACGTAGTCAATGTGCAGGTGCAGGAAGGGTCCTTCACACCGTGGTATAGTACTCTTAATCACTTGCAGGGTGTGACCGGCCATAAATTGCTGGCAGGTAATGCAATTGCTGATGAAGTTTGCAACGTGTGAGTTTAGTTCAGGGCAGAACCATGATTCTTTTATCTGTTCTGCAATTACTTCCTTCCCTGTATGGGTGGGATGGTGTAGTTGGGTCAGCGCTGTCTTCAGGAGGGCCAGGGGCATCACAACTTTTCCTGTGTTATTCTGCCTCCATAGTGCATCTGTTGGGGACATAGTGCATCCTCTTTTTACCCACAGTTCCGTCTCTGCCATTGGGGCTGCTCACCTGTATTTCCATAATCTGTGTGTCTGGGATGTGTGTGTTCCCATCTTTCATTATCATCTGTCTTACCCTCCCATTATCTTTTTGTTTTTCTTGGAGGTCCCATAGTTTGCCAAAGTACGCAGCATATTTAGCATGTCCGTTTGCTGTTTCATTCCCTCTAGATATTGTGTCTTCCCCATTCGGGTGTGCCTGCCACTTCACTAGTGCTAACCCGTGTGGGTAAGTTATCACCTCTATTAGTTCGCCCAGGAGGAGAGCATGTTGTACTGGGGTACCGTCTGCTCTACTAAATCCTCTTCTGAGCTATCTTATTAATCCAGAGTGTACAGTGTAAGTGACGTAGGCACTATCTGAATAGATTGTTACTCTTTTTCCATTGCTTTCTTCTAAAAGCCAATGTAAGAGCTACCAATTCTGCTGCTTGTGCTGAATAGTGTTGGGGTAATTTGACACTTTTCACTGGCATGTATGTCCAATCCTCCCTTAGTCGTACTACAGCTGCACCTGTGCTTCTTATACCATCACTTTGATCAATTGTGGAGGACCCATTGATGTACAAAACCTCACCCCCCTCTAGGGGGACGAGTAGTACTCAATGGCATATGTACAATCGTGTGCATATTCACCTTCTACAACTTCTTCTGCTATGAATTGTTCTGGGTTAACATTGATGCATCTCACTATTTTCAACTCAGGTCTTGACAATATTATTTTGTATCCAGTTGCTCTCTGTGTAGTCAGTGTGGTTTTTGGTTTGTGTAGAATTGCAAAGAGGCCGTGTTCAACGTAGAGTTTGGTGGAGCAACCCATAGTGATGGAGGATGATTTTTCTACAGCAGAAGCTGCAGCAGCCAAGTGTTGTTCGCACGGGAAGTGTCCCATCATTACTGGGTCTAAGTGCCCGCTGTTGAGCTATTGCTCCATTTTTTAGTTTTCAATTAACCCCTCCAATGCTTTTTATGCACCCTACATCATTGGGACTTGTAGCCCACAGTGAGGCGGGTACAGCAGCCAAGTCTTCCTTGCAAAAATCAGGTTATGAGGGGAGGGGTGCTTCTAGCGCCATTGCCATTTTCTGCCCGTGCCGTTCACCCCCTACTGCTGCATTCCGCGGTCCCTTAGCGGGTCCCACTAAGGACGGCTGGTTTTACCAGCCACCCTTAGCAGGAGCCGCTATGTGACCAGTGAGCTAATAACGGGCCCGCTACTTGCGGGCCCGTTATAAGCTCCTTCCGCATTCCCATTGAGCTCTATGAGGGCTCGAATGGGAATAGGGAATGGTTTTAAGAATGGGGACTTACCGGGTCCTCCAAGATTGGAATGACCCGGTAAATCCCCATTCTGACTACCCGGGCCCGAGTTTGGAGGCAGCCATGGCACTAATAGCACCATGGCTACCTCCAAACTCGGAATGACCCCCTATGTCTGTACACCTACCTGTATCCCCTATGTCTGTCCCTACTTGAGATGTCGTGGCAGCCTCGCAGCTGCATATGTTCAACTTGCTCCTTATTATTCGATTGCCTTCGCTTGGTTCTTGGTCACCTGGACGTTCGACCCCGCCTCCTAATTCCGCTCTAGCTTTGCGTAGCTCTTTCATTATGGCATCACTTACCTGTCCCACCACCCTCACATCTCTATGCTTGGTACTCGTTTCCCCGCCCTCCCGTGCCAGTATGCTCTCTGTATTCTTCCTTCCTCGTACTTACGTGTGCTATCCAACAGAATCTTTTTCTTCCAAAGCGTCATTTCCTGGTGAATCTCTTCCCTCTCTTCTTCTTTTCTCCAGATCTCCTGTTGCTCCAGACGTGCTGCACTTTCTGCAATACTCCGTATGCGAGCCTCCTCCTTCTTCCTTTCTGCTTCCCCCTGCTGCTCTAATCCCATTCTTACCCCCATTTCTCTCTCCAGCTCTACCTGTCTCTCCAATTCTTTTAGCTCTAGTTGTTTAGTGAGTATACTTCGTGTCTTCCTTAACTCGACTAGTTTTGCCTCCAGTACCGCCTCTTCTTCCTCTGCTGTGTTCCCTTCCTCCTTGTTTCTTACCTCACATTCCCTCTGCGGTAGTCCTATCTACGCTCTATCTATTGCCTGCGTCACCTCCTCCTCCTTCCCTACTACTGTTCTTCGCAGTTTAAACAGCACCTGTCCTGCTATCGATTTCGTCTGGTCCTATACCTGCTAGCTCTGGCTGCGCTTTCTTTGTGCCCTCAACATTTGCCGGTGTCACCTTTGTACCTACCGTGTCCCCTGTGCACAACTCTTTCTAGTAGTGATCCTCTGGTGCGTATGGTGGTGGGTTGTGTGTATGGTTTCAGTATCCCTCAGCGGCTGTAAGTTTTTGGGCCGTGTTGCTTCTCTCAGTTCCCTTATTGGGTATATCACTTCCTCCTCTTTCTTGAACTCTTTTACTGGATATGACCCCTCCGCCTCCTTCCCACTCTCCTCTGCGTTTTTCGTTACCTCGCGGGAGGAGGCTGGGGCGTACTGCACCCTTCCCCCTCCCTTGCCTCTTCTTTCGTTACCTCCTGCATGCTCATCATCCAAGGGCAATATCCCTGAAACATCCTCCAGAGATTGAAAACTTCTAAATGGCTTGCTAATTTCTTCCCCTTGTATGTGTTGTGTAAATATGCTAGCAGTGAATGTTGGGCCTCCATCCTAAAACTACCGTTGGGTGGCCACGGTATCCTTATCCTTTCATCTGTCACTTTAGTCCACTCAATAGTGTATTTTACTATTTTATCTCTGTGCAGTGGTAGCATTGCACAAATGTGTTGGAGTGGCGTTGTTAATGTGTGGAACCCATTGTCTGCTCCTAGCCCATAATACAATGACATTTTTGAAGTATATACCACTGTTACAAAGCCCCTTAGTTTGGGACTTCCGACTCTCCGCTTCAGCAGGAGGGAAAAAATGTGCATTCAAATATTCTCAAACTGTTCACTTCCACCTTCTATGTGGTCCTGAACCTTGCTATCGCCTTCAACACACCTCCCTGTGTAGCTAGGGTCCCCTTCGACCCGTGACGCGTGAGGTCCCCTGCGACTTTGCACCTAGAGCGGCATGCTCTGGGGCCACGCCGCCTTCTCACGCTGCCGCTAATCGGCACGCCTGTGTTAGTATCCTAACCCCTCCTCCCCTCTATTCCTTTGCGGCCTGCACTCCGTATGCCGTGCCTTCTCACTCTTACAGGTTGCCCCGGTGCTCTGCACCGCCCCTTCTATCGATGACATGCCGGCATTCTCCGTGCGCGACTTCCTGCTCACCTTCACCCCGGCCCTAGCTGCTTACAGCGGCACTGATTCCACTACCAGGAAAGCACGATGTTCTTTGCAGACCTATGGGTGTCGTCCCCAGCTAATACAACAGAGTACATATACACAGAGTTTGAATAGATAGTGCACGCCAAGTTCAACAATAACAATCCCCATAAACCTCACAGCTGTCTTCCCACTGCACCTTGAATGGAGTATTTCATTATCGTCTATGTTGCCTATAGACTTTATACCGAAATATGAGACATACATGGAGCAGTTGAATCGACAAAGGGCAGAGTATGGACTATGTGCAGTACCAGTACGACTACCAATACCTAAGAGAATCCTGGAAGAAGATTTCCATTGTGAAAGCCATACCTACACACAACGTTGAAGACATTACTGATGACAGCTGGTTTGGATCAATCTTTTCTTGGATTCCGCAGTGGATGGCAGACATCTTCAAGTTTTTTGGAGCTCTGATAGTGATGGTATTGCTTGGATTCTGTGAGATCAGCTGATAATATTGCAATGCAGGACGACAGCAAAAAAAAGCAATGGGAATGAAGATCATGATCGATGTTGAGCAGGGATGGAAGGCCAAAGAATTGACAGATGGAGAAATCAGAGACTATGTAAAGGCCTGTATCCACGCACCTGAGGGAACAAAGTTCCCATACCCGAAGAATCATAAGAAGTATGTGGGAAGATGGGTCTACTGCAGACCAAATGGACAGTGTCAACACATGATATGGACCAAAGATGAGCATGTCAAAACAGCAGGTTGCCTGAAGGGAGCCATAAAGATATGGGTCCCAAAGAAGCTCTTTTTCAGAAGAGGGTGCCTGATGTAAAGGATGATGATAGAGTGGTCGATGAATCACCCAGAAGGGGGAGTGTAGTGGAGATGCCAAGTACCCCCAGCTCAACCATTTCATCTATATTGTCTATGTTGCCAATAGACTTTATACTGAAATATGAGATATACACGGAGCAGTTGAATCAACAAAGGGCAGAGTATGGACTCTGTGCAGTACCAGTACAACTACCAATACCTAAAATAATCCATTGAGAAAGCCATACCTACACATGAAGAAGTATGACAGTTGTTTAAATAAGATTCCTGAAGAAGCAGAGCAGATAAACAGCAAAAATGAATGGTGACGTCACACAGAGTCGAGCTAATGTGTATAGAAGAGATGCAGAGAGCAGAGAAGGCAGATATTCTATAAGGCATCAAGAAAGTATTGAGGATAAGTGACATCTTGGGATCAATGTGATGAAGCTTATGCCACAGAACTGATGAAGATATCAAGTTAGTTTACACGTGTACAGATGCAAGAAACACAAGCAGCAAAGTAATCATGAAGCTAGCCTTATGCTTTATAGTGACTAGATCACGGCAAGTGCCAATATATACATATATGCAATTGATTAAGTAAAGTATGGATGTTTCCACTGCGCATTATAGCAGTGCTGAACAGTAATGAGAAGGACTAATTTGAGTGTGTTGCAGTTAAAAAGCAGTTGAAATGGCAAAATGAATCTCAGAGGCAGAGTTGGATGAGCCAAGAAGCCAAGGTTTTATCAAACTGGAGCAAACAGACATTGGATGCAAATCGTGTGAAAAAACAAAACTCCTGTTCTGAAGGCATGGACAAAAACAAAAGACGTCAGAGGACTATTAAGAATTAGTATTTTAAATGCACCAGAAGCTCGATTCCATGGTCTCTAGTCATGTGGAAGGATGAAGTTGGATGAACAAGGTAATCACGACTAGGCACGAGGGCAGACTGAAGTGCTTTCACTCCCTGAATTTCTCAGAGCTAAGAACACTCTCAAGGCCGAATATCTAAGTCCTAATTGACACTAGACCATTGAGGTGATGATGGATTAGTATGCTAATTGGTGAAAAGCTGGTGCTAAGGCGAGCTCACCAGCACCTGGATGTTCAGCCTGCCTGCTGCTAGACGTAGGTGGATAAGTACTGACAGAGGTTAGAAGCCAACCAATTATAGAGGACGGAGTAATTAAGGGTCCTATAGTTTTGTAGCCAATGGGACGTCATATATTGAGTGACGTTTATCGTGGCCATTTTGAGGGGAGGGCTTATTTGACACACCTGATGTTAATTACCCTATCACTTTCATTAACTGACTCATGCTAGTATAGAAAGTATACTTAGATACTCACGGAGAGCCTTTAATTACTGCGCATAGGTTTTTGTAGTTTGCCACATATGATGACGTTGGTAGTACGCAGGTTAACGTCATTGATGACTAATTTTGGGTATAGGAACTCAACCTTTTTTTAGATGCATTGTGTAAGAGGATCGAGCAAGTGCGTTGATGTTCGTTGTACTCACTGTTTTAGATCATTGAAAATGAAAGTCTTCCTTTTGCCAAATTACCTGAGTCGTTTCGATTATTGATGTATGAAAGAAATCTGCATCCCCATCCATCTCCAGGGTATTGCTAAGCGCCTGGGGAGCCCCCCAGTTCAACTTCAAGGCCTAAGATTGACTCTGTATTCACTTGTACCCTTTCCGCTGTGAAGCACTCTGAAGCACTTCACTTGTGTATAAGCCCTTTACAAATAAACAGTTACAATTACAATTACAGTTTATCAGAGAACATTTGGAAATTACTTAGCCCAGAAATCTCTTTCATAATATCGCCAACAGCTCGCTCCAAGAGATTATTTGAGTAGTGCCACATAAATAAACTTGGATTTTGCTTCTGTAGCTGTGTTGCAACCCCAACTTGCCTTCTACGCATGATAGAGGCACAGTCACACGCAAGGGAAATACAGCTCAAAGGAAGTCCTCATGAAAACCGCGTGAGTGCAAACATTCAATCAAGGCATTAATAATGTCAGACGCTGTAGTATCCTTAAGCTCAAGCAAGTCAAAATAAAGTCCTCACATCACAATCATTAGCAACTGCAGCACGCAGGCAAAGTACAAGCACCAACTTTCCACTAAAAGTAGTGGACTCATCAATTAACAGACACATTTTTCGTTTATTTTGTAATATATCCTTTGCAAGCCGTTCTCTTGTTTCAGTTGCAAGGGTATACAGTCTTTTCACTGAATTCATTTTCCGAATAATTAACCTTTATACCGAATGCATTCTTAACATTTTTTTAACATTTTTATTGGGGTGTCCCCTGAAAAAAACCCAGTTTTGAACCCTTACAAATACCCCAAACATTAATTTTCCTCGAGAGCTTTTTTTACCAAAAACTTTTAATTGAATGTATTTTTCACCAAAAAACTCTTTCCTTTAAGTTTTTAACATCAAAACATACATTCAATGAAAAGTTTTAGGTAAAAAAGCTCTCGAGGAAAATTAATGTTTGGGGTGTTTGTAAGGGTTCAAAACTGGGTTTTTTCAGGGGACACCCCAATAAAAATGTTAAAAAAAATGTAAAGAACGCATTCGGTATAAAGGTTGACGGGGGTGTCTCTGGCGCTGCCCAGTGCTGAACTTCATTGATGACTGTATGCAATCTAGTTCAGCACTGGACAGCTTCCTCTGACTTTATGCTTGTTTTGTGGGTGCTGTCCAGTGCTGAAGTTACTTGCTGACACTACACAAGTTAGAGGGAGCTGTGCAGTGCTGATCTAGATTGTTACTGTATGCAATCTAGTTCAGCAGTGGACAGCTCCCTCTGACTTTATGCTTGTTGGCCGATAGTTTTTTTTACATAAACTGCATTTTCACATTCAAAAAATGAAAAGTGTTTATATACCAAATCTCTTTACGGTAAACGTGTTTCGTTATACAAACTCTTTTCACTTTATGTATGTAAATTCGATTAAACAGTTTTTGGTAAAAGAAAATCAGTAAAACATGTCCTCGATGTATATTTTTCGAGGTAAAGACACGTAACCAGCTGCCATGTGGTCTATGATATCAGCTCAGGAATTGTTTGAGTGAAGAACTCTGCCCATGTTTAATCCATTTAGCTCTTGTACAACAACATCAACCATCATATCTAGATATGGCCTACCATATTTCCCTATTTCACAACACCATGTTTTTCAATGTTTTTTTTTCAAAGAAAACGTGTTCTGCAGTAACGTGGGCAACAGAGCATTTATGCTCCTGAATGTTTTCTCGAAGTGAAACTTGCTGCTTATTTTTGTCGTCTCCATAGTGTGTGACTGTACATTCCAGTCACTCTACTGCTACTCTTAAACCTTGTAATTTGTTTGCACCCAATGACCTCATTGACATGCGTGCTGGGCCACAAGTGTTTTGTCTCTGATAAGGAGCCATTCATATGTATTGCAGAAGTTCTGCATTTGCTCAGTACTCCAAAAGTCAGGTTTGTCCACGTGGATCTTTGTAGCAGCAGATGACCTGCTTAGTAGATGTGGGCTTGCCTCTACAGAACATGCAGGGGCACTGTGGCAAAGAGATGATTCAGTGTCCTCTATACATTCAGACTCCATCTGCTTCCAGAGCCCTTCTGGATCCACTGCAGCAAACTCATATTGCTACTTTTTCCTATGTAACCAACCAATGTCTGTCTGTCCTGGTTACACTTCCTAACTCACGGGTCAGGGGGGTCTCGCGCTTCGATCGATCCGAGTAGGATTTCCTGTCTTCCGCACTAAGATTTTCGAAGAGAAAAATATAAATAAAAAATAAAAATGTTGCTCACTGGTTTACAGGTATTTATACAATTTCTTGGCCTAAAGGTTAGGCATCCTTACAATTTGCAAAAACACTCAAAACATGAATCACAGAAAGTCAACAAAAAGTCTTCACTGTAGAAGATCATAAGGACAAAAATAGATGTCAATTTTGGCAGACAAGGAATATTGAGATTACATGATCTGCCCAAGATCACACCCACAACCTCGCCACCCTGTTAAAAACCCAACCTCTTCTATAACCTGAACCCCATGTTGTAATCCCCCCACCCCCACTCACGTCATAAGGGAAAACCTGCGCATGTGTCATGGGGTGAATGAGACATGAACAGTAGAGTGTCAGCTCTTCAGGAAGCCTAGTCAGAAACCGCCTAATAGACAAAACTCCAAAAAGTGCATTGGATAAGGATGTCGAGATTAGTTAAATGAGCGAAGGCATGAAATGGATGTAGGTGCTTCACTGACCATCAATCACACACTTTTGGGCAGGCACGGACTGGCCAATAGGCACAGAATGCTAGTGTGTGCCAGTTTTTTGTGTCAAAGGAGGCCACTTTTTGGCCCATGTGGCCTAGTTTGAAAAGGTACTTCGACATGCAGCTAGTAATTTTGATCAGTGTTCCTGTATAAATATTCTTTAAAATGTACAATTTGTATCACATTTGATCAGCTCCCCCTGCCCCCCACACTACTCAGTTTGTCCAAAAGGAATGAGTGGCATTTGCAACGGTGGGCCACTTTTTAATTTGTGCACGAGACCATTTTATGCCCATTCCAACCCTGCTTTTGGGGCAGAAAGCATATTACCAGGGTGAGAGAGCACACTTCCGGCATAAGCCAAAGCGCTCCATTAGTTGTCTGCCTGCAGGTGCGAGGGCATATATTTCACCATCAGGAAGAATGCGGGATAATCGCTCCCCAGATCTAAGGCACTGCGACCAAAACAAAACCAGTCTGTGTTATAGGACGCGACAAGCGAGACGCACGTTGCTCCAGGAGGTCACATACTCAGTTCATACAAGTATATACATGAATTAATCTGTTTTCTAGTACATGAAGATTAATGCACGCCTGGCATGCCTATGGACAAACATGTGACAAGTACAAGACGTGACCGAGACCGTGGAAGAGGGATACACGAAAGAAGACTGAAGCCTCGGGTGATTTCTTGCTAAGGGAGTTTGCACGAAGGAAACTGACATGTATTAGGTATTTTACAAGTTCGGAAGGACCACGGCTCTCCCCACTCTGCAATAAGGCACACAACGGGCGATAATATGCAGGCGCTTTTATGTAAATAAGAAACATTTATGAAGCACTGTGTACACTCTCAAAATCATAACCAGGGTGCAATAAAGTGTGTCACTGGCAAAAAGGTGCTGGGGCATTACTGAGCTGAAAAGGCTCCAGGACCAGGCCCTTACTTTTATGACTCACTTATCTTATTTTAATGCCGAAGGTGCGGCCGGGTTCAGGCTGCAGGCCAGCCAGGATCCTCTGGTGACGGTCAACAAGTTGTTGTCTTCTGAGAAATGAAGAGCAGGCAAAACAAAAACTGTCATTAAGCTGTAGAAGCGTGGTATGGTTGGAGGGGCAGAATGCATGAAAGACAAAATTAATTATGTAATGAATTGATGAAAATAAAGTTCTTCGGTAGTCCACGAAGTTATTTTGATGTGAGACAGTGAAAGAACCGTTCTTCCTAACTGAAAGCTGAAACAAATGACTCAATTAATCAATTTGATTGATCGATTTGATTTGATTTAACTTTAAGTAACGCTAAAACGTTAAGAGTCACGCGTTTCCTATGTGTGGATCTCTGAATTACTTTGCTTCTGGTCCTGCCTTTTGATTTTCACCCTGATTGATTGCTGCCGGCATTTGTGCCTAACGGTTTGACTTGGTTTAACTGAGATGATGCTTTGACCCTGTTCTGGACGACCTGGATTGTATTAATTAATTTGAGATCTGAAATGTTTGAAATGTTTGATAGGCGGTCGTGTTTGGTTGTTATGTTATGACAATGGTAAACTAAATTGTTTTACCCGTTTTAATTGATTTCGTGAAATTTGTGTAAAGTTCAAACTGAACTAAATTCAAATTGAACTAAAACAAAAACTACTGTATTTGCGCTCCTGACTGTGTGCATTTATTTGGACAATTCGCAGGCAAACACTGCACTTCCGGGAATTACAGTAGACTGCGGGGGGGTGGGGTGGGGGGCTGACCGGAATCTATTGTCCATTTGATCCTGCAAGCTGATTGGGCACTGTCCGCTTTGTTAAAAGAAGAATCAAGTGACTAATCAACTTGCAGGAGCAAGTACAGCTGCGACTTGTGCCAAGAAGTGGTGGCCTTATAAAGTAAAAATTTAGAGAAGTACCGGTACTGAGGGTCGGATAGTGCCGGCCCATTTAAAGCACTGATTGCTGTGTTGCTGTGTTCATCTAGATAACTTTGACTATATTTGTGTGCAGCCGAGCAGTAAGGACTACTCTTCCTTCTCCTTTTTAAATGCTTGTGCATAATTAAAACATCTTTTCCTCCTCTGTACGGGCGGCAAGGCTGGGGACACAATGGGCCTCATTATAAGTTTGCCAGTTCTGTGGGCGGGCGCCCTCCCGGCCGCCAGGTCTGACCTTGCGGGTGAAACGGCACCCGCCCGCAGACACAGACGGTAGCACCAGCACCATTGTGAATGGTGCCGGTGCTACCGTGCTCCCCATTCCCATTGAGCCCTATCGGGGCTCAAATGGGAATGGGGACTAATGAATACCGGCATCCGGCAATGAGCAATTTCCGGGTCCGGCGGGGTCGTAATTACCCATTGCAGGGTGCCGGTGAAAAAACGATCCTGGCGGCATCCGTGCCAGTTTAGTGCCGAAATAGAAGAAATGCCTAATCAAGGTTCTGCAAAATAAGACTTTAAACTAAAGGGACAGATAAACTGTTGAAAACATTACCAACCCTGCACTATAAGAAAATATATTGATGACACAGATGTTTGAAGTAAAGGTGCACTCTGGATAGGGCATCACCAGGGTAGTGATGTAGTCTTTGTAGCAATTACAAGAATGTGTCTTTAAACGTAAAAGTGAGTTCTTAAGTGTCCCTTGTGACAGCATCAATCCCGTCTTTTATGTGCTTTCCGGTAGGTCGAGTCAGGTTCGAATTGGTTAAGCTGGTTCAACAGCATTCTACAAAGTGGTGCAAATCAACAAGCGTCTATGGGTCGAGGCTCAAGAAACTTGGCACAAGTGGTGGTGCGGGGATGCACGCTGTTTGAAGATTCAATGGGTTCTCGAAATTCAGCTTTCAACTGCCTCGATCGGATCCAACAGCGTGGGGTGGTTCGACAAGTGGCAATAAACAAAGTTTGAACAGGTGGTTATGTGCTGTTTGGATTGCTCGTAGACACTCAAGGCAGTTCAAAACATAGAGGTTGAAAGGCAGCTCTGTTGGGTCTTTGCAGTGACACGAATGGGTTCAAAGGCATTCAAACCAGCTTGAAACGATTCAAAATTGCAGAAAGAGCCAAACACAGCTTTCTTTGATTATTGTGGTGCTTTGAGACGTTCTATAGCCACAGACACTTGCAGGTTTGCCAATTCAGCGGCAGAGTCCTGGGTACAAGTGTCCCAGCAGCAGTCAGGCTTTCCATAAGCAGGACACTTCAAATGTACCCATGAAGTGGGTAGGGAGAGGATCTGCACCCTCCTTGAAAATCCTTTTCTTCTCTCATTGTTTGTTTGGCAAATATGCATGTGGTATGTCTGGTGCATGAAATAAATATGATTTAATATGCATTGTGGATAGCAATTAAGCTAAAAAGAGCTGGCAGGATCCTACATTTTCAGAGAAACCCCACTTCAGTGTGATTGACCGTCAAAAGGTGTTAAATTCTTACTATGTACCTGTTGCTTTCTGATTCAATTCAGGTGAATTCAGAAAGCTTCTTCATTGAACGGCAACCTGCATACGTTTTCATGGCCGCATAACAGTGGTCACCCCAATGCTAACAGAGCGTGTGGATTGGGTCACTTGGGATGAATCTGCTAATGAGCTAATGAGCCAGCTGACTTTCATGCCCAAGTGTGGCCTGTGGACCAGACCTTATCAGAGTGGTCTGCATCTTGGATTTTTCTTGTTGCGTGTCACCACCACTTATGCATTCCAAGGATCCAAGAAACTCCTCAGATGCTGTGAAAGCATTCAATGTCTGTGAGCTTCCGCAGTCCTAATTTGTGGTGCTGCATGAAGTAGCCTGTGATGGTGTGCTTCCTCTGTTCAAACCAGTCTGAAATGTGTGATTCCACTTAGTTGTGGAATTCCATGGTTAGTAGTTTGTGGGCAGTCTCTATAAAGGCAGCATCCACTTCAAAAGAGTATCTTTCCATATGAAGGGATACCATCACCTATGGTGATGATGTCAATCTTGAAGTGGTCATTTTGGTGGGAATAAATGTTCTGCCATCTTTTGTGTGTTCCCTCATAAAGCTGATAGCTATATTTTGATGAGGATTAAAGGACTTCTCATTAGTTAGTGAGAGTTTCCCTGCTTCCACCCGACAAAACGGATCCTTCCCCTTCTCGTGGGATTGGGTAGGGCTCAGTGGGTGGAGAGAAGGGGTCTCCTGCCTCCTTTCCTCTTGTCAAAACTTTAGGATCAGTATTGATGCCCATGGGGCTGGGAAGGCTCAAAACTCAGTGTCTCCCGTGTGCTGTTTTAGGGCTGACTTGTGATGGAGAAGGACTTGGGTGACTGTTTGGATCTTATACCCAAGGAGTTGGAGGTTGTGTCACTTTTCCTACACTTTCTAGTCTGCACGTCTGCCTCCAAGTCCCTTCACATCAAACGGGAGTTTTCCAAGACTCTAATCTATGCTTGCTTCTGTACACCCATAACAAAGTAAGCCAGCAGCTGGAAGAAGCTCAGAACATTGTCTGGAACACTATTTCTTTTGTTGTTGCCATCCCTGCACTTTATTTAGATTTAGTTTGTGGCAAGTATAGGTTCTGGACACAGACAGACTTTTAAATTGAACTTTCTGACACAGACTTTCCTTAGTTTATTTAGATTGGGAAATCCCACTTTAACGTAGGGCAACTTAGGCATTCAACCAACCTGACATTTAAGTAAATAAGACACTTTTATTTGAACATTGAATCTGTGTCTTGCTTCATGATGCCTTCACTGTGTGTAGTGAATAAACCACCTACTCATCCCCCACACTTCTACCAACCAACAGTGGTCCCAAACATACAGTTAAAACAGACACAGTTAATAGAGATAACTCCTTCACCTTTTGTGGTAACATGGGCCGAGGAAGGCTATACACTCAAGAGCGGTGTGAATGTGATTCAGTAGTGACCCAAACATCATCACAGTCCAAAATGGAATGTTCAATCAAGGTCCTAAAAATATAAATGCTTTAATTAAACACACAATCTGCAGAAAACTAAAAAGAAAAACTGTAAAACACCTCACCACTTTGGAAAGAACAGAGAATATGCAAGAAAAGAGGATGCAGCACTGTGGACGAGAATACAGGGTTGGAAGGAAATTTAAGTAACCACAAAGTTCTTTTTAAAGGATATGTCTTAAGGCAAAAGGTGTACAAATTACCTCTCAAATATTTTACGTCCAAATGGACCAGGGGGGGGGCGGTTGTGGGTCAACACTACCTGCTTGGTGGTTCAACAACCAAACCAGGCTTTCAGTGCTGTTAATGTGGTTGAAAGTGGTTAAAGAGCGGCAGTCGGATTGTTCTAGACTGCAAGCAGTGTCTAGCAGAGGTCGACCATTAGCTCATTGCAGTTCAAAGGTGATGATGTGAAGAACAGTAGACCACAAGAGTCACCAGGTTCAGTATGACGGTCAGTTCGACTGTGAAAATACTGGTGACTGGATGCGCTGGTCTGCAGGATCGATTTTATGAAGTGCTGAAGGGGCTGCAGATTGCGAGGGTCTCCAGGGTCAGTTCAACCGTCGATTCATTGGTAAAGATGCTGGAGGCTCAGCTACCGTGGTGCAGCGGAAAACAGGTTTGCATATGCAGTTTAAGTTTGAAGAGCTTGGTGAGTTCCAAATACAGCTTTAGAGAGTCCTGGTGGTTCTATGCAGTTGAACTGCTCGGATCATGGCTCATAGAGGATCAATTGTGGGAATGCAGCAGTCCTGTCTGTCTTGGCTCTCCGGCACTGTGAGCCCCTCTCAGAGACAAGTGTAGTCCTTGTTCTCTGGCACCCAAAACAAGGGAGACTGGTGCACACTTCCGGGCCCCTCACCACAGTAAGGTCCTGGGCAGCAGCATGACTGGCAGAGATGCAGGTCTTGTTCTAGCAGCAGGTTCACAGCCAATGCGCCCTTGGGATGGGTAGGGAACATAGCTGGCCTTTGCCTTGGACACTCAGTCTTCACCTCAGAGGTGCAAAGAAATTCTTAGGTGTTGGTTCCAAAGTGAATCTGAGAAGGAGTCGGAGACCCCATCCTTTTAAAGGCAACAGTCTACAGGTGATTGGACAAAAGCAAGCTGCTTTAAGGGCCCAATCTCTGTCCTAGAACCAGTGGACTGTGCCTGCTGACATCACACCCAAAGTGCTTTTCGCTACAGGAAGTGGAGGGCACAGGAAGAATAGATAGAGAGGAACAATATGGTGTAAGCTCCCTCTGTCTACACTAACCCCACTTCCCTTCTCAATAGAATAAAAAGCCTTTTTGGAATGTTGCACCATGGTTTGAGGTTACTCATTTTGTGAATGGATGTGCCCATTAATTCCTGTTTCCCAGGACAACTTCATGTGGAGTGTCTGTCTCTCTGGGGTGGGTATTACATGGTCTCCCAAAGCAAAAAAGAGAGGCAGCCACCAAGGGTTCAGTCTTGCTTGCAGCAGTAAGACAGTGTGGCTGGGGGGGAAACACACAACACATCCACAGCTGAGCTTGGATCACAGGGCTGACACATATGTGATATCAAATTGATGTTGCTTGAATAATTATGAGAGATACTGACCATCATTCCTCAAACTCAGGTCTGGCTCATATTTACAGTTTAACGTGCCACAGGACAGCATTATCATAGTTATGTTCTCTTGAGAACAGGGGTATACTTCACTTCCTTCACACCTTCTACTGACTACAATCTACTTCACCCCTTCGGGCACCAATCTTCTCAACAGTAGTTTGCTGACGATTTCGGCAACACTGGGTAAATGCCATCTTGTAAAAATGTAAACAGCCTAGCTTTTCTGGTTTTTATTAATCAATAATAAAATGATGTGTTTAATGCCTTTTCAGAAAGTTGTTCTACGCAGACGCCTTCCTTTACTTAAGCTCCATGCCAAAAGCATAGCGACACATGTGCCCTGCTGCATCAATCACCTGAATTGCAGCACATGCTATTCAGTGGCACAGAGCAGGTCAAAGTAAACAGGTTTATTGACAGTGGCTGTGACAGCCAAGTTACTGCGGTTTTGAGGCTGCCTCACATCGCACAGAACACTTGTTCGAACCCGACTCAATGCTTACTCACTGTCCAGGACCAACGTGACTCAACGCCATTTAACTCAATTCAAACCACAAGCTCAAAGCCTGGTCCACCCAGTAGAACTGGCGCACATTGGAATTGGTTACTTTAAACTGACCCTGTCCCCCGGGTCGAGAATGTGCGGCACTATATACTGCCTAAGTCCGTTTTGCACCTTTTCCCCACACCAAGAACACATCCTTTCTGAACTCCTTGTATTTTGTGCCTGTTTCTCCACCCTTCTAAGTGCCCAGAGTGATGCCTCATTACATTCTGCTTTTCTCAATTTTCTCTTACAGGAGTGGGTTTTTATAGTGTTTTAATAGATGAGTGTACAATTGATTTGTGTAATTAAAGTATACATGTTTATAGGATCTTGGTAGGACATTCTTGTAGCTGTTATACTCTTGCTGTTTGGGTTGCTACTGGCTCACATTTATACCCCTTTTCAGAGTATAGCCTTCCCTCGCACACGTAATCACATAAGGCGAAGGAGGCCGATCTCTTGGCTTTACCTGTGTTACCTTTATGGTTGGAGTTCACTGTTGGTTTACAGAAGTGTGAGGGCTCAGTAGGTGGTATAGCGACTACTCATCCCTGGACTCCTGCAGGGCAGACGTCATTTCATCATATACACCCTTCACCTTTGTGATGCTGGAAATGCATCGGAGGGACCGGGCCTCCGTATCCTTGTCCTTTACAGCTTTTTATCATGTGTTCTGTCGTGTTTTCCGCGCAGGAGTTCATGTGGGACTCCTGGCGGTGCAGTTCTCTCTCTTTTGGTTTGGTGAACAGAATCGTGGGATACCCTTATGGCACCCGTGGGTAGGGGTACAACCCTGTGCCCCTACTGTATGTTTTTGGGCACCTGTGTGCGACCCACAGAGCAGGGTACGGGCTGGTGGCAGCTCCGTGCTGAAATGAATGGTGCCCTGAGCGTCCTCCATTTTGGGATGCCCAGGCCCTGTCACTGGAATCGGTAGATTCCTGATGGAGACAAGATGGCCCCCCCATGACCTCTTGCCTTCCATCACCTGTTACCTTAATCTTCCAGAAGTCCCGGGAAGCCCTGCCTCTGTCCCTTCCCCCTGACTGGCTGTTGGGTGGAAGTTGATAGTGTGGGGAAGTGCCGACCAGACTGGCTGGAGCCTTCTCAACGACCGTATGTTGTGGGTACGCCTGTGGGTGGGACCTGGGTGAATCGAGTGTGTGACGAATACGCATTCTCTGTTGTGGCTGTCTAGTATCTGGTGTTTGACACAATGACTGAGACAGCCCTGCCCGAAACCGGTATGAATGCAGCTTGGAGTGATGAATGGCTCGGTACTTGCCCAATACACATAACTTGTTATGAGTGTCTAGAGAGAAGTGAACGGCCTGAATGCCCCGTGTGCCTGATTGGCTGCCTGCCTGCATGAATGCCCGTAGTCGTGATTGGATGCTTGAGTGTGACCCAGCGGAATGAATGGGAGATCAATAGTATATCTGGGGACCTCTCACTGCTAGGAATCGTGTTCGGAAGCTGAAGTCCACTACGACAAGTAACTGGAGTAACTGAAGCTTAACCCTGAGCCCTGCTGGTTGAGAAGAATTGCTGCTGCTCTCCTTCGCAATCTGAAAGCTGATGTGCCTCAAGGACTGACCCAGAGAGGACCTGGTAAGGCGCCCTCTTCCCAAGCTACGAGGGACCATCGTGCACAGCTGATCTTTGCCTACGCTCCCTGGTAGACAGACCTTCGACAGGTTGCCGACCGGGGACGGGGACTGCCGCGGAATCTCAAGGAGAAGCGCTCCGGACAGTTGTCCGCCACTGTCGACAACCACCATCGCCGACTGGAGCCGCCATGCTCTCGTTGCCTAAGAACTTCATTGATCCAAGGACGCTCTCGTCCGCATCATCGCCTCTGTATCCCGCCAGAGAAGGCCCGACCTTCGACGCGCCGAGGAGCATCCACCGGTGGGTTTCCCGCCACCCAAAGACCACAGAGACGCCGATGACTCGACACCCTTGCTGGGCCACAGTTCTTCAACTCTTTGCGGTCCAGAACTATCGACACCGAGGTGCCCCGCATGCCTCTTCCTTGCAGGACATTTAAGCTTCCCCGTCAATGACCACCGCTAGTAACAACGCGGCCACTTCACCGTCGTAGCTCAACCTGTTCTCTGTCGGACGTTCGACGACCCGTGACTCCTGCCTGAAAGGGAGGACACTCAAGAAGGGCCGTCGATTCCCCGACGCAGAACGCTACAACGCCAAGGTACTTTGGGGTTGCAGAACTATTGGAAAGTCTAGTGTGAACAATATATCGACTGGGCTTCTATCTTTGGTCTACAGGTTGCCCGGGTGGGGGGATCTCCACACAGAGCTGTGTTTAACGGTAGTTACCAGTATTCTGCCAATTGCTCAACCATCTTGCTTTCCTTCTTAGCTCTACTGCTGGTTTCCTCTTTATTTTGATCTGTGTGTCATTCTGACCGTATGCACTTTAATGAGATCTGATAACGTTAGTGGTACCACTTTAGAACTGTACATATTTGCCATTGTTGATTTTCAGAGTACAAAGTGAGTTATCGTGATCGTGTATATGACCTTGAATATTAATTATATAAAGACTGTGTTTTAACCCATACAGTGTGTGGACATTCCTTTGTGGGTGCTTGGGGACTACACTGTACTTAAGAACCAGCTCACATCACCTCCTGAGAAGCTAGGCCTTGATTGCTCGTCCATTGCTACCACAATAGAGAATCTTGGCAGGGGTCTCTGTGTCTCTCCTCTACCAAATAGAGAGCGGAAGTACAGACCCCCCCCTCTGGTCTTTACAACCTTCTCTTCACCCCTTTGTGGGCTTCTCTCTCCTGGCTATTCTTAAGAGTAGCCTCGTCAACCCTTCGGGCCTCACTCGCCTCAAAGTTAACTTTAACACAACCTCTCCTGTTTCTCGCGCCTTCTTCAACACTTGGGCCCTACTACTTTCACCCTAAGTGTACCCCTTTAAATTGTGTTGACCCTTTAGGCCCCACGGTTTTTTATTCCTTATTCATAATCAACTCTGCCTTTCCATCTTCTTTACAATGGGTGCCTCTTTCACCCCGTTGGGCTCCATTGTTAGGGAGAATTCTCATTCTATGGCTAATTTCCCTTACCTTTAGACTCCCCCAGCAGCTTTGCTGGATTTGAAGGGTTTGTTTCTTCTTGCCTGCTAAGAGTGAGACTCTTTTTCCCACTCTTAGGCATTTTTGCTATGTGTGTTCTAGGCTATTTTTGTTTTTAATGCCTATGGGCTTTTCTCTCACCCATAGGAACCATCTTTATGCACATGTGTCACACAGCACCCTCAGTGCAGTGATACAGGGGTGTCGTAGCGACTCCCAAACATAGACTCCATACCCTGGGACTGACTACTGTCTCCCAGGGCATGTAAAGTCCCCATTGACTTTACTAGTCAAATCTTGTGAACTTAACCAGTACAAACCATCTTACTATGGAGGTACTGGAAAGTGTTAATAGTTTTTCCCTTGGGTTCATTTTCGAGGGGGTACCTTAAAGTCCCGCTCTGTAAAGTTTCTGGCTGGTGGCAGTGGTTACTACCATAAATATTCAACCGCAAATATTTTCCTATGGGATTTTCCCATTGTTCGAGGCTAACACTTTTACTGACAGCCTCTAACATACCGCCGGGTTGTTTTAGTATTAACTTTACTCCGGTAGGTTTTATTCACCAGAACTTTAATATAAATTCTTTCTCGTGTCTTACTCTAAACTCCTAACCCAGGTCGGGGATCCTTTGTTCGCTCTTTTGGCGGGCTTCTGCCAAGAAGCCCTCCTTTCGGCGCCTCTGAGTCTGGGGTGGGTCTGTTGTTTGGGATGGGGAGTAGAACCCCTGGACAGAGTTGCCGCAGCAACTCAAGTCACACTCTAACCTGATAGGCTGGAGGGTCTCCCGCCAAGAAGACGGCTCCACTGTGTGAGTGACAGCTAGGCTGTATGAATGGGTCTCTTTCTGCATAAAAGCAGGGTCCTGAGGACTGGAAGAGCAAGACGTTGCCACTGGAACTACCGAACCAAAGGGGAGAGAAGCCACAGACATCTTCAGCATCTACACCACCGGTGAAGCCCTGCTGGATCGTCTAACCACTTTTCTTCCACACGACGAGAGGAGATCTTCATCGAAAGAGCCTTCTTCCCTGGAGCTGGTGGGCACAACCAGTTCACCCTTCACTTCCGCGGACCTGTCTTGGTCGAATCGACAGTGCTCTGCACTTGGAGACCGGATAGCCAGGCAGCTATCTACCTGGACCGCGATTAAAAGGAGCGTACCTTTTAACCTTGTTTGGCAGTAGGCAGAATCCTGTGCAGTTCCCTTAGGGAACACTGCAAAAAGATTAAGACTACAGGAGTAAGCAGTAAACCCAATTGGTAGCAGTCTGTTACCACCCAAATTTACCTGGTAGCTTTAGCTGAGCAGTCAGACTTCTCTCAAGATGAGTAGGGCCATATACAGAGCATACACAATAGGGCTAAAAACCAACTAGAACAAGCAAACACTGACCAGAGCTTTGGTATCAAAAGTATATAATTATTTATTTAACACACACTTTAAGAAATACCCTAGCACTATAGAGCAAAGCAAGTTCAAACACAATCAACAAAAGTATACACACCTCCCTTAATAATTATTAGACAAGTCTAAGTTAAAACACCACTTATTTGCAAAACAGAGGTGAGCGCGTAACCTAGATGGCACTCCAATAATTAGGTTAAAGGGAGAGAAAAAGTCAGGGCATAGAAATAAAACAGTTACCAACACTTTTATAAGACCATAGCAAGTTGGTGAAGGCAGAGTCTACTGTGGAGCCAAAGTTCATAGGCAGGGCCCACTTTAAATGGAGCAAGGTGAAATGTGCCCAAGATCACACAGTTGAAATTCACTCAAGTCTTTGCGAAAAATGTTCAAAAGAGGTTAGGACGATGCAGAAAGATAAAGTTAGAAGGTCTGGGGCCAACCCAGTTGGAAAGCCAAGGAATTAAGGGTCACCTTTAGCAATCCGTTGAAAGGGAGGCCAGGTGGAACACAGTACCTTAAAAAGTGAGGAAGCGCCAGCGGTGGCAGTTGTTCCTGGCAGCGGGTGCAAGTCGTGGTTTCGACTAGGGGAAGAGAAGATCTCGTCGAGGAGAAAACAGCCGCGGAGTTCTCGGTTAAAAGGTGAGTTCCTTTTATTCGCGGTCACAGTGGTGAAGCTTGGCTATCCGGCAGCCGGGGGTGCTTGGCACGGGCGATTCGACCTAGAGAGGTCCTGGAAGGCGAATGGCGAACTGGTTGGTCCCACCAGCTCAAAGGAAGAAGACTCTTTCAGCAGAAGATCTCCTCTTGTCATCGGGAAAGTGGTGAGGTTGTTGCAGCAGGGCTCCACCGGTGGTGTCGTTGTTGTAGATGGCTCAGCTTCTCCCCTCTCCGGATTCTTTAGGTCCCGTGGCGACTTCTGAAGTTCCAGTCCCCAAAGCCCTGTCACTCACACATGCTAAGCGGTGAGCCGGGCGGCTCACCACTGGGCCAATCAGAATAGAGTGCGACTTGAGTTGCCGGGCCAACACAGTCCAGTGTGCCTTTTCCCCCGCCCACACATCCTGTGGACCCCAGACAGAGTGGGACCATTTGGAGGGCTTCTGTGGAGAAGCTCGCCAAAATAGTGGAACAAAGGGCTCGACCTTGGTTAGGATTACAGAGACGGACACAAACGCCATTTTAAAACCAAGTTCTGGCGAAAAGACCCAACCAGTGATTTAATATTAAATAAATAAACCGGTGGTATCTTTAACATTGCACCAAAAAGTGGTGCATTTAAAATGAATGGGAAAATCCCACAGAAAATATTTTGGTGGAATATTTCGAGTGATAACCACTGCCACCAGCCAGAAACTCGACAAGGGGGGACTGGACAGTGCCCCCTTGAAAACAGACCGAGGGGCAATCTAATTAACCCCTTCCAATACATCCACAATATGATGGTTTGTACTGGTTCTGTTCACAAATTTGGACTAATAAAGCCAATGGTGACTTTACATGCCGTGGGAGACAGTAGTCAGTCCCAGGGTATGGAGTCTATGTTTGGGGGTCACTGTGACACCCCTGCGTTACTGCACTGAGGGTGCTGTGTAACACACATACAAAAACAGATGATACCCTATGGAGTAAAAGACCCCATAGCCCATAAGCACATACAAAGTCAAAGACATCTCAAATCATGCCTAAGAGTGGGAGGAAAAGAGTCTCACTCTTAGCAGGAGGAAAAAACAAACCCCAAAAATCCAGCAAAGCTGCTGGGGGACTCACTAGGTTTGGGAAATTAGCCTTATAATAGAATTCTCCCTAACAGTTTCATCCCTGGGTAGTGCAGCGACCCAAACCTTCCTCCACGATGAGAGCCTCTCTTCCTCTGTTGGACCCCTCGACCTACAGGAACTACCAGGAACAACCGCCACCACAGGAGCCACTTCTTCACGTTTAAGGTACATTGTTCTGCCAGGCCTCCCTTTTCCTGTGGTAGCCCTAAAGGTGTTTTAAATCTTTTACCTACTTGTTGGGTTGGCCGCCCTCTCTCTTACCATTGTCTTTCACATCGCATCTACCTTTTCAACATTCGTCTACCAAAGACTTGACTGCAGCTACAAGAACATTTTTACTCCTAAGCTCTTGGTCCTGTACCACTGACTCTGGCTCAGGCCTATTGACTCCGGCTAATTTGTTAGATCTGATCTCACTAGATTGATTTTCAATGAGAAATGTGTTGATGCACCTGAATCTTCTAAACCCCTCTTCCTTCCTACTGTTTTAACTTGTGGAGTGCCATTTTGCTCAGTTTTCATTCACTTATTTTTGGCTAAAGT
Source organism: Ambystoma mexicanum (assembly GCA_002915635.3). Classification (NCBI taxonomy): domain Eukaryota; kingdom Metazoa; phylum Chordata; class Amphibia; order Caudata; family Ambystomatidae; genus Ambystoma; species Ambystoma mexicanum. The sequence continues at coordinate 72,719 of PGSH02010810.1, forward strand.
GTTACTGTGCATTACTTGTTCACAAACCTTCAGGGCAGTGTTGCTAGGGGGTGTCTGAAGATATTTCAGTTTAACTTGTGCTTTCCCTCCCTTTCGTTAAATTGTTAGAGTGCCATTTGTAGTTGGTTTTCACTGTGCCGATTTGCTCAGTTTTCACTCTACCGCAAACTTGTCTACACTTGAATAGGGAGTTGTATATACTTTTCCTTGACTGAATTTTGACTTACCTTACCAACTGTGATTTATGTGTTGATCTAGATGTGTATAGAATAAATATATTCTCTTTTTGATACAAAGCTTTGGTCAGTGTTTCCTTGTTCCATAGTACTGTGATACCTATTGTGTAAACCCTGAATACTGCTCATCTCCCTCTTGAGATAAGTCTGACTGCTTAGCCACAGCTACCAACTAAATCTTTGTGGTACAGACTGATACCAAAGGGGATTTATTGCTCTCACCTGTAGTCCTAATCCTGGGTAGTGGTCCCTGAGGGAACTGCATGGGATTCTGCCTAACACTGGTGTACAGCGGTGAGGATAAAAGTATTGGATTTACATTTTAGTGTGCTACTAGTACCTTGGTTTAATTAACCACAAGGTTAATGATCACAAAAAGTTAGTTTAACAAAGTCAAGTATGGAAAGTTATAATCAGGAGACCCTCCTTGCAAAAACGGCTGATTATCTTAAAGATATGTGCAGACAGAAAGGTCTTCCTGTCAAAGGCAAGAAAACAGAAATGATTGATAGACTGTTAGAGAAACAAAGTCTGGAAAGTGGTGCTGTAGGCCCTACTACTCCAGCAAGTGTGGCAAACAGTAATGAGGATAATGCTGAAAATGTTATTGTTGAGTCAGATGAGGAAGAGGAGGATAACAATGTCACCCCCTCTGGTCCTCTGCTTGCTCAAGGGCCTCAACCTGTAGCTACTGGCCCCTTACTAGGTCCCACATTAAGTCCTGAATTTATATCCCTAGAAAAAATGAGACTTGAACTTGAATTCAAAAGGATTAGTGCCCAAACTGAACAGAGACATCAAGAACTGAGGCTCAAAGAAATGGAGCTCAACCATGAGCTTGAGATGAAGAAATTGTCTCTGGAAAATTCTTCTCTCCCCGAATCCTCTAGATCTTCCAGTCCAAAAAGACCCCGGATGCCTAAAGAGATTGTGGGTATGTATGAACCTAAGTTGGATGTATTAGATTGGCTTGCTATGTTTTAATATAATCATGGGCTCCAGGAAATCAAAGGGAATCAGTTGATCCCCTGGTTATTCTCTAGGCTCCCCCTGTTGCATCTGATGTGGTAATGGAGTTGGGGGAGGTGGATAGGATGGATTGTGAATGTGTAAACCTAGCTCTGATAGCTAGATTTGGGAAGACTCCTTCCCAGTACCTTAAGAGGTTTAGGACCCTCAAAAAGCATGATAGTACCCCTTGGGCTACTTGGGTGAATGAATGTTTGAAAAACTTAGAGGGATGGATTAAGGGTTACAGAGTTAACACTTATGAAGGAATGAGAAATCTTGTTATGATGGAGTCTATCTATGATGCCTGCTCTCCTGAGCTCAGACAACACTTGGCTGATTCAAAGGAATTAGATTCTAAGAAACTGGCGAAGGCTGTTGACTTGTGGGTTGCCAACAGGGCTACTCACAAGGGTTCAGGGGTAACTCAGAAAAAGGATGAGGGAAAGAAGCCTAAGAAAAACACCAAAGAGAATTCAAATAATTCCAATTCCAAAGAGGGCCCCAAACAAAAATTCTAAGGGTAAGCCACAAGGGAAACCTAACCAGGCTAGTGTACCTTCTGGTCCCAGATCAGAAGGAGGTCAGAACAAGCCACCATTCATGAAGACATTTGGAATATGTTATGTTTGTGGTTCTACTGATCATGTGAAAGGGGATCCCAGATGCAAGGGTAAACCTTCCGGGGTCCACACTGTCTCCTTAGCCTTTGCTCCAGAGGAGGAAGTTCAAATGGTCAGTGGAAACTTTCAACTACTGGCTGAAGATCCCATTGGAGTCTCAGCCAGTGTATCTTTAGTATCTCTTGGGTTGTGGGAACAACAGAATTTAGATGTGCATAATTCTATCCCTCTTAATACTAAAGAGTATTATAAAGACAGTGTCCTAGTCAATGGTCAGGAGACCCCTGCCATTAGAGACACTTGGGCCAGCATAACTGTGGTGGACAAATCATTTTTCAAGATGGAGAATGTTACTAAGGCACCCAAATGCCTCACCAAGTTAGCTGGAGGGCCTGTGCAGATGCTTCCCCAATTACCAGCTCTCATCCAGTGTAATGAAATGACTGTCAGGATACCTGTGAGTGTACAATCTGAAGTACCAGGAAGGGTGCTGTTGGGCAATGATCTGAAAGACCTGGGAGTAGTGTCAAGTACTCCCAGACCTCCTAGTAAGAGAGTACAGGAGCTTACCAGACCTGCAAGGGAGAGGACCTTAAGGGGCTCTCCAGAGGAGATGATAGAAATCACTCCTACTCCACTGGAATTACTAACTGCTATTTCCAAGCAATCAGGAGCAAAGGGGAAACCCAAGACTCCAGGAAAGAAGGCGGCAGAAAGCACTCCAGTGCTGCCAACCAGGAAATCTCCTAGGTTAGCAGAAATCACACCTGTGATTCCTCCTCCAGCTGAAGCTGAGAGTGAGGTACCACCCTGTGTGGTTGAACTAGAGCCTGAGGATTCAGATCTAGTAGGATGCCAGGAACTCATTGGAGATCTTGACCCTGTGGACCATCCTGAGCTACAGTCGTTACTGGCAGAAGGTGGACCCCAAAGGGCAGACTTCAGTAAGGGACAAAGAGAATGTCCAACTCTGGAAGGTCTTCACCACCAGGCAGCTTCTCAGCTCGAAGGGCAAGAGCCTGGGAAGTATAGGTTACACTGGGAAGATGACCTCTTCTATAGTGAACTGACAGAGTCAACCCCTGGAGACTACAAGAGACTTGTAGTGCCCCAAGTGAACAGACTCCAATTCTTGCAACTAGCCCATGAGATACCTTTGGATGGTCACTTGAGCTTCAAGAAGACCAGGGAAAGGCTCTCTCTCTACTTTTATTGGCCTAAAATGGGGGCTGAGGTAGAGAAGTATTGCAAGAGTTGCCACACTTGCCAAACCTCTGGTAAAAGTGGCTCCAAGAACGTGGCACCCTTAGTGCCTCTCCCTGTGGTGGGAGTACCATTTGAGAGGGTAGGAATCGACATTGTTGGTCCCCTTGATCGTCCAACTTCTTCAGGCAACAGGTTTATACTTGTTGTAGTAGACCATGCTACTAGGTTCCCTGAAGCAATTCCTATGAGGACTGTTACAGCTCCCGCTGTGGCCAAGGCCCTCCTTGGTATTTTTACCAGGGTTGGGTTTCCTAAGGAGGTAATATCCGACAGGGGGTCACATTTTATGTCCCACTACATGAAGGCCATGTGGAAAAACTGTGGAGTTACCTACAAGTTCTCAACAGCATACCACCCTCAGACAAATGGGTTGGTAGAAAGGTTCAACAGAACCATGAAGAGCATGATATGTGCCTTAGAAGGCCCCCTTAAGAAAAAGTGTGATATTCTACTGCCATGCCTTCTCTTTGCATATAGAGAAGTCCCTCAGGAGGGAGTGGGTTACAGTCCCTTTGAACTTCTCTATGGCGATCCGGTTAGAGGTCCATTGGCCCTGATAAAGGAGGGGTTGGAGAGTGCTCCTTCCCCCTGTTGGGTGTCCTTACCCACGTTTGAGCTATCATGCTGCAACATTTGGTGCTGTGGGCTTAGAAAATCCAAGATGGCCAAAAAGCCCACATGCGGCAAAATCCAGGAGAACCACACAGTTTGTGCACACTAAAATGGTTTCCTAACTTGCCACCCACCAGTGCGAGCAGGATGGGCCGGGGTGCATTGAGTGAAATGTGTGCCAAAGGAAAAACCGCACTTTAAAATTACCTTTGGTTTCTCTGAATGCCAGCTCAAAATGCCTATTTTCAAACATTGCAACACATCCAAAAATCTCACTGAACACCAGCGGACATCTGGCAGAATGAAGTATGTGTGCATACTAAATCTGGGAAGTTGAAGAGCCCCAAAACAATGTTCATAACAAGACTGGCTGAGCTCTGCAGGTCTGCAGCAGCCTAACTGAAACTGGATTTAAAACTACCAAAAATCGAAAATGTTTAAATTAACTGAGTGACCTACTTTTGAGTGTCACATAGTTTGTAACTGTTAAAATGTCATAGTTTTGAACTTAGAATCAGCATTCTAGCTGCATATGTAAAAATTGTCTTGACTTAAACTGGGGAACAAAAAGTGACATTTTACCTGAAACCTGGCTTAAGGAAACTGGAATTCTGCCAGACAGCTACCCCCGACAGGAGTGGGGGCTTGCCCAACAAATGCATTCCCAGGCCTGGCTGCATTCTGTTGCTCCTGCCAAAAGGAGGTCACACACTCTCTGATTGAATTACCAGGGGATTGCAAGAAACTAAAGAAAGGGCCCAGGCAGATGGTTTATTAGGGTGGTCGTAAATGGCTTCCTTTTGAACAAAGCCCTGCCTTGACTCAGGCAGATGGTTTATTGGGGGGACCGTAAAACAGCTTCCTCTTGGCAGAAGCTGGGAGGGGCAGGGTCTCTGAGCTTGGCAGAAACTGGATAAACTGGTTTCTATACCATGTGACCTGAAAAGACACACCCCTGTTGGCCAGAATATGATTCTAAGAAAGATGTATAACTCACAGTGCGGACTTGTCAAAATTATTTAAATGATACCATAATTCTTGTGATTTTTCTGTGCATGTTTTAAGACGCGTTGGGAATTTGTGTGATGTTCTGGGGCAAAACCCCGCTATTTATTGACACCACAGACTCTGTGTTTAAGCTAGACACATGGGAATTTACTGGAGTATGTATGGACAGGCCTTGTATACATTTTAATGAAAAACCAATGTTGCAAAACCAGTTAAAAAATGCAAAATGTTGCCAGTTCTGAATGCGAGCTCTTAGAAACATCAAAGTTTGAACAGAGTTTACCTCATGTGATCCGTGATGGGTGCATGTAATTTCAAACCACTGTGTATCTATGAAATATGTCTTTAGGTCAAATATAGATTTGTGTGTAATTTGACAGGGGAGTGTCCTTTCTGCAAGCCATTAAATTACATCATTCTGACACACAATCCTGTTCTCCAGTGGGAACGCAAAGAATTCTCCAACCTATCAGAACTCTGAAGGGGTTGGGCCTAGAAAGCTCGCCTCTCCACCCACTTTCAAAACACATAAAAAGAGACTGCTGGGACAGGTAGAGACATTCAATTCCATTTTCTGCGGAGCATGCTGACCGACGACTTCACATCCAGAGATCGTACACTTAGACTTCCAAGCTAAACAGAGACTACAGAACTTTGAACCAAGAAGGCCCACTGCAAGCAAAAGTATTTGTCAGCAGGCCCAAAAATCATTTGCAGACTATCAACAGCCGAGCGAGCTGTTTGAATTCCCTGCCTAGAACATTGCCGGGACCGGTAGCAGTATCCAGGAGCCGTGCAGATCAGCGCTGTGTCCGGAGAAAGCGGGACCAGGAGCCGTGCAGACCGGTGCTAGACCAGACCAGCAGAACCCAAGATCCAGGAGCAGTGCCGGTGACCCAGAAAGCAGAGCTGTACTCGGAACCGGAGACCAGATCGCTGTGAAGTGCTGTGCGCAGTGACCGGATCCGTGACAGTCGCCTTCCTGTCCAAAATCTCTTGTGAGTACTCAGCAAAACTCAGAACATATCCCTTACTTTAATATAACATAATTCAATCTATTTAACCTAAGTAGCCGTAATCACGATTCACGCACTTGCAAATTTTACCGCGATTTGCGATTTGGTTAAAAATCCAGCCACGTGTAACCATCAGCAGTCATCTCTTTCCTTGCTAAAAATTTGTTTGCCTCTTAATCACTATCTCTGAATCATTGCTAAAGTGAGCCTGAACTCATATTAACTAGATACCACTCACCCTGAACCTCCTGAAGGGAATTAAAAGTATTTTCAGCATATTTCTCGCTGCATTGTCACCATATTCAAAGCATTTTGCCTGTGTTTCAAAACTCCTATTGTTGTATAAGCTTGCTGGGGTGAACTGAATTACATTTGATTGCATTTCTAAGAACTGTGTGCTCTCCTCTTCATTTCCTTACATTGCATAAGGGGGGGGGAGTGGATTGCCAGAGAAAAGTGATTACATTGTTTTGTTGAAATCATATTGAGTATTTTCTGTATTGCATTTTCATTCAACATTGCATCCATCTGAAACTAGATAAAGCATTCTCTACCACCTTATTCTTCTGTTCCTATTCCCAAGCGTGCTACCTCATCCTTTATACTACTCCTGGGTAATCAAATCAGTTTATTAGTAGAACATTACCCATTGTTGTTAACTGCTCATGTTCTGAAGTGTGATATTAATTATTAATTTATTATAAAGTGTGTATATATATATATATATATTGTTTACATTCTCAAACAAACCGTTTTAAACTTGCAAAACAGAACTACTTCTTGGCTCAGTGGGGTCAGGGGGGTTCCAAGAGAGGGGTGTTATATAGGGGTAGTCATCCAGAACTCATGAACTGGACATAAAGATATATCAATAAGGGTTTCCATTCAGTATCCCAGACTAGGCATTGACTTAGCTGTAGTGCTGGATTGAATCCTCTTACACCCCACACCAGTCAGAGTCACTGACTATGTGATAGGACTCCGGAGGAGAATGTCACACATGATGGCTGAGGCAAGTGATAACTTGAAAGCAGGTCAGGCTCTGGTCAAACATTGGCATGACCAGAAGGCCAACATGGTTGAGTTTGTTCAAGACCAGCTAGTTCTTGTTATGGTCGCCACAAGGCAGCGTGCCTTGCAGGACAAATGGATGGGACCCTTCAAGGTTGTGGGAAAACTTGGAGAGGTGAACTATCTGGTGGACTTATGCAATCCTAAGGAGGCTCGTAGAATCTTTCACATCAACCGTCTAAAAGCTTATGTGTCCAGAGCAGAACTGGGAGCTTTGCTTCTAGCTTCAGCTCAAGAGGGGGAGGAGAGTGAGCCTCTACCTGACCTCCTCAGGGGAAAGCCTTTAGATGAGAAAATAGAAGGAGTCAATCTCTCTTCTAATCTGACACCTGAGCAACAAGAGGAGTGCAAAGTTTTGTTAAATCAATTTGCCCCTCTGTTTTCTCTGACACCATGTTTGACCCCTTGGGGCCAACATGATATCCAAACTGGTGACAGTTTACCAGTCAAAAGTAGGGGCTACAGGATGTCAGAAAATGTAAGAACCCACAATGTAAGGTCAACAAGATGCTTGATCTTGGGGTTATAGAGCCCTCTACTAGTCCATGGTCTAGCCCAGTTGTGTTAGTACCAAAAGTAGGATCCAAGGAGTTGAGATTCTGTGTGGACTATAGAGCTCTAAATGCAGTCACTAAGACTGATTGCCAAGGACAGATGAGCTGGTGGATAGACTTGGTTCTGCCAAGTTCCTCAGCACATTTGATCTCACGTCAGGCTATTGTCAAATTGCCCTGACTGACCATGCCAAGGAGAAAACTGCATTCTCCACCACAGTTGGCTTATACCAATTTAAGGTTATGCCTTTTGGACTAAAGAATGCACCTGCTACATTCCAAAGGATGGTTAATCAAGTTCTGAATGGGATGGAGGACTTCTGCATGGCATACTTGGATGACATTGCAGTGTTTAGCCCTACTTGGAAAGAACATGTTGACCACCTAGGATATGTTTTGCAGGCTCTTGAACAGGCCCATCTGACCATAAAGGCAAGCAAATGTCAAATTGGTCAGAGTAAAGTGGTCTGCCTTGGGCATGAGGTAGGAGGTGGTGAAATAAGGCCTTTGCTCCGCAAGATTGAAGCTGTGCAAAATTGGACAACCCCTTCTACTCAAACCCAGGTGAGAGCCTTCCTAGGCCTCAATGGGTATTACAAGAATGTCATTGAGAACTATGGGTCCATAGCTTCTCCACTGAATGTAATCTCCTCTCCTGAGTTCACAAAAAAGATCAAATGGAATGAGGAGTGCAAGCAGGCATTTTAAAGCCTGAAGAAAGCCCTTTGTCAAGCTCCAGTTCTCAGAGCTCCTGACTACCACCAACCCTTCATTGTATAAACAGATGCTTCCAATATAGGTATAGGTGCAGTACTCAGTCAACTGGATGAGAAAGGTAGGGCGCACCCCATTTGCTTCATCAGTAGGAAACTGAAGGAACCTGAGACGAGGTGGGCAACAATTGAGAGAGAATGTTTTGCCATTGTGTGGGCTTTGAAGAAGTTTAGACCATACTTGTATGGCTCTACTTTCACCATTCAAACAGACCACCAACCTTTGAGATGGTTAATGCAAATGAAAGGGGAAAACCCAAAACTGCTAAAATGGTCAATCTGCCTCCAAGGGTTTGATTTTACCATTGAGCACAATCAGGATGTCACCACCAAAATGCTGATGGTCTCTCTAGGATGTTTATAACCAACTAGAGGTATGAGACTCATCCAGGAGTGGATTAGATCCTCCTGTCCCTTAGTCTGGGGGTGGGGGGGTGAGTGTTAGGGAGATTTCTCATTCTATGGCTGATTTCCCTTACCTATAGAGTCCCCCAGCAGCTTTGCTGGATTTGAAGAGTTTGTTTCTTCTTACCTGCTAAGTGAGAGACTCTTTTTCCCACCAGGAACCATTTTTATGCACATGTGTCACACAGCACCCTCAGTGCAGTGACACAGGGGTGTCGTAGCGACCCCCAAACATAGACTCCATACCCTGGGACTGACTACTGTCTCCCAGGGCATGTAAAGTCCCCATTGACTTTACTAGTCAAATCTTGTGAACTTAACCAGTACAAACCATCTTACTATGGAGGTACTGAAAAGGGTTAATAGTTTTTCCTTGGGTTTATTTTCGAGGGGGTACCTTAGTCCCGCTCTCTAAAGTTTCTGGCTGGTGGCAGTGGTTACTACCATAAATATTCAACCGCAAACATTTTCCTATGGGATTTTCCCATTGTTCGAGGCTAACACTTTTACTGACTGCTTCTAACATACCGCTGGGTTATTTTAGTATTAACTTTACTCCGGTAGGTTTTATTCACCAGAACTTTAATATAAATTCTTTCTCGTGTCTTACTCTAAACTCCTAACCCAGGTCGGGGATCCTTTGTTTGCTCTTTTGGTGGGCTTCTGCCAAGAAGCCCTCCTTTCGGCGCCTCTGAGTCTGGGGTGGGTCTGTTGTTTGGGAGGGGGAGTAGAACCCCTGGACAGAGTTACCGCAGCAACTCAAGTCGCACTCTAACCTGATAGGCTGGAGGGTCTCCGCCAAGAAGACCACTCCACTGTGTGAGTGACAGCTAGGCTGTATGAATGGGTCTCTTTCTGCATAAAAGCAGGGTCCTGAGGACTGGAAGAGCAAGACGTTGCCACTGGAACTACGGAACCAAAGGGGAGAGAAGCCACAGACATCTTCAGCATCTACACCACCGGTGAAGCCCTTCTGGATCTTCTCACCCCTTTTCTTCCACACGACGAGAGGAGATATTCATCGAAAGAGCCTTCTTCCCTTGAGCTGGTGGGCACAACTAGTTCACCCATCGCTTCCCCGGACCTGCCTTGGTCGAATCGACAGTGCTCAGCACTTGGAGACCGGATAGCAAGGCAGCTATCTACCTGGACAGCGATTAAAAGGAGCGTACCTTTTAACCTTCGTTTGGCAGCACCGCGGCTCGTTTCATCCCTGGGTAGTGCAGCGACTCGAACCTTCCTCCACAACGAGAGCCTCTCTTCCTCCGTTGGACCCCTCGACCTGCAGGAACTACCAGTAACAACCGCCACCGCAGAAGCCACTTCTTCACGTTTAAGGTACATTGTTCCGCCAGGCTTTCCTTTTCCCCTGGTAGCCCTAAAGGTGTTTTAAATCCTTAACCTACTTGTTGGGTTGGCCGCCCTCTCTCTTAACATTGTCTTTCGGCTCGCATCTACCTTTTCAACATTTGTCTACCAAAGACTTGACTGCAGCTACAAGAACATTTTTACTCCTAAACTCTTGGTCCTTTACAACTGACTCTGGCTCAGGCCTATTGACTTTGGCTAATTTGTTAGATCTGCTCTCACTAGATTGATTTTCAATGAGAAATGTGTTGATGCACCTGAATCTTCTAAACCCCTCTTCCTTGCTACTGTTTTAACTTGTGGAGTGCCATTTTGCTCAGTTTTCATTCACTTATCTTTTGGCTAAAGTGTCACTGTGCATTACTTGTTCACAAACCTTCAGGGAAGTGTTGCTAGGGGGTGTCTGAAGATATTTCTGGTTTAACTTGTGCTTTCCCTCCCTTTCATTAAATTGTTAGAGTGTCATTTGTTGTTGGTTTTCACTGTGCCGTTTTGTTCAGTTTTCACTCTACCGCAAACTTGTCTACAATTGAATAGAGAGTTGTATATACTTTTCCTTGACTGAATTTTAACTTACCTTACCAACTGTGATTTATGTGTTGATCTAGATGTGTATAGAATAAATATATTCTCTTTTTGATACAAAGCTTTGGTCAGTGTTTCCTTGTTCCATAGTACTGTGATACCTATTGTGTAAACCCTGAATACTGCTCATCTCCCTCTTGCGATAAGTCTGACTGCTTAGCCACAGCTACCAACTAAATCTTTGTGGTACAGACTGATACCAAAGGGGATTTATTGCTCTCACCTGTAGTCCTAATCCTGGGTAGTGGTCCCTGAGGGAACTGCACGGGATTCTGCCTAACATCCATCCCCCTTCCTCTCTCTAGTGAAGGGGAAGTCAGGTGTGTCAATTCAGACAGATAGCATTGGAATTGGCCGGTGGGCCACACTCCTGATGATGGCTTCCTGTTCTGTGGTACTTTGGACTGTCTAGTGCCTTCTCTAGGAACATCTTCTCTCTGGCTGTCATGTCCTAACTCTGCCTCCGGGGCGGAACACTGGAGCCCCGATGTTCCTAATTGCATGTACGTGTAGGCCATATCCAAAGGATTTCTGATTGGCTGTTTTTCCGTGTCCCAGCACCCGAGCGGGCGAAGCCAAGCACGCAGGCGCTGACACTTCTGCAGAACCGCTGGTCCTCTATTCCCTTAAAGGTGCAGCAGTAGGAGTCCCCCGCTTCAGTGGAAGTAGAAGCACAGTGCAGTGTGGAGGTGTGGTGCTGTGCCCATTCATGGTTGCTAGCCAGGTGGATGGCTCACGAGTTAAGTGCTCAGCTCTCACAGAGGGGCCAGCCTGCACTTGGCAAGTTTGAATATCACAAGAGGGCTGACTAAGCATTTCATACTTCTGTGGTTGATACATTGAGTACCAATGAATGCCTTCATTATACCAGTGTTATCAAATAATGCACATGTGGGGGGACTCTGGCATCAAGCACTATATAAGAACACATGTAAGTATTACTGCATTTAATGTTTTTCTGCCAGCGTTAGTTACTATTGTGGAAGTGTACGTTAGTTTGATCCCCAAAAGAGATTGGCAGATAAAAACAAGATAAGCAATCCTAAAATAAATGCGCATCGAGCTGCTGGAGACCGCAATGAGTATTGTAGTAGTACACACATATGTAATAACCTTATTAAATAATGAAGACACTGGGCCGGACACGTGAAAGGCGGGCAGAGCATGCTCTCGCTTCATTCACGCTGATTGCTGAAATGTTCAGCTCACCTTATTCTGCAGAGATGACCTGAGCATTTCAGGAGGGGCTGCACAATAGCACAAAGATGCGCGGTCCAGCCCCCTTGCATGCATTAGTGCTGTGCAGTGGTCGAAGTTTACCAAAACAAGTAGTGGAACAATGTTCCCTGCTGGCCTGTCCCATCTCCCCACAAACCCCATCGCCACTACCCCTGCCACGTGCAATACAAACCCCCAAACACACCTGCTGTTTAAGGAATGTGCAGTGCAATGAAGTGAAAGTTTCCACTTCTTCCTACCCTTTTATTTTAAAACGAAACCATTCCGGATTAGTTTCTTTTTAGAATAAAAGTAAAGGAACACCAAAACATAAAATAAAAAAGTAGAGGAGCACTGCCCCCAATCGCTCCCACCCACTTCGACCACTGGTGCTGGGAGCATAAGACAGGATCCCAGACACCACGTGCTTGCTGGGAGCACATTTCCTTGACAGGGGCTGTTAAAGGGCCCGTCTTGGTGAAATGCCTGAGAATAAAATAAGCATTTCCATTCAAGTGTGTGGGATGGAAATGCTAGTGTGACAGCCGCGGTTTAAATTGTGAATGTCACAGTTCAAAAACAGATTGTGAAAGGGTCAGGACGGACCCTGCCATGGTTTGCATATCCCCCTGTGCCTGTTCCAAACGGCGCTCGGGAAGAAGCTCATTTATGCGCATTTAAAAGCGCATCCGATCTGTGAATTTTGGATGCACTTTTAAATAAACAGAAATGCCTCCCTTATTTGTGCAAAGGTACAAAGTGGGGGGGAAAAGGGCATGTGAATGTGCTATCGCATCTCCTCACTTGCGCCAAAAAAAGGTTGGAGAATCTGTCCCTGTAAAACACCTACTAAGATGACTGTCAGCATTGTATTTTTAGGACAGCTTGAGCGTGCCTCCCTCATCCCGATGTACACATGTTTCTCCTGTACAGAATATGACTTGAAATGATACATTCATAAAGGAGTCTGGGCAGCCGAGTCTTTTGGTGTGCCAGAATCAGTGACTGTGTTTGGAGTCTCTGGGGAGTCCAGTCCTCTTTTGCTGCTAACTGTATTTAAATCAAGGAAATCTGCGGAGCGGGTCTTTGGGCTCTGCGGGCGCTTCCGGCGGTTTGTTTACTCAGACCTCCCGTACCCACTTCAGTTACATCAGGGTCGGGTGGAGGACGATAAGGAAACAGCATCCCCTCTCCCCCTGATCCTTTGGCCAGGCTGACAACAGAGGTTTTCCTGAGGACCCTATTATGGACATCGGAGAAAGACAGCAGCAGGGAAAAAGATTTTACACTTGTACTGACTGGGTTCATTGTTCGAGCGGGAGGCTGCGAGGGTTTCCCTGTCGACCCCACTCGTAGCTGTTATCCCGCAGCTGAAAGTTCTTTCACCTATTGCAACTGTGAATTGTAAGCTTGAGACACATGCAGAGGCCCCTCAGGGCCCGATTCTCATCATGGCGCAGTGAACGTGCCAAATAGCACGATTCACTGCGCCATTTCGTGACGCCCAGGCACCACTGCAATTCTGAAGTGGGCCTGGGTGTCATCGCAAACACGACAGTGCTTTCGCTGTAATCCGCCTGTTTCAGAATCTCGGCAGCATTTTCGCGAATAACGTGAATCGTTATTTAACGAAAATGCTGCCGATACACCAAAGTGAGCAGCTTCAACATCGCAGGATGTTGAAGCTGCTTACTTTGGTGTATAGGAAAGTGTTCATATACACCGTGCGGTCTACATGAACACTTTCTTTTACACCAAAGCCAGCAGCTTCAACGTTGCAGAATGTAACGTTGAAGCTGCTCGCATTGGTTTAAATAAAAGTGTTCCTATACACCCCTGTGGTGTATAGGAACACTTTCATTTAAAGCGAGAAGCTTCAACGTTGCATCCTGCAACGCTGCTCGCTTTTGCGTAAATTAAAGTGTTCATATACACTCTTTCATTTACACCAAAGCGAGCAGCTTTAACGTTGCATCCTGCAACGTTGAAGCTGCTCCGTTTGGTGTAAATGAAAGTGTTCATATACACCCGTGTGTTGTATATGAACACTTTCATTTCACCAAAGCAAGCAACTTCAACGTTGCAGCTGCTTGCTTTGGTGTACATGAAAGTGTCCTCCATTTACACCAAACAAGGCTTCTTGTGGCACTCCTCCAGTGTTACGGCACCAAAAGGGTACCGTATATGTGCGCTAGTTTAGCGCACATATTAAACTGGAGGAGTGCCACAAGAATAGGCTTCCAAAAAGCCAGTTTACGAATGTGGCTGTTGCTGGGTTGGTTTCCAACCCATCCCAGCAACCGCCACATGTATTCCGAAAGTGGCGCATTCCTTCTGACTTTGGAAGAATGCGCCACCTTCAGAATAGGTCTTAAGTACCGAAAAGGTCGTTAACCCTTTTAAAGTCCTTTTCGGTACTTAACACCAGGATGAGAATCGGGCCCTCAGAGGTTAGTAGCTATATATTTGGAAGCAGCACCGTGACTGGACACAGCTGAAGGGTGCAGGCTGTGCAGAGCCCGTAGGCTCGTTATTTTCTATATTAGCTGCCTGAGTGAGAGGTTCTATTATCTTTCTGAACCGGCCTGTAATTTTTCCATTCGGTAATCAGAGATTAATATTACAGCTTTGCCTCTGGATTGCGGATACTGAAAAGACACATCACGAAAACAGCTGTGGCACATTAGACAGTGCCGCTGAAATCCAGCTGCGACATGAAAGGCAGGGCGTGACACCTGCGTGTGAAATCACTGTCCCGAATCCTTGCTTAAAAAAATATCACTCCCTGTATTCAGTGCCGCCAACTCAAATGGCAATGAGATCCAACCTAAGGAGCGGCCCCATAACGGAGGAAGAAAGAGCTTTGGAGCGGGAAGAGCCCCCAATGGTAAAACACTGTTGCAAGTGGAGAGAGACAGTCAGCTGTTCCAGGGACCCCAGCAGAGTGTGCTGGCTGGACAGGTGGTGTACGCACAGGCTCAAATCCACACTTTGGCAGCAGAAGAGAAAGAATTCACTTTGCCACGAACATCAAGGGGAAAATAAATCAATACTTCACTCGACGACGAAATAGAAGTGTGAACGATCTCCAATCAGCCCTTCAGGCTCTCCAACAATCGGGCTTGGCAAATAAGGAGGACATCGGATGTAGCAGCTATTTAGCCCTGGTTTGGACTTCCGGCATGGTCTTTCTTTTTCCCCAATACCCTCAAATAATGTCTCAAATTTGGCTGTTTTGCATGACTCAACAGATGCTATGAGGCAAGAATTCCTGCCATCAGTGCCCCTATGTCAAAAAGAAAATGAGCACATGCCATCTCTGCAACATCCCTCAAGTCATGAGCCATGTGTTAGTGAAGCCACATTGTCAGCGTTGAACTTTGTCCTGACCTTTTTGGTGAACGTCTATGAAAATATAAAAGGTGATGTGCGGGACACATGGAGGCATACTCTTAGAAATGTTAAAGACCTTGAACAACTTGAATTTTCAGTAGTAGGTCTTAGTAACGCAATAAATACCTCAATGACTTCCCTTATTATCATCTTTACTAAACCAAATGGCATCACAGAAATCTGCCATAGAGGACCTTAAAATCTCATTGCAAGAGCTAGTCGCAGAAGGAAAAGACACCAAGTTTAAGATCAGCAATCTCATTCAAGCAAAGGAAGAGGTTTTACAGAAGTTTGACACAAAATGTGGGGCCCCCCTGCGGGCCATTCTGAGGGCCCCCCACTCAGCAACAAATCAAGGGTTGCACCACACTCTGGGTCGGCCTAGATTATCACACTTGCGCAATACGCACAAACGTGCTGCTGAAGGGATATGCTGCACACTGCACTAGGAGAAAGATATAAATATGTGTTTTGATATAATATACAGCACACTGTCTGAGAAAAATTGGCTAAAAAGCCAGAGTGTTTGCAATTGTTTTGTAGGGTAACACCAATCTAATAGATGCAAGTCACCAACAGTGCACAGGAACATTAATGCTTTGCTATTAAAAATGCCATTCCACAATGAAAACATGTCCAACTGGCTGCACAATGTAGACCAGTGTAGACACGTAATAACAATATAGTAAAGCTTGCCAGGCACATTTAGACACATCTAGACTTGTTGCACCAAAATGCCAGTCGAAGCAATAACACTCATCAAGAAGAGAGTACATTTTCAAGCCCGCGTCTTTGTGGCATCTAACAACAGAGCCAAACTCTTTAAAATCTGAAAGGAACTGGTCAATCCTGTTGTGGTCTTTATCTCTCCTGTTCCATCCCTGGCCCTCTGTATGGCTCTGTCATCTCATTTCTCTGCTAAAACTCAGACATCCTGTCCTTCATCTGCTCTTCGTCTCCCTCTTCCTCTCTCGCCCCCCCTTTGGCCAGCTCTACTTCTCTTCCTCCATTCTCCTCTTTCTCTCTGACAACACCTGACAAGGTTTCCAGACAAGTCAGAACTATGAAAGTGTCATCCAAACAGGTGCTCCCCTGCTCCACCAGAACCATCAAGAACCATAGCTCAAGCCTTGACCGATTTCTATAATTACTCTTTTGCCACTGGAACGTTCCCCTCTCCCTTTTCTGGGCAAACGTTGGAAAAGCTTGCCATCTCCCAGCTTACTCTCCACATGGAATCTGTCGGTTGTCTCCATGACCATCAGTCTGGCTTCAGAGCTGCCAGAGGCATGGAAACTGCTGTCCTGAACACCTGGGAAGATCTGCTCTCTAACCTTGATTCCAGTATTTCTTCTGTCATTATCCTCCTTGATCTTTCCTCTGCTTTCGACACAGTCAACCATGCCATCCTGATCAATCGACTCTATGAGAACCTGGGCATCACGGATCAGGCTTTGTGTGGGTGACCTCCTTCCTCTTGGACTGCCCCTCCCAGGTCCAACTTGGTCCTTTTCTCTCTGCTCTATCCTCTCACTCTGGTTTTTCAACCTCTACGTCGCCCCTTTGGCCCACCTGATCTCTACATTTTCCTCTTTCTTTCAGTGTTATGCGGATTACACTCTGCTTTCCTTCAGGCTCCGGTCAGACTCCTCTCCTCTCTCGCTCATTCCCGACTGTCTATCCGCGATTCAGGATTGGTGTGCCTCCAACGATCTCTGCCTTAATGTCAGTAAAATGGAGATCCTTCTCATTTGTACTCCTGCCCCTGCTTTCCCTCTCACTCTGGCTGCCCGCCTTGGGCCCTCTTCCTTCACCTTCCTGAGAGGTAAACAACCCTGGTGTCATTTTTGACTCCACTCTCTCTTTCTCTCCTCACATTTCAGACGTCGCCAAGAGGTCCCACTACCAGCTGCTCCTCTTCTAAGGGACTTTTCCCTTTCTCACTTTCCCCCAGAAGCTCACTGTCTCCAGAGCCCTGGTTTTCTCTAGGCCTGGACTACTGCAACAACCTATTTCTCAATCTGCCTTCCTCTACTCTCCAGCCTCTGCAACTAATCTAGAACAGGACTGCGAGATTTATCCTTGGCCTCAAGCCCAGGGATCATATCTCTCCAGCCCTGAAATCTCTCCACTGGCTCCCAGTTGCTGCAAGTATCATGTTCAAGACCCTTTGCATTGTCAACAAGGCTTTCCGGGCCCGTGGCCTGCACTACATCCAATGCTCTCTTCCAAAATATCTTCCTTCTCGAGCCTTTCGCTCAGCTACCTACAACTCTCTAAGGGTTAGACGCTTCTCCAGGCAGAGAGTGGGGGGTAGATCTCTCTCCTAGTAAGGCCTAGTAAGATTGTTTGTCTTGTTCTCCCTCTATCTCCCCCCCTTGTCTTGTTGCGCCTAGAAACACTTGTGTGTAGGCGAGTTATAAATGACTTGTATCATATCATTGGATCACAGATCCCCAGAAAAATATACAATGCCGCAGTAAGGAACGGCTAGACTGGCAGCACCCAAATGGCAATCTAGCCATGTAATTCACTTAGCAGGACTGCTTTATCATAAATGCCCAGTTAAAAAAAAGTCATACCAAACTGAGGAATGACTAGACTGGCTGCACCAAAATGCCTCTCTAGCCACTAATACCACATATCATGCCTGCTTAGCCTGGACATGTACAGCCATTATGATTTGTCGTACAATCCTGCCCCCCCCACACATCCCCTTTCCTTGCCACCCCAACCTCCAACATCAGCTCTTTGGCCCAGAATTACCTCCACGTCCCTCTTCCTTGTCCCAGATCTTACGGTTGAGGCTCCTTGCCTCATAGGTAAGTACTGGGATGCGGAAGAGTGGGACTAGGAGTAATGAAGATTACAGGTAGCTAAGTCAGGCATTTCCTCAATGTACCTCTACCTCATCCCAGTACTTGTGTATGAGGCAGAGTGCCTTACACACAAGTACTGTCTCATACACACTGGGACGAGGAAGAATAGGGCTAGGAGTAATGAAGATTACAAAATAAGTAATTCAGGCATTAACACAAGTATTGGTGCAACACCATTGAGTTGACTGGGATTCAGCACTCCCCACCTGAAATGTTGGGCTATGTTGACTCGACCTGGCTGACCTTCAGAGCAGTTGCCAGACAGAACAGGACACATATGTTAAACGGCACCTGGGTTTCGTTGTTAACAAGAACCCAGCAATTACTAACATACAAAATGTCACTGTTAGCACCTGCATTCAAATGCAAACATTTTTAGGCTATTGAAATCATGATGTGGGTTTAATACTTGCATGCCATGGGAGTGATTGAAAGGGTAGAGAGGGAACAGGAGACCACTCATTCTCACAGCAGTCCATAAGTGGGTGCTTTCAACCTTAAAGGAGAGAGTTAACTGCTTGTAAAATTGAAACTGCACTAGAATAGTCTCATTAAAATGAGTAAAGAAGTTAGATGCCCCAAACAAATAAGTTTGCCCCTCCCCCACCACCTATGAAGTTAGCACCTCTCCCCAACATTTGAAGGGTTAGCCCCCGAAATGTAGGTTTTGTTGCACCCCTGAATGCAAGCACACACACCATTCACCATATCCACACACACACACCCAGCCATCCATATATTTAAGTGTGCATTTTTTCACCATACTGGCACACCCAGGCAGCCATCCATACATTTAAGTGTGCACCCTTTCGCCTTACAGGCAAACCCAAGCAGCCACCCGTACATTTACGTGTGCACCCTTTCACCATACAGGCACACACACCCAGGAACCCACCCATACATTTAAGTGTGCACCCTTTCACCATACACTCACACAGGCAGCCACATATACATTTAAGTGTGCACCCTTTCACCATACAGGAACACCCAGACAGCCTCCCGTACATTAAAGTGTGCACCCTTTCACCATACACTCACACAGGCAGCCACCTATACATTTAAGTGTGCACCCTTTCAACATACACTCACACATGCACACGTCATGGGGTTGAGGGGAGCCCTAACACTTAAGAAATTGGGCCTCATTACAACTATGCCGGACTGGTAACCTTTCCGGGCCAGCATATTACAGCTCTGCAGGCGGTTGCCGTCCTGCCCGGCAGGTCAGACCTGCCGGGCAGAACGGCACCCACCCGCATAGTTTTCACAGAAGCACCGGCACCATTATTAACGGTGCCGGTGCTTCTGTGTTCCCCATTCCCATAGAGTCTGATAGGACTTTATGGAAATGGGGACTTACCATTTGCCGGCGCCTGACTTCCCAGACTGCCGGGGTAGTAATCCCCCAGTGTTACTGGGAAGCGGGCGCCAGTAAATCATTACGGGTCCGGCGGCAACCTGCTGGTAGCACCAGCACGGTTACCGCCAAACACGTAATGAGGCCCATCGTTTCTTTTTTAAGTCACTCTGACTTCATAAAGAAATTATTTCAGTTAAGGACCGAACCATAACGGAAATAATTTCTTTGTGAAGGCAGAATGACTTCAAAAATAAACTATTTCTTTTTAAAGTCATAGGGCTCCCCCACCCATGACATGGAGGCCTCCAGCCTAGGGTCTTCCATGCCATGGGGAGGGCGCAGCCCTCGGACTTCAAAAAGAAAGTTTCTTTTTGTAGTCAATCTGCCTTCATAAAAACATTATTTCTGTTACAGAAAAAATGGGGGTCATTCTGAGTTGGGCGTTAAGGGTTAACAGGCATGGGTAAGAATGCTGGTGCCGGTAAACCCTTACTGCCCAATTCCGAGGTCCCTTAGCGGGAACCGCAAAGGACGTGTGGTCAGACCACACGTCCTTAGCGGGTCCTGCTAAGGGATCAGGGCACTAATTACGGGCCCGCTATTCGCGAGCCCGCAATTAGCGCCTTCCACATTTCCATTGAGCCCTATGGGGGCTCACATGGGAGTGGGGAATGGGTTACTGAATGGGGACTTACCGGGTCCTCCAGGGTCGGAATGACCCGGTAAGTCCCCATTCAGCCAGACCGGACCGGACCGGTATTGGAGGCAGCCATGGTGCTAATAGCACCATGGCTGCCTCCAAACTCGGAATGACCCCCAATGTCTTTATGAATGCAGAGTGAATTAAAAAAGAACAAAAATAAAACATTTATTTTCCTACAAGTGTGGCCCCTCCAGGACATGTGCTGGCAGTGCACCCCACACCGCGGGGGCTGCAGGGGCCTCTGTTACGCCAGTGTCGGCACCCCACTCTCTCAATCAACCCCAGACGAATTTTGTAGATTGGCCCATGCAGCAGAATCGATTCCGTCAAATTCACTGCCGGCTCAGAGAAGTTCTGCCCGGGGAAGAGCAGGAGGATATACGAGAGGGAGATATATTGAAAGAGGGCTCACAGCAAACATATCGGAGAAGAAAAAGACTAAGGAGAAGGAAAGGGGGAAAAGGTAACACAAGGACTACAGCCTGCCCCCAAATAGACAAACAAAACAAAAAACATGAAGGCAAAGAAACCAGAGAGTTCAGACACAAACAGCTTTATAAAGAGCCTAAACTTGCCCTCATTAAAATCCCTTAATACAAAAAGTGGGGTGCCAAGAGAGCTCTCCACTGAGGGGCCAGCTGAGGGATCTATTGGAAAAAAAGGGCAAGAAAGGAAAAACACAAAAAGTAAGTTTGCCTTTAGACACAAATTAAATAATAGTGTCAAAGGCTACTATCGCAATCCAAACAAATTTGGTGCAAGAAGAACCTGTCTGCCCGGTTAAGAAGACTCTGGAGAAATCAATAAAATGGGCACCCATCTTCCTTCCAAAAGTCAAATCCGAAAAAAAGAAAATTGCGCCCCCATCAGGAAATGGCCTGAAAACTGCGCCAATCTTCAAAAACTGCCAAAAGATTCCAGCAGAGAGATTTTCAAATATTGTACCACCATCAGATCAGGGAAATCAAGTACATCCAGACTCTGTAAGCAGAACAGGGTGGTAGCAACGGTACCATTATGAACGGTACCGCTGCTAACATCCTCCCCATTCCCATAGTGCCCTATGGGGGCTCAAATGGGAATGGAGACGTACTGGCTCCGGGTCCCGCGCAAGTGGAATTACCTGGCCTGCCAAGGTCGGAATGGCCCAGTAATTCCCCTTTCGCAGGACCCGAGCCGGACCCGATTTTGGGGGTAGCTATGCCCTTATTAAGGGCATGGCTACCTCCAACCTTGTAATGAGGCCCATTGAGTTTGTGACCTTTCACGACCTGCATGATGGACCGCTGGTTGAAGTAGGTTTGAGTTCGAAAGTGGGTTTAGGAGCTCTGTGCTCAGTAGCAGACTCCCTCCAAAATTTGGGCCAATTGTGCATAATTCTCTGCCTCTAAAGAAGGGGGAGGGGCCAAAGCGTGGCATCTAAAAAAGGGAGGGAAATCTGGGAAAAGAGGAGCAGTTGAGCAGTAGATTAATCACGGGTCAGGAGGGAAAGAGTGGAGAGCAATCGGCTTTGTGGTCCATATTACCTGAAATAATAACTCAGGTCTGTCAGAAACTGGGAGCAAGGCAGACTCCCCTTTAGTTGGAAGAGGATAAAGGTGGTGAGCTGGAACACAAGGGGCTCCAGCACCTTCAAAAATATAAAAACAAGATCGGATATTTTGGGGGGAAATAACGTAATCCTCTTCCAAGAAACATGGTTGGTGAACCCCCGAAAAC
Source organism: Ambystoma mexicanum (assembly GCA_002915635.3). Taxonomy (NCBI): domain Eukaryota; kingdom Metazoa; phylum Chordata; class Amphibia; order Caudata; family Ambystomatidae; genus Ambystoma; species Ambystoma mexicanum. The sequence continues at coordinate 94,516 of PGSH02010810.1, forward strand.
TAGAAGATTTTACATTGATAAACCAATCAGCTACCACCATAGGGAAAGGAAGACCAAAGGGTGGTTTACTGATAGCTTGTAAACAGTTGGTAGCCATACATTTTATTGGAACCCCTTGAGCTCGAAGCTCACAGCCTTTTTGGAAGCATTAGCGGATGTATTCACACAGACTAAAACATCCTACCCAGATGCAAAAATCTTAGTGGGGTCGATTTGAATTCACATTGTCTTCAAAATTGATTTGGGGGGTGGGAGCAGAAATTAAGAGAAGTGAGCGCAAATGGGGCAAAGTGGCTGTCCTTTTTAAAAGATTGAGATCTCTGGATGCTAAATGGGGCCATAGAGGGCGATATGCCTCCCACATGTACATGGGTTCGAGGAGCACCAGAATCGATACTCGACTATATATTTTTGTCATCAAGTCTATTTGTGAAATGCGATTACCTTCATGTGGGGCATTGTGCCACCAGTGATCGACGATTAGAGGTCTCTTTAGATTGGAGTTTCAACAAACAAATCGATATATGGCAGAGAACGGTTGCGACCAATGGCCAGGGTAATCGTTTGGTGAAATACAGGAAAAATGGCGTGCGCTTGAATGAAGCGCTGTCTTGACTAGACTATAGTGATAAAATGAGTGATTTAGACGAAGACCTGAAACCCTGTTTTTCTATGATTTCCTGTGGGCATTGGATCGCCCTCAGTATATGCCGTTGCATGGCTCTGTACTACATAAACATACCTTCGATGAACTAACCTGGTCAAAGAAGAGAGAGATGCGAGGCCAGATTAGTATATTAAGAAGGGAAATTGTGGATAAAGTGCAGTTGATGAAGGAAATTAGGTATCTTAAATGTGCATACAGGAATTGGTCCAAGCATCCGAAAATAAGCCATCTTCAGAAAGACGGGGTATCCATGCTCAGGGCTTTAACAAACAACAATACACATAATTGCTGGGCTTTAGTGAACCCTCAAGAAAATAATCAAGGAGCTGCCCAGGCAAATTGTGTGCTTGAAGCTACCTGGGTGAGCCATCTTACGGAGAAAAATCTTGAACCAAGGAGGGACTTAACATACAGTATCCCTAGTGGTCCCTGGGAAATGGCCTTTAGAGAGGATGATATCCTCGAGTTAATAAATAAGTCCTCAGCATCGAGAGCTGCGGGACCGAGCGGCTTGACCTATCAGGTTTTAAAAGGAATTCCAAAAATATAGGCCAGAATTCTATACATACTTTTTCAGGGAATAATTAAAGAAAGAACTATTCCACCATCTTGGAATTGAGCCATAATTATACCATTTTTAAAAAGGGAGACTGGAAAAATCCAATGAATTATAGGCCTATAACTCTATTAGACGTCGAAAGTAAGATCTTCGCTAGTCTAATATTAAGAGAATTAGAGAACTGGGCCACAGTTAATAGGAGGCTTCCAAAACAGCAAACTGGTTTCCGCAAGGGTCATGCCACCTCCCTAAATGGTATAGTTTTGGCCATATTGACAAATAAGAAAGAAAGAAAGATACCAACAAGGATATACTGTGCCTTTCTCGATTTATCAAGCGCTTTCGACCTGGTTAATAGAGACAGTCTCTGGTATAAACTGGTTTCTAAGGGAGCCCCGACTCCCCTGATAAATATTTTAGTCTCCCTCCATGAAAACAACACCGTAAGAGTGAGACTTGATAAAGAAGGCCATCTTTCCGAAAAGATCTCGGTTGGGAGGGGGGTGAGACAGGGATGCATGGCTGCTCCCTTTCTCTTCAATTTGTACCTAGCCGACTTTAAGAAATAAAATAGATGCCGCAGGGCTGGGGAGTGTTAAAATCGGCTCAAGAGTTGTTAAATGGCTAATGTATGCAGACGATATTGTCCTTATGGATCCAACTCCAGTAGGCCTCCAGCGACTTTTGACCGCCCTTGAGGGCTATATGAAGGGAAATCAAGAATAGTGATATTTGGGGGAAAGAAAATCGGTACAAGCAAGTTCCAATGGAAGGTGGGTGGTGATCCCATTCGGGTGGTAGAAGAAATGATTTACTTAGGTTATACGCTATACATCCTGAGAAGAAATCAAATTTTGGCTGAATTTATAGTGAAGACAAACCAGCTAACCTCACAACTGCAGAGAGTTAGCAGCCAGCTCTGCAAATTCTCACTGCTCCCAGCAAAGATTGTACCCATTATCCTGTGTGGGATAGAGGCCAAACCCATTGCCTGGGCATTCGACTGGCAGACTATTGAGGGGTAAATATGGAAGAAGGCCTTAGGCCTGCCACAGCGGACCCCAATGGTAAGCCTGATTTTTGAGTTGGGCCTTAGGTCACTGAAATCCCATCTAGATTGGAAGTTACTATCCCTGTATAAGTTGATTATTAACCCTCTTATGGACTCACTATATGAAGATCTACTGGAGCACCTACATAATGGCCATTCACTGGTGCTGCACGACCTGAGAAGGCTGGCATTGGAGATTTTAGAAATCTGTGGTAGTGACGAAGACACACGACTAATAAATCCAATGAAAACAAAAAAGGACCTAGATAAAATGTATTGGATCAAAACAATTGATCAAATTAGGTCCTCCTCAGCGGCAGCTTCTTTCTCAAAGTGCGATAAAAAACTGGGACATCTTCCAAGATACTTGTTAAAATTTCCATGCAAGAAAGTGAGACAAAATTTCCATAGATTGCGACTAAATCTGATCCATATCGGATCAATGCTGACCAGATGGGGACGGCAAGATGAAATAAAGTCGTTGTGCTTAGATTGTAAATATCCAAAAACCCAAACAATAGAACACTTGCTAAGGTATTGCGAGGACACGAGGCCCTCCAGAGAAAGGTTTTTGGGACCGTTAATAGTCTCAGTAGAGTGGTTAACTACAGAGATGTTTTGGGATAGAATGATAGCCGGACATGAAATTCCCCTAACAATTAACGTGATAAGAGTGCTTCAAGTGACTGGGGGTATTCAGTTGAAATACTGAAAGTCCTTTTTCCTATTGCTGTCTTTTTCTTTCGTATCTTTTCTTTTTTACTTTTTTATTTTTTTTTATTAGATATGAACGTTTTAGGGTTTTCCTTTTTTTTCTTATTCCTTCATTTAAAATAAGTTGACTCTGATGTAAATAATATTGTGGTATTTCATGTTTCCTTTTGCTTTGTATTGTAATATTTTGTGTAGAAAAAACAAATTTGGTTGTATCACAATTAAAAAATAAAAAATAAAATAAAAAATGTAGTCTTCATTCCGGCACTCCTCATGTGCTGAAAAACACAGACTGGTTCTCTTTCCCATATGCGTCAGATTCCCACTTCTATGTATCCTTACAAAATGTGCAGTGGCTTTGCTCCAACCCACCACATACATTTCTCATCTTATTGGCCAACCGAGGCCAGGTGATTGTTTTGGGCAGTGGAGCACCAATCTGTACTCTGCAATATTTATGCTCTTTGGTGGAGTCCAATCCTGGAGTGCGACAGTTACTGTAGATAGCAAATCCAATCTAATGCGAGGCACAGCTGGCAGCCAAGAGGTACATGTAGGATGGAGCAACAGCCCCCACTCAGAGGAAGACAAGAGGAAGCAGTCGGGAGGAGTGGGGGCAGATCTGTCCCAAGACCCCCAGACATGGCAGATTATTGTGTTTCTATTTCCTGTCTTCCTCCTCTTATGAGAAAGAGAGAGAGAGGAGAGAGAGAGGAGGAGAGAGGAGAGAGAGAGAGAGAGAGAGAGAGAGAGGAAAGAGAGAAAGAGAGAAAGAGAGAAAAGAGAGAGAGAAAACATAAAAAATAAAATAAAATATCAGCTCATTCTCAGCAGGACTATCCCCAGACAATACTGATCTATGGGCACCCAGGGCTGGCCCGGCTAGGACCATTGCTTCCCAGACCCTCAGGGTCCCTAGAATACCCCAGTCTACAGGTGCACACCTTTTTATTTTTCATTATGCTCTTTTTCTTTTGAGTCGTGGTAGGGTGACCAGATTGAAAAATTTTAAAACCAGGACAGGGCAACTAACATAAAAAGTAGGACTCACTCTTGAAAGTGGCGGTCAAGGCAGTAAACTTCAGTAGAGGTTGGAGGAGAGGGGGGTGGGTTTAAGTGTTACTGTTGAAATAAACACATATTATAATTAATTTATCACAAAATAACACTATCTTAAGTTGTAAAATGCAGCATTTCTTATGAGTCAGATTGTGCATTCATGCCTGTCAGCTATAAAGACGACTACCAAAAACCGGGACCACTGCAGTTTCCAGTGAAAACATAATCTTGAGAAAGGGGGACAGAGCACCAAAAACTGGGTCGTCTGGTCACTCTAAGTCGTGGGGCAACTGACTGATGGAAGAGGCGCCCCACAAGTCCCTGCTGGTTAAATCCCAGAACGCATCCAGCTGCTGCAGCTTAAACACGGAGGTCCCACCTGGCGAGATCGGTACATGGTGACATGGACTCCTGATAAAAGCAAACGTCTACACAGTCATCATCATTCATTGCATTTAATAGCAGCTCATAGCTCCGGGTCACTGATTCTAGACCCTCCTCCACACAGTGTGGGCAGCCAGTAGAGATTAATGATGCCTCGGTTCTGCTATCTAACGTCTCACTTCAATGATAGGCTGTAAATCCAGGAAGTTGCGTGGCGACCTGATAACATCAACGGCGGAGATCACAATGTGTAAACAAGCAGCTGCAAGGGAAGGCATGATGTTAATGAGTAGCTAGAGTCACGACGTGTCTCCATCATTATCGGGAATGTTAGCCCTGAATTCACGTAAGGAATCGTTGCAGGCTCTGACCACTCCCTCAACTTTGAAGGCAACCATTGAGTCACAAACACGTGTCATAATGAATTGTGTAAGTGATTGGAATCATTTCACCTGTAAATGCAGTAAAGCAAGCATTGCCCATTGGAATAATTTGGGGACTGGGCAGAGGTGTGCCTCTTCATCTTTGGAGGGACTCCAAAAGGTCCCCACTAACTTAAGCATGACTGCACTTGCAAACAGCAAAAGAAGCCCCTATTCTGACATGCCACCATTTCTACCCTGATGCAGCCGGCATGACAGCTCCATCACCTCTCTGGATAGGGGACTTTCACTCCCAGACTCAATTGTCTATGGATGTTCGAGAAATTACACTGGATTTCAGTTACGCCAGCAGCTCCCCAAAACCACAAAAGAGTCATTGCCACCACTAATGACTGCTCGGGAAGCAATCATTGATGTGTCTCCATCTTATCGAAGTAGTTAAAACAAACGTTTTAGAAGAATAGCATTACAAAATAGTGGAATTTGTACCTTAACCTTAACCTCTAACATGTGTGTTGTATATGTTTCAAATGAAAAGGCAAATATTGCAGAGAAGGATTGTTTGTGGGTCCCCTTTTGCGGACGAGTTGTGATTCGTGCCGGTTGGTGGATTTGCTGTGAGAGGAGCGTGTGCCTCCAGATATGTGGAGCTTAGCCGGCAGGTACGCGGGTGTGCTACTCGTGACTCCTTTGTAGATGATGCATACCGTCCTGAACAGCATCTGGCTTGGAGAGGAAGCTAATGTAGTTTGCATAGGACGGGGGTATTTCAGTGAAATACCCACACATCTGTAATAAGACGTGAAGCAGCGTGGTGGACTGTTTTTAGAGAGCCAAGTGACCCGCTGGGAGCCCTAACAGGGGGGCATTTCCCCATCGATGTGTCACCACAAGCACCTGTACTAAAGTTGGGAAGTCCTGCGGAGGGAGAACATTTTGATTTTATGAAGGGTGGAGATTTGGAGCGATACCTAAAAGGTTCTTTTAAGACATAACCTCTTCACGGCATTGTGGAAAGAAACGTTTTTACCTCATGTTATTGTAAACATTTTGAACAGGAATAATGTGAAACTGGAAAAATCATGTCTTACTAACTTCCTCCTTTAAAATTCACTATGCCACATTAAGAGGTACCAATCAATATTAGTTCACACTTGTTTTCGTTGCATAACTTTGAGTCAATGCTAAGTGCAATACACCTTTAAATTGTGAATATGTTTTTTATGGGAAAAAATGATGTCCAAATGTTTTTCACAATTCATTCTGTGATAATAAATAACCTTACATTAGAAGCTACACTTATAAACATTATTATAAGTTATTATTCTTTGTTTTGGTCATTCGTTGTTCCACACAATTCAAGTATTGGTTCACACTCTTATTTTAGATACCATTGTGATTTTTTAATTATAGGTGCCGGCATGTGTTTCGACCAACAAAGAGTCTTTATCAAGGCTTTGATTAAGGTATCTCATGCTTGGTAATTCAGGTGGGGCAAGTGGCCCAAGGTGAATTTAAGCTGTCTGTAACCTAGCTGTGATACCCAAGGGTCTGTGCGTGTAACAAATGTAATAAATAAATAATAAAACATAGCTTACAAAGTTACAATACTATTGCTTTTAGGCACTTGGCAATATTAACGTTTGCAACCCCTGAGGGAGGGGGTCGGATCTGTGATGTGGTAGTGCCATAAACACACCGTATGATATGCAGTTTTGGCATGTGCGTAATTAATGTTGGAGGGGAAAGCCTGTTTGTTATGAACGATCGCCCCGGACATTTATACCTGAATCATTATTTGCATCATATGAGCCTGAGTGTGCATTATTTTTCTTTAAATCTTAGTGGACATTTGGTGGGGTAACCCCTATCTATGGACTTTGGGCAATGCTTGCAATTGAGTGATCTCTGATGAGCATGTGCTGTATGACTGCTGAGACAGCGCTTTGGGAGGCTCTCGAGTGCACTGAGTGAAGGCCACCCTGCCCCCATCTTCGGATCTGGCCAGTCTATACCGGCAATCACAATGGAACCTTATTCCCCAGCGAATGTAGATAGGGAGGCGGTGGGTCAATGACCGGCACTTGAGATGGGGGATACCTGATGTCATGGATGTTGACCTGGAAGAGGAGCATCACATGATTGCTTGTAAGTAACTGCAAAGAGAGGAAGGACCCAGTCAAGGTGTCCATTTTTGTGTTAAGGGGTGGGCAAATGTCAAGAAGAAGTGAATTGTTTGGTATGGGATCAGCCCATAGGGTTATTAAAGGGCAGGTGGTTTGGGGGGCAGGTTGGGTTGGCTCAGGTGGTTTAGCATGAAGCGATGATGTCTGTTTGTTGACTTGCAAGTCCAATAAATGGGACCCGATTTGTCCATTCTTAATGAGGCTTTTTAGTCCTTTCTTTTCTTACTTTGATACTAAAGAGAGAAAGGCAACTTTCCCAATGAAATCCATGCTCATTTACAAGCATAAAGCTAACACATGACTACAGCCATGAGGCCAACTATCAGAGTGGCACAAACAGTTCAGAAGGAACAACCCCACAGATTTAGGTGCATTTCAGGGATGATCCTGGCACCAGATTAGGCACCTCAGAAATTTTCAAGTACAGTGTTCAGAGAATAGCAAGACACATGTAAACATATATTTGCCAGAAGTACGAGGTACTTGTTTAGTGCACACCTTACATTTTTGTAGTCTTGTCGTTCTTGGTATCAGCATATTCACATGGCAGTGCCTTGCTGCAGTCTAAGGACAGGGTTCTGAGAGAGTATGAATAGTTTCCATATCAACAGAATCAATGCCATTAGGCTCCACTTCCAGGGCTTCAAATCTTCCCCCCCCCAACATTTCCCATGACATTGGATGCAAATCGTGTGAAAAAACAAAACTCCTGTTCTGAAGGCATGGACAGAAACAAAAGACGTCAGAGGACTATTAAGAATTAGTATTTTAAATGCACCAGAAGCTCGATTCCATGGTCTCTAGTCACATGGAAGGATGAAGTTGGACGAACGAGGTGGTCACACCTAGGCACGAGGGCAGACCGTGCTTTCACTCCCTGAATTTCTCAGAGCCAAGAACACTCTCAAGGCCAAATTTCAAAGTTCTAATTGACACTAGACCATTGAGGTGATGATGGATTAGTATGCTAATTGTTGGAAAGCTGGTGCTAAGGCGATCTCACCAGCAACTGAATGTTCAGCCTGCAAGTTGCTAGACATAGGTGGAAAAGTACTGACAGAGGTTAGAAGCCATAGCAAAAACAAAGAGGTGATGGCTGGAAGGTTTAGAATTAATCTTAACCACTGGCAATGCTCTGGGCAACCCTCCAGACCACCGTTCTTCGCCTGCCAAGCCATTACAGAAGGGAAATACCATATGCAAATCAGGCTTGGCCCCACCCCAAAAGGGGCAGTCCAGCCCGAACTGCTAGGCCACATCCCCTCTGCACGAGACCACAAGCATCCCCAAACATGTTTCGCCCTTGTTGGGGCTCATCAGTGAGGAGTAGCTTGGGTCTCTAGGCCCAGCAGGCACGGGACCCACGTCTGGGCATACCCGTCCCACTCGGGGTGACATAGCAAAAACAAAGAGGTGATGGCTGGAAGGTTTAGAATTAATCTTAACCACTGGCAATGCTCTGGGCAACCCTCCAGACCACCGTTCTTCGCCTGCCAAGCCATTACAGAAGGGAAATACCATATGCAAATCAGGCTTGGCCCCACCCCAAAAGGGGCAGTCCAGCCCGAACTGCTAGGCCACATCCCTTCTGCACGAGACCACAAGCATCCCCAAACATGTTTCGCCCTTGTTGGGGCTCATCAGTGAGGAGTAGCTTGGGTCTCTAGTTAGAAGCCAACCAATTATAGAGGACTTCCAAATTAAGGGTCCTATAGTTTTGTAGCCAATGGGATGTCGTACATTTAGTGACGTTCATAGTGGCCATTTTGAGGGGAGGGCTTATTTGTCCACCTGATGTTAATTAACCTATCACTTTCATTCACTGACTCATGCTAGTATAGAAAGTATACTTAGATTCTCACTGAGAGCCTATTATTACTGCGCATAGGTTTTTGTAGTTTGCCACGTAGGATGATGTTGGTAGTACACAGGTTAACGTCTTTGAAGACTAATTTTGGGTATAAGAACCCAACCTTTTTTAAGATGCATTTAGTAAGAGGATCGAGGGAGTGTGTTGATGTTCGCCGTACTCCCTGTTTTAGATAATTGAAAATAAAACAGTCTCCCTTTTGCCAAATTACCTGAGTTGTTTCGATTATTATTGATGTATGAATAAAATCTGCATCCCCACCCATCTCCAGGGTATTGCAACTCGCCTTAAAGAGCGGGGGAGCCCCCAGTGCAACTTCAAGGTCTAAGAATGACTGTATTCATTTGTACCCTTTCTGCCTTGAAGCGGTCTGAAGCACTTCACTTGTGTATAAGAGCTTTACAAATAAACAGTTACAATTACAAATACAGTTTATCGAAGAAAATTTGGAAATGACTTAGCCCAGAAATCTCTTTCATAACATCACCCACAGCTAGCTCCAAGCGAGGTTTTGAGTAGTGCCACATAAATAAACTTGGATTTTGCTTCTATAGCTGTGTTGCATCCCCAACTTGCCTTCCAAGCATGACAGATGCACAATCACACGCAAGGGGAATAAAGCTCGAAGGAAGTCCTCATGAAAACCGTGTGAGTGCAAACATTCAATGAAGGCATTAATAATGGCAGACGCTGTAGTATCCTTAAGCTCAAGCAAGTCAAAATAAAGTCTTCACATCAGAATCATTAGCAACTGCAACACACAGGCATATTACAAGCACCAACTTTCCACTAAATATAGTGGACTCATCAATTAACAGACATATTTTTCGTTTATTTTGTAATATGTCCTTTGCAAGCCATTCTCTCGTTTCAGCTGCAATGGTATACAGTCTTTTCACCGAATAAATTTTCCTCGAGAACTTTTTTACCAAAAACTTTTCATTGAATGTAATTTTCACTGAAAAACTCTTTCCTTGAAGTTTTTAACATCGAAACATACATTCAATGAAAAGTTTTATGTAAAAAAGCTCTCGAGGAAAATTAATGTTTGGGGTGTTTGTAAGGGTTCAAAACTCAGGTTTGAGGGGACACCCCAATAAAATGTTTTAAAAGTTAAAAAAAGGCATTCGGTATACAGGTTGACGGGGGTGTCTCTGGCGCTGTCCAGTGCTGAACTTCATTGATGATTGTATGCAATCTAGTTCAGCACTGGACAGCTTCCTCTGACGTTATGCTTGTTTTGCGGGCGCTGTCCAGTGCTGAAGTTACTCGCTGACACTACACAAGTCAGAAGGAGCTGTTGTTACTGTATGCAATCTAGTTCAGCAGTGGACAGCTCCCTCTGACTTTATGCTTGTTGTGCCGATAGTTTTTTTTACATAAACTCCATTTTCACATTGAAAAAATAAAAGTGTTTATATACCGAATCTCTTTACGGTAAAAGTGTTTCGGTATACAAACTCTTTTTTCACTTTATGTATGTAAATTCGGTGAAACAGTTTTTGGTAAAAAAATAAATAAGTAAAACATGTCCTCAATGTATATTTTTCGAGGTAAAGACATGTAACCAGCTGCAATGTGGTCTATGATATCAGCTCAGAAATTGAATGAAGATCTCTGCCCATGTTTAATCCATTTAGCTCTTGTACATCCACATCAATCATCCTATCTAGATATGGCCTACCATATTTCCCTATTGCATAGGCAGTGCAAAACACACGGCATGACGTTTCCTGTTCAGCAGCACGCATTGCAACAGCATGTTTTTTAATGCTTTTTTTCAAAGAGTCTTGTGAAACGTGTTCTGCAGTAACATGGGCAACATAGCATTTAAGCTCCTGAATGTTTCCTCGCAGTGAAACTTGCTGCTTATTTTAGTCGTCTCCATAGTGTGTCACTACATTCCAGCCGCTCTACTGCTACTCTTAAACCTTGTGATTTGTTTGCACCCAATGAACTCATTGACATGCATGCTGAGCAACAAAGTTGTCTGTCTCTGATAATGAGCCGTTCATATGGATTGCAGAAGTACTGCATTTGCTCAGTACTCCAACAGTCAGGTTTGTCCACATGGATCTTTGTAGCAGCAAATGAACTGCTTGATAGATTTGGGGCTTGCATTTACCGAACATGCAGGGGCACTGTGGCAAACAGATGATTCAGTGTCCTCTATACATTCAGACTCCATCTGCTTCCAGCGCCCTTCTGGATCCACTGCGGGAAACTCATATGTAACCAACCAATGTCTGCCTGTCCTGGTTACACTTCCTAACTCACGGGTCAGGGGGGGTCTCGCGCTTCGATCGATCCGAGTAGGATTTCCTGTCTTCCGCACTAACAATTTCGAAGAGAAAAATATAAATAAAAAATAAAAATGTTGCTCACTGGTTTACAGGTATTTATACAATTTCTTGGCCTAAAGGTTAGGCATCCTTACAATTTGCAAAAACACTCAAAACATGAATTACAGAAAGTCAACAAAAAGTCTGCACTGTAGAAGATCATAAGGACAAAAATAGATGTCAATTTTGGCAAATAAGGAATATTGTGATTACGTGATCTGCCCAAGATCACACCCACAACCTCGCCATCCTGTTAAAAACCCAACCTCTTCTATAACCTGAACCCCATGTTGAAATCCCCCAACCCCCACCCATGTCATAAGGGAAAACCTGCGCATGTGTCATGGGGTGAATGAGACATGACAAGTAGAGTGTCAGCTCTTCAGGAAGCCTAGTCAGAAACCGCCTAATAGACAAAACTCCAAAAAGTGCATTGGATAAGGATGTCGAGATTAGTTAAATGAGCGAAGGCATGAAATGGATGTAGGTGCTTCACTGACCATCAATCACACACTTTTGGGCAGGCACGGACTGGCCAATAGGCACAGAATGCTAGTGTCAGTTTTTTGGGTCAAAGGGGGCCAATTTATGGCCCATGTGGGCTAGTTTGATAAGTTACGTCGGCATGCGGATAGTAGTTTTGATCAGTGCTACTGAATAAATATTCTTTAAAATGCACAATTTGTATCACATTTGATCAGCTCCCCCCGTCCCCCACTACTCAGTTTGTCCAAAAGGAATGGGTGGCATTTGCAAAGGTGGGCCACTTTTTAATGGTGCCCGACACAATTGTATACCCAGTCCGACCCTGCTTTTGGGGCCGAAAACATATTATCAGGGTTACAGAGCGCACTTCCGGTATAGGCCACAGCGCCCTATTAGTTGGCTGCCTGGCGGTTCGAGGGCATATATTTCACCATCAGGAAGAATGCGGCGCACAATCGCTCCACAGACCTAAGGCACTGCGAGCAAAACCAAACCAGTCTGTGTTATAGAACATAGCAAGAGAGAAGCACCTTGCTCCAGGAGGACACATAACGAGTTCATACAAGTATGGAACATATATGAATTCATCTGTTTTCTAGTACATTAAGATTAATCCGCGCCTGGCATGCCTATGGACAAACATGTGACAAGTACAAGAGGACTGAAGCCTCGGGTGATTTCTTGCAGTTTGCACAAAGGAAACTGACATGTATTAGGTATTTTACAAGTTCGGAAGGACCACGGCTCTCCCCACTCTGCAATAAGGCACACAACGGGCGATAATATGCAGGCGCTTTATATGTAAATAAGAAACATTTATGAAGCACTGTGTACACTCTCAAAATCATAACCAGGGTGCAATAAAGTGTGTCACTGGCAAAAAGGTGCTGAGGCATTACTGAGCTGAAAAGGCTCCAGGACCAGGCCCTTACTTTTATGACTCACTTATCTTATTTTAATGCAGAAGGTGCGGCCGGGTTCAGGCTGCAGGCCAGCCAGGATCCTCTGGTGACGGTCAACAAGTTGTTGTCTTCTGAGAAATGAAGAGCAGGCAAAACAAAAACTGTCATTAAGCTGTAGAAGCGTGGTATGGTTGGAGGGGCAGAATGCATGAAAGACAAAATTAATTATGTAATGAATTGATGAAAATAAAGTTCTTCGGTAGTCCACGAAGTTATTTTGATGTGAGACAGTGAAAGAACCGTTCTTCCTAACTGAAAGCTGAAACAAATGACTCGATTAATCAATTTGATTGATCGATTTGATATGATTTAACTTTATGTAACGTTAAGAGTCACGCGTTTCCTATGTGCGGATCTCTGAATTACTTTGCTTCTGATCCTGCCTTTTGATTTTGACCCTGATTGATTGCTGCCGGCATTTGTGCCTAATGGTTTGACTTGGTTTAACTGAGATGATGCTTTGACTCTGTTCTGGGCGACCTGGATTGTATTAATTAATTTGAGATCTGAAATGTTTGAAACGTTTGGTAGACTGTCGTGTTTGTTTGTTATGTTATAAATATTGTAAATATATTATAAATATTGTAAACTGTACATTGTTTTAACTGTTTTAATTGATTTCTTGACATTTGTGTAAAGTTCAAATTGAACTAAAACAAAAACTACTGTATTTGCGCTCCTGACTGTGTGCATTTATTTGGACAATTCGCAGGCAAACACTGCCACTTCCGGGAATTACAGTAAACTGGTCAGGGTGACCGGAAACTATTGTCCATTTGATCCTGCAAGCTGATTGTGCACTGTCCGCTTTGTTAAAAGAAGAATCACATGACTAATCAGCTTGCAGGAACAAGCACAGCTGCGACTTGTGCTGAGAAATGGCGGCCCTATAAAGTAAATATTTTGAGAAGTGCCGGTACACATTCACATTGAGCACTATCGGGGCACACATGGGAAGGGGGACTAATAACTACTGACACCCGGCAATGAGAAATTAGCGGGTCCGGCAGGGTCATAATGCCTCAGTAATTGCCGAGTGCCGGTTAAAAAATGATCTTGGCGGCAGCTGTGCCAGTTTTACTGGCGCGGCTACCTCCAGGTTCTTAATGATTGTTTCAGTTTGATATCAACTAGTTTGCCTTTGCCAGCACTCGTGGAACAGATATCTTTTTCTCTACTTGTGGCGTTCCCCAGGGTTCTAACCTCTCTCCTTGGTTGTTCAACCAATACCTGGCACTCCTTGCCCACCGCATCGCCGCTCTCTGCCCCAATTTTCAGTGCTATGCGAATGATACCCAGCTCATTTTCAGGCTACTGTCAGGGGGTTTTGACCCATGTTCGAGTTATTATGCTGCAACATTTGGGGCTGTGGGCTCAGAAAATCCAAGATGGCTGAAAAACCCCACAGAATCCAGGAAAACTGTGCAGTTTTTGCGCACACCAAAAAAGTCGCCTAACCTGCCACCCACCAGTGCGAGCATGGTGAGCCAGAAGCGCCATGAGTGAAACGTGGTGCCAAAGGAAAAACAGCAGTGCCTGTTAGCTTAAAAAGCGCTTTGAAATCACCTTTGTTTCTCTGAAATGAAAGCTAAAAATGCCTATTTTAAACATTGCAAGATATTCAAAAATCTCACTGAACACCAGCAGACATTTGGCAGAATGAAGTATGTGTGCATACAAAATCTGGAAAGATGAAAAGCCCAAAACAATGTTTATAACACTGGCTGAGCTGTGGATGTCAGCAGCTTAACTGAAATTGGATTTAAAACCACTAAAATCGAGATGTTCAAAATAAATGAGTGACCTACTGTTGAGTGTCACATAGTTTGCAACTGTTAAATGTCATAGTTTTGAACTTAGAATCAGCATTCTAACTGCATGTGTAAAAATTGTAAGTTTGATTTGAATGAAGAAAAACTGGGAACAAAAGTGACATTTGGCTGAAGCCTGGCTTGAAGAGAGTGAACTCTGCCCGGCAACTACCCCCGACAGGAGTTGAAACTTGCTCAGCCACTCTTCCCAGGCCTGGCTGCATTCTGCTGCCCCCACCAAACGGAGAGGACACCTCCCTGATTGAATCAGGGGAGGAGCACCTAGGACTGGAGGGAAACAGAACAATGAGCCTTCCTTGGCTCAGGCAAATGTTAAATTAGGAGGGTCGTAAATGGCTTCCTCTTGAGGGAAACGGGGAGGGGCAGTGCCTCTGTGAGCAACTTGAGTTGGAGGAAGTGGACAAACCAGAAATTCCACCATGTGCTTTTGGAAACCACACCCCTCTGGGCCAGAGCATAATTTTAAAAAGATGGATAATTCATAGTACGGACTTGTCAAAATTATATAATTAATATCATTATTCTTGTGGTTTTTCTGCACATTTTAAGAGGTGTTAGGACTCTGTACCATGTTATGAGGCAAAACCCCATGAATTATGGAGATTGCAGACACGGGGTTCAAGCTAGAAAAATGAAAATTTACTGGAATATGTGTAGAAAGGCGGTGTACATCTGTGTAATTTTTGGTAAAAATCTAATATTGGTAAACAAACTAAAAACTAAAATAAGTTGCCATTTTTTAACCCTGGCTCTTAGAAACATCAGAGTTGGAACAGAGACCTACCCGAAGTAATATATGATATGTACATGTAATGTCAACCACTTGTGTATTTGGGAAATATGTTTAGTTATGAAAATGATTTTCTAAGGTAAAAGCAAAGGGAGTGTTCTTTCTTTGGAGCCATAAACATGACACCTGATGACATAGGATGACTCACTGCTCCCTTCTCAAATTAGGTCAAAGAGAAATCCTTGACCTATCAAATCATGAGTGGGTTGGGCATAGAAAGTTAGCATCCACACCATTTTCAAAAGACATAAAAAGAGCCACTGGAAGCCGGACAGAGACATTCATTTTCCAACCTTCAACTGAATTCCTGCGCAGCACGTTGACGGAGAACTCCCGAACCCAGTACTCCAGAGATCCAGACTAACTCCAGAACAAAAAGTCCAAAGAGCTGAACTCTTCAGCAGGCCTCAAAATCTTTTGCAAACTATTCAACCACCAGGCTGTGCGGTTTGCTGCTTGCAAAGAGCCCTGGGTACCCAGAACAGAACCAGTACCCAGAAAGCAGTGCGGTATCCAGAATGCACTTGATCTGGACCAGCAGAACCAGAGACACAGACCAGACCGCTGTGAACAGAACCGGTGCCTGATTGACCCACCGAGCAGAGAGAACCGCAGCTAAACCTGTTGACCAGATCCGTGACGAGGCCATTCCTTTCAAATTTATAGTGTTAGTACCCAGCTAGAACTGTGCAGAACCCATTTCTTAGCGTAAAATAATCTGATTCAAAACATTTGAACCTGTTTAGAACTGCATCATAAGAAATCGTGTGTTCCTCCTGTTGATTCAAACCTTTCAAAGCGCATCTGTCATTCCGAAACTGTAATTTAATTTCTGAAAAACTACCTTTACAAAATTGTCTGTATCTTTGGAACCATGCATCCTAGGAACAAATTTATTGTAAAGCTAAGATTCCCAGCTTTCCAACAAGCTCTAAACCAACTTGCTACTCCTTATAGCGCCTCCGTAATTGGGCTCGACGCACTCGAAAAAAAGTGCTGAGATTTGACATTTTGCTTCATTTCAACCACGTGTATAAAGATCTGTCCTTTTCTTCCATTTGCTGAAATCCGTTTTCAACCTGATAATCCCTCATTAATCATTGTTAGTTTGGACCTGAACTGATTTAAAGTATCTCTCACTCACCCTGAACCTCTAGAGGGAATTAAAATCAATTTTAGCATATTTCACTCGCTTGCAAATCACCTGAAAGCCTTTCGCCTGTGTTTCAAAATCATCCCTGGCGCTATAAGCTTGCTAGGGGGGAACTGAATTCGTATTGTACTGTGATTGTATTCCTAAAGACTGTGTGTGTTACTTCCCTCCTTACATTGCATAGGGGGGGAGAGAATTGTCAGAGAAAAAAGTGATCATATTATCTTTTGCTGAAATTATATCAAGTTTATTTCTGTACTGCCTGTTATTCATCTTTGCATCTCCTTGAAACCATAAAGCATTCTCAGCTACCTTATCCTCTATACTACTCCTAAGTAATTAAACCAGTGTGCTAGTATAACATCATCCATTGTTGATCACTGTCATATGTCTAAGTGTGATATTGAATATTAATTTATTATAAAAGTGTGATATATATCTATTGTTTCATTTTTCAAATAAACCTTTTTAATTTGCAAAACAAACCTACTTCTTGGCTCAGTGGGGTCAGGGGGATTCTAAGAGAGGGGCGTTGTACAAGGGTTCATCATCCAGATTATAACTTGTCATAAAAATATATAAATAAGGGCTTCCCTTGAACAATCCCAGACAAGGCACTGACTTAGTGGGAATGCTTGATTGGAGTCATTAACAGATTGGGGGCTCATCCGGGATTCTGGATTAGATCTATCACTTGTGCAGATTAATACGGTGTGCTAACTGACAGGATATATAAATTCTGTTGGATCACCACGCCGTGTTACACTGTTAAAACACCCCTTAAAGGAACGCTCTAACGAAACGGTCTGTTTTGCAAAATAAAATACAAACTTCTGTAAGTCAGGAAGGAAATCAAATTCCAGAATGACGACCTTGGTAGATATCAAAATAGCCAGAGAACACCTCTTCAATAAGCTATATGTGAGAGGTGAGTGGGCTCATCAGGACCAGGCGGTCTGGTTGCAGGCAATCGCACCCCAGATCACTGAAACAGGGTCAGACATATGGAGAGATCAGGTTCCATTACATGTGGTCCTGAGTGAACTATATATGGCCCCTAAGGCCAAGGATGAGCACAACAAGATTGCCAGGGTAGCGGCATATTTATATTTTTATATGGGAGCCATACAGCACAAATGTGCTGAAGGCCAAGATCTGGCAAATAAGCAACTGATGGCATTAGAGAAGGCCCAATCTTAACTGGTCTCTTCTGAGCAGAGGCTGCAGAGGAGCCAGGAGTTAGAAAATGATAGTAGGCAGTATATTACTAGAATAAAGGAGGATATGGATATCCTGCAACAGGAAAAGGCTGACCAGGATACCAGATATCTGGCCTTGCAGAAGGAGTACCAAGAAGGTTTGGACTCCCTACTGCAGAGCCAGAAAAAGCTGGAGCAACAACTAGACTTTAACAGGGCATGCACAGAGCAGGTAGCCACCCTGCAAATCCAACTAGACAGAGAGAAAGAGGAAAGCAATAAATTGATTTTGAAAGACTTCGATACCCAGGCAGAGTTTGATCGAGAACGCCAGAAAGCTGGTGCCTTTCAAAGGCAGAGGGACGACCTGGCGGCACAGATTCAGGCTCTTTGTCAGGAAAGGGACACCTTAGGCCAGGAAGTCTGCCAATTAAAAGAAAAATTGAAGAAAATCACTTGGCCCTCCAGGGACTGGGTGACCTCCAAAAAGAGCATCAGAACTTGTTAAAGCACACCAGGAGGGTGGAAGATGCTCTGGCAAGAAAGGAACAGGCCAGTAGGGATGGGACTCAGGAGGTAACCCTCCTGCAGCAAAGACTGGCCCAGTATTCCAGGACCAATCAGGAGGCGCAGAGAGAAAATGAGGCTCTCTGTCAGCACAATGATAGGCTCCAGCAACAGGTAGCCATGCAGGAGAGACTGATAGAGTCTAGTAAGGCCTTAACTGAGGAACTGAAAGCGCAGGCTCTTGCATTGCAACAGGGAGCAGGGGCTGACAGAGATGAAGTTCGCTGGGAAAGGGAAACACCTGAGCATAACCTCAGGAGCCCTAGTACCAGAGGCCTTCATCTCTCTCAGTCTTGGACTCTGCCACCCCATGTCCCCTGGCGCACATGAGCACAGGGCCACAGGGAGGGCAGATTACTATCCAGCCAAAAGTATGGGGTTCATAGGCCAGTACCTCCCAGGAATGGATGGGCGGGCATCCGGGTATGGGCACCTAAGCACAGTGCAATTTAGTGGGGAACCCCAGGAGAGTAGGCCCACTAAGGGCATCCTGAAAACCTCTGCCCAGTTAGGTCAGTGGGGGGGGGGTACCCATCAAATCCTGGCAGCAAGGAGGGATCTGAAGACTCCTCTGAGCGGCCCAGGACACAGGAGACTAGGTCCCCACATTCTGCCAGCCATTCCCAGGCTCGCAGAATCCGGGAAAACCTGGAAGATCAGACGGGCACCTCTGGGAGCAGTGCCTCTGAGTCAGAGGATGAGTGGACCAGGGTTACCCGAACCAAAAAGGCCAATAAGGCAAAAAGGGCCTTGCTTAAGGACCCCTTAAAGCAGATCAAGACAATAAGGAGTCTCATCACCCCCTTATCACAAGAACGCCAAGTATTCTGTTTGGGAACACTTGGAGCTTTATGAGCAAATGATGGAGACTTTCCATTTGAAGGACAGCAGTAGCTGCATTCAGTATGTCAAATGGACATTCTCCCCAGAATACTCCAGTTTCTTTGCGGGGCTGGAGGACCAAAATCATTCAAGATGGTCCACCTACAGGGCGGCCATCTTGAAAAATTTTCTGTTCACAGAAATCCCCAAGAGGCTCGCAAGGCAGCCTACAATTTGCAATGTGGGGAGGATCAGGCCCCACAAGAATTTGTGCAGGAGTTAAAGTGTGCTTTTGCGCAGACTACAAAAAGGGTACGCACGGACAGTAAAGAATTTGTTAATACGTTTTTCCATGCCTTACCAAATACATAATGACCCAGCTCGTGAGAGATTTTCACGAGAAAAGATCTTTAGACTGGGTCATTGAACAAGCCACCCGGATCTATGAGGTGCAGAAACCCATAGAAAATAAAAGTAATGCCCAAAAACCCCAAAACCAACAGCACCCCTGCTGCTGCCAAATGGCAGAGGTAAAGGTTGCCCCTGTTTAGATTTGGAGATGGGGGGCCTAAAAACCTGCCTGCACCAAATAATTCTAAGCCCAGAAGGTCCTCGGGCCAGTCACAGACAGGGAGTCAAGGAGGTAGTCCCACAAATGGGGTCCCTCGCTCCCCTGACTATGTAAGTCCCCGCTATAAGGGAAACAGTCCCATCCTGGGTTATGTGTGGACTCCTCCAGCCCAAGGGGGGGATCCAACCAGCACCTAACCCAGGGAACTTCCCTCCTAACTTCCCACAGGAGGGCAGAAATTCCCCAAATCCTGGGCAGAACTTGTTCCCCAGGTATCCACGCAACTTCCAGCCCCAAAATCATCCATCCTTCTTTCCCCACTTCACTGAGCCCAGACCACCTAATCCGAGAGAGGGGAGGCCAAGAGTGGAGGGGTACCCAAATCTTCCCAACCCAGGGTATTACCAGAGAAGGGATAGCTACCCTTCCCGGGATCAGCACAGGGGAGAAATGAGAACCCTGTATCAGCCTGAGCGGGTTTCACAGTTAGAGTGCCAGGTCCAAAATATGGCACGGGTTCTGGGTCACATACTGAGGGCTCAACAGAACGCTCAGATGAGCATGCCACCGCAGAATGCCCCAAACTCTGGGCCTGGTGCTCCAGAACAATGACGGGGACAGCACCCCGATAACCCACCGGTTCCCAGGGAGGAGGCACAAGGGAAGGGGGTGTAAAGCCTTGGAGGAAGCTTCCTTCCCCACTTGTAAACAGCCCCTGGAAACCCAGGAACCGGAAACAAAATCTCCTGCCCCTGAAAGTCTGCCTCCCAAGGAGCAGAGGGGGGTAGGAGAAACAAAGTACCCAAACAGACCCACTTTGTGGAGGAGGTACAGATCTTCCAATTTGAGGGAGAGGGATCCCAAGAGGATCCTGGGGAAAGGATCTTCTCCTTCAGAGATGGGGGAACTCCTCCCAAGGAAAAATGGGTCCCAAGGGATTCCAATCTAGACTGGGTAGAACCAACAATACTGAAAACCCCTGGTTCAAACCCATCCTGGTGACTGCCTCCAAAAAGTGGGCGGTGGGGCCCAAAACCGGAACCAAGGGAACCCAAAACCGCATCCATAGACTGGGTAGATGTGGAGATCGAGCTGTCGCCGCCCATCGTCCTATCCCAGAACCAACAATACCAAAAACCCATGGCTCAAACCCATCCTGATGACTGCCTCCGAAAAGGGCTGAGCGGCCCAGAACAGGAACCAGGGGAACCGAAAACTGAATCAATAGACTGGGTAGATGTGGGGATCGAGCTGTCGCCGCCCATCATCCTATCCCAGAACCAACAGCATCAAATCCGAGTTCAAACCCATTCTGGTGACTGCCTCCAAAAAGGGGGGGGTGGCCCAGGACCAGAACCAGGGGAACTCGAATATCCTCTTTCAAGTTGCCAACTTTTTCTTGCAGATTCCCATGACTCTCCACAGAATTCTGCCCAAATCTCTTCTCTCGCAATGTCCAAAACCAGAAAATTAGCCCACCAGTTGTCCAAAAATGTGCATTATCTGTGCCCCCTTGAGGAGAAGGAGGGAAGATACTATGCCCCGGTACAAGTACAGGGGCAGGGTACAATTTTGGCACTGGTGGACACTGGATCCCAAGCTACCCTTCTGTCCAAAAAGGCCTTTGATGAAATAAATTCAGGAAGGGGGGAGAAATACCAGATTCCTCTCACCTCTCTTCCTGGACAACTGCAGAACTTTGACGGGAAGGAAATTCCCGTCGAGGGGACTGCAGATTTGGACATTAAAATTGGGCGACACAAGGTGAAACACCCGGTCATAGTAGTGACTCCAGAGGGCACCCCTTGTTTACTAGGGAATGACCTCCTGAGAAGTTGTCACCCAATAGATTCAGACGTGACAGTAATAGCAGTAGGACAACAGACTGGTGATGGGGGTCCTCTCTATTTCTGAAAATCAACCTTCCTTCCAGTTTAAGGTGGTATTCCACACTGGAAGGAAACACTCTGAAATTCTTTACTAATCCACAATCAGACATTCCCACTCCATAGTCCAGAAAGATGTGAAATCAGCTCAGAGCCTGGCTGATATTCAGCAAATTGGAGAGCAGTTGTTCATCCCTGTTCAGTTAAATGATGGGAAGGACTCTGTTCTCGCTCGAGTGTGTGTGAACAACGGTAAGAGCTTCATCAGCGAAGCCATGTTCCGCCAACTCCCAAAAGATCCAGCCATTCCCACATTCAAACTGATAGACAAATGGGAAATGGACCTGGAAGCACCCAATTCCAAACATCTCCTGCCAAGCAGGTGTATGCTCAAAATCTCCATTGGCAACAAGAGCATAGTCCATAATTGTTGGGTCGTGCGAGACGTCACTGCCGCCTTTTACTTAGGCAGTGACATTCTCAATCGCTTTGCCATTAGTTTGGACCTAATAAACTTCAAAGCTTGGTCCCGATTAGCGGATAATCCCATGGGCTTTGATGATCCAGAAAAAGCATTTAGGTCAGCTCAATTGCTACCTTATGCAGTTGAAATTCAGATTAAAGAGGAAGTCACCATCCCAGAAAGGACCCGACAATTCTCCCTGGAAGTGAAAGTTAAAAGAGGACAAAAATTGAAAAACCCTGATGCTTATATTCATCTAAATGCTTCTCTCACAGGCAAGGGTTGGGGGTAAACCCACTCCACTAGTCATCTAGAACATGACACTATTCCAATAGAGGTGGATAACAGCGACTTAAAGAGTATTACTCTAGCTGCAGGCACCCTTATTGGAATGGCGGTTGATGACTGACATTTCTCCATTGATTTAGGAAATTAACTGTTAGGACCAATCCCCAAGGACTGTTTTGACAGTGACAGTGATGACAATACAACACCACACAGGCATGGGGGGAACTTCAGGGTGTACACTAATTGCCCTTATGGTAAGGAAGATGTGACTTGTGACTTCAGAAGGGATGAGGTGATTTTCCAGGTCCATGAGGGCTGCCTTTCCCACCTGAAGCCTCCAGTCCAAATCAGCACTCTGACCAGGGACTTCTCCACCCAGCTGGAGGAGGCCACTGAGATAGCAAAACCAGAAGTCTTTCCAGGCTTCAGGCAGATGGTGAAAGAGAGAGTCAACCTAGCTGATGCCTGTGTGACTCTGGAACAGAAGCAAAAGTTGAAACAAGTTTTCTTGGATTTCCAAGATCTCTTTGCGGTAGACTCATATGACTGTGTTCGCACCGACATCCACACCACAAAATTCCCACGGACCCTGGCATGACTCCAGTGTTTGTGAAGCAATATCGCTTGCCTCTCGCATCCATGGAGTCCCTTACTGAAATAATTAAGAACCTTGAGTCCCGGGGAATAATCCGTCCAGTCCACAGCACCTTCAATAATCCGGTGCTGGGAATATTGAAGCCAAACGGCCAGTGGAGACTCTGCGCCGACCTTAGGGAGCTCAACAAACGGGTCCATACTTCCCGATGGCCTCTGCCCTACATTGACCAAGGGCTGGCCCAGATTCAGGGGTCACAGGTATTCACTGCAATAGACCTGACCAATGGATACTGGACCGTGCCTGTCAGTAGGGAGGACCAATACAAACTGGCTTTTACCTTTGGGGCCAGCAGTACACATGGACCCGGACTCCCTTCGGATACCTCAACTCCGGCAATGAATTCAACATTTTCCTACATAAGGCCATGCCCGACCTGGGTGCAAGGGGTAACCTGGCTTATGTAGATGATGTCCTCATCAAAAGTTCATCTGTGGAGGAACATATAGCGGAGATCCGTTATGTTCTGACCCAGTTGAGGGCCACCGGAGCAAAACTTTCCTTTCAGAAAGCACAGTGGTGTAGAACCCGTGTTAATTTCTTGGGGCATGAGATTACTCCTCATGGTCTCTGTCCCCAGGAAAAGAAAGTGGAAGCACTTGAGAAACTGAAAGACCCCACAACTCTGCGGGAACTAAGGAGCCTCCTTGGACTGACTAATTACAGCAGAAAGTTCATTGAAGGCTACGCAGAGATCACTAGACCCCTGATTCATCTCTTGAAGGGGGGACAAGTGGGAATGGGGTCCAGAACAATCCGAGGCAGTAAGACAACTCAAAAGAAGCCTCTCACAAGCGCCTTGCCTAGCTTACCCTGTCAGAAACAAGGAGTTCTTCCTGGAGACAGGGTTCTCTAATACGTGCTTGACGGCAGTATTATACCAAAAGCATGACAAGGTCAATAAAGTAATCTCCTATGCGAGCAAAACTTTATCCTCTGTGGAGGAAAAATTCAACGATTGTGAGAAGGCACTCCTGGCAACGGTGTGGGCATTGAAGAATTACCGCCCGTTTATCCAGTGGGGAACACATCATAGTGGAGACTCCACACCAGCCTCTGCAATATCTCCAAAGTGACAGAATCCGGGCCGGAAATGTGAGTAATTCCCGAATTACTTCCTGGATTCTGTCAATGCAAGGCTTTCCTGTGGAGGTCAGATATGGCCAAAACAAGAAGAGTCCCCTCGCGCAAGGTCTGGCTGACTTGCATGATTGTGCCAGAGAAACTGTCTCGAGGACGAAAGTCTAAAAATCAAGGACAACATGGAGGCATACCTTAATTCCCCACACAAAGTCTTTGAAGAAGACAAGTGTGAGGGAATGCCCACTGTCTATGTGGATGGATGCTCTTACCATGTTGACAACACGGGAGAAAGAACTGGTGGCCGGCGTAGGGAATGCATGGGTGAATGAGTCCCAGAACCCTCCGCTGGATACAATTGGTCCCCGAAGTAGTCAGGTGGCAGAATTGATGGCTGTGCATCAGGCCATCCTCACTGCTGTCCAACATCAACTCCACGAACTGGTCATAATCACAGATTCGGATTATGTACGGAACGGGTTCGTGGAGCACCTGGTTAATTGGAAAACCAGAGGCATGTTATGTGCTAATAACAAACCCTTGAAACATGGGAAGTTAATTCAAAAACATTGATGATCTGGTCACATCGAATGGGATGACCATCTACTGGAAAAAGATCAAGGGTCATTCCAAAGTAGAGGGACCAGACAAACTGGAAATGACTTAGCTGATCAGCTGGCCAAAACCGGGGCCATCCAAGGGGATCTAATAGAGATTGAGTCCCTGTTGGGGGAAATCCAGGTCACTGCTATCACTAGGTCCCAGACAAATGCTCACAATGATCTTTCAACTGCACAATGGAGTAAGGAGACCCCAGATGCTGATTTGATTACGGCTCAGAAGGGGGATCCAATAATTGGTAAGTTTTACCAACACATTGAGGACCCTGAGAACTTTCCCCTGACGGATACCGATTACATTGGGAAAGAGGACCTTAGAGTGTTGATGAAATGTCCAAAAATGTTCCGAATCCAAGACGGTTTGTTGGTAAGGAAATCCCAAGCTGGCCATGATCAGTGGGTGGTCCCTACCTCATTCCGAAGCCTGATGTTAAGTCACGCCCATGATGCGGCAACCGCCGGTCATAGGGGGTTTCATACAACACTTGAGATCTTAAGAGAGGTTGCATACTGGCCACACATGGGGCAGGACCTCGACCAATACTTGAAGGGGTGTCTTGTGTGTGCACAATTTCAGCCAACATCCCTCACACACCGGGCGCCTCTCCAAAAGAGGGGGATGACACTGCCATGGTCAGATTTCCAAATCGACTTCATAGGCCCCGTGATTCGCTCCTCTAGGGGAAACAAGTACATGTTGATTGTCACATGCTTGTTTACCAAGTGGGTGGAATGTCTCCCAGCCCCAAACTGCAAGGCAGAAACAGCAGCTGCCCTGATGATCAACCACATCTTTTCCCGTTTTGGTCTACCCCAAAGGATTGAGTCAGACAGAGGTAGCCATTTTACCAGCAAAGTAATGACTAAAATGTGGGAGATACTGGGGGTCAAAAGGAAGCTACATATTGCTTACCAGCCAGCTTCTTCTGGGGCAGTAGAACGATACAACCGGACCATTGTGAGCATATTAAAAAGTTTGTGGCAGATTCTGGGCCAAGTTGGGATATCCGATTACCTCTGGTCCTAATGGCCATCAGATCTACCCCTTCATCTGCAACTAAAATGTCACCATTTGAGCTGATGACTGGACGCAAGATGGTGCTTCCCCAGCATTTGCTCTACAGGACCCAAGAGCAGACATTGATAAATGCCTCCACAACTCATGAGTATGTGGAGAATTTAAGGAAACACCTTCAACATGCTTTTGCCTATGCTCAGCGGAATCTAGAAAGATCAGCTGATAGCATGAAGACCCATTACGATTTGAAAACTTCCAGGAAAGTATATAATGTGGGAGACCGGGTCTATCTATACAATTTCCAAAGGAACCAGGCCAAACAGCGAAATTTTTGCCTACATGGAAGGGACCTTTTGAAATTATAGACAAGATCTCCCCAGTCGCTTACAAGATCCGCATCCCCAAAGGTAGTTTGGCGGAAGGGGAAGACAAGTGGGTCCATATTAATCAGCTAAAGTGTTGCCATCCCAGGCACACTCTGCAGCAACTGGAGGAGTCCTCTGCAATACCAGAGGGGGCCGCTCCAGAGTAATTCAGTTCCAACCCTAAAATATTCCACATATAGCCTATAAAATTCTATGATTCTTGAATGCAAATGTATATGTTCTTGTCTCCTGATTTTAAAAAAAAATGTATATGTTCATGTCTTTTGATTTATAAAATGTATATGCCGCCCCACTATATCAATAGTGGGGGAGAAATGTCTACGAATAGGTATTGCCGCTTTGCTTTGTCATCCTAGGAGAGATGAAACCATGGAGACTGACCACGGAAGACGACCTGGGGACCAGGAGCAAAGATCCGAGGGGCCCAGGGTACCGCCCAATACTCCCATCAGGACCGGTGAGGAGAACCGATCGATCCACCCTGATGGAGGAAAAGATGCTGAACTTTGTCATCTGTGGAATCGGAAGAAGATGATGCGGACATCCCAGCGCGTGGATCAAAATATCCTTTGCACCCGACTCCCCCTCGACTCGAAATCAAAGCGCAGTCGGGCGGGGAGGCTTGTCAGGTGTTTTGACCCAAGTTTGGATATTATGCTGCAACATTTGGTGCTGTGGGCTTAGAAAATCCAAGATGGCGAAAGCCCACATTTGCGCCAGAATCCAGGAAAACCATGCAGTTTTTGCACACACCAAAATGGTCGCCTAACTGCCACCCACCAGTGCGAGCGTGATGGGCCAGAAGCGCCATGAGTGAAACGTGTGTGCCAAAGGAAAAACAGCAGTGCCTGTTAGCTCAAAAAGCGCTTTGAAATCACCTTTGTTTCTCTGAAATGCAAGCTAAAAATGCCTATTTTAAACATTGCAAGATATTCAAAAATCTCACTGAACACCAGCAGACATTTGGCAGAATGAAGTCTTGTGTGCATACAAAATCTGGAAAGATGAAGAGCCCAAAACAATGTTTATAACAAAACTGGCTGAGCTGTGGATGTCAGCAGCTTAACTGAAATTGGATTTAAAACCACTAAAATCGAAATGTTTAAAATAAATGAGTGACCTACTGTTGAGTGTCACATAGTTTGCAACTGTTAAATGTCATAGTTTTGAACTTAGAATCAGCATTCTAGCTGCATGTGTAAAAATTGTAAGTTTGATTTGAATGAAGAAAAACTGGGAACAAAAGTGACATTTGGCTGAAGCCTGGCTTGAAGAGATTGAATTCTGCCCGGCAACTACCCCCGACAGGAGTTGAAACTTGCTCAGCCACTCTTCCCAGGCCTGGCTGCATTCTGCTGCCCCACCAAAAGGAGATGACACCTCTCTGATTGAATTAGGGGAGGAGCAGCTGGGGCTGCAGGGAAACAGAACAATGAGCCTTCCTTGGCTCAGGCAAATGTTAAATTAGGGGGGTCGTAAATGGCTTCCTCTTGAGAGAAACGGGGAGGGGCAGTGCCTCTGTGAGCAACTTGAGTTGGAGGAAGTGGACAAACCAGAAATTCCACCATGTGCTTTGGGAAACCACACCCCTCTGGGCCAGAGCATCATTTTAAAAAGATGGATAATTCATAGTACGGACTTGTCAAAATTATATAATTAATATCATTATTCTTGTGATTTTTCTGTGCACATTTTAAGAGGTGTTAGGACTCTGTACCATGTTCTGAGGCAAAACCCCATGAATTATGGAGATTGCAGACACGGGGTTCACGCTAGAAAAATGAAAATTTACTGGAATATGTGTAGAAAGGCGTGTACATCTGTGTAATTTTTGGTAAAAATCCAATATTGGTAAACCAACTAAAAACGAAAATAAGTTGCCATTTTTTGTACCCTGGCTCTTAGAAACATCAGAGTTGGAACAGAGACCTACCCGAAGTAATATATGATATGTACATGTAATGTCAACCACTTGTGTATTTGGGAAATATGTTTAGTTATGAAAATGATTTTCTAAGGTAAAAGCAAAGGGGAGTGTTCTTTCTTTGGAGCCATAAACATGACACCTGATGACATAGGATGACACACTGCTCCCTTCTCAAATCAGGTCTAACGGAAATCCTTGACCTATCAAATCATGAGCAGGAAGGGCATAGAAAGTTAACATCCACACCCATTTTCAAAAGAGCCACTGGAAGCCGGACAGGGACATTCATTTTCCAACCTTCAACTGAATTCCTGTGCAGCACGCTGACGGAGAACTCCAGAAGCCAGAACTCCAAAGAGCTGAACTCTTCAGCAGGCCTCAAAATCTTTTGCAAACTATTCAACCGCCGGGCTGTGCGTCCTGTGTATCCAGAACAGAACCATGTACTGCACTTTTCCCTTTCCCTTCCCCTGGCACTTCTTCCCTTTCTCCCTACCCTCACACTTGCGCGTTCTGAATGACACCTGGCCTAGTAGGATCGTTGTCTGTCTTCCTCTGTTCTTCCCCTTTTTGGTTTTGACACCAAACTTATGGTATTGTTGCTGGGATGCATGTGTGCTTCCGTTCTAGAAATCCACTTTTAAGTGAAGAGGGAGTCGGGATCCTGGGACCACCCCCCCCCACCAAGTTCATGACAAGACGGAAGGCCAGCAGAGCCGGCAACCACCCCTTCTATTTTGGACGAATCCCAAATGCACCAATGATTGACAAATACACTGAGAGGCCATGTTGCTGACGTCATTAGAGACACCAGGGCATAGCAGTGTTAGACATGAAGCACAGGTGCAGTTTGCACTGCGCTATGCAAACACACTCGAATACACAAAGAACATGGGCGCACATTTCTATAGTTAGAGGATAGATACATATACAAACTGTGAGTGCTTTATTATTTTGTCATTAGCAAAAGTCAGTAACTTGGATCCCGCAAGGCACAAGAGATCTTGGAGCAAGCTTGCTGATGCTTCAAGCCAATAGTCGATGGACTTACAAGCCAAGGTTGTCGCATGTACATAAGACAAAGGTGATGTACGCAAGTTAGAGACACATAATCATTCACATTACCTTGAAAAGATTCACAGTGAGCGGAGAACAATTTCTGGTCTCAGGCCTGGGGACGTCAGCTCTAGCCAATCAGAGCTTAGTGTTTTAGGGGTGGATGGCGGGAGACAGGGACCAATGGTAAGCCCACTACTCTGCAACAATGTAGTAAGTTAGATTTTGGGGAAGGGACAGGTCAGCCACCTGACATGCACAAGCCAATAGAATAACATGTATATATGTACCCATGTAGGTTATAGTGTTCTCAGTACCCAATCCCTACCTCCAATAGGTTTTTGGAGAATGGCCCAAGAATTGACGGAGTAGTGACGTGTTTTCAGAACAAAACTGGCCTATGCAGCATTTACTGTGTGACAATTGGAATCTTTCTTCGGATCCCTGTTGGTTTTATTTGTAATAAGCCGTAGCGTGTACTTGCCGCCTGACTGTGATCTCTGTTTATTCTGGGGAGGTAGTTAGACCCTCTGAGTCCGTGGACCCCCAGCATCACTCTGGCATACCTGGGAGTCCATCCCTAACATAAGTGAAACCAAACACTAGAAACACTAGAAATCAAACATCAAGAACAGCAACCGCTGCAATTGAGAGGGACATCAGTCAAGGCTCATCAGTAAGTATGTGCACTCTGACTGAATGATACATGTTGGTTGAGTCTTGTTTTGAGCTTGGTACTCACAGAAGAATGTATTTGTTTAATTGCAGGAGCAGCCTCTCGAACGAATGAAGGCCAATTAATGCCATTCTATGAAAACCAGATATTACAGCTGCATCATGGGGATTTTAAATCTTTTGTTTGTCCTGAAGAAGGCCTAAGATAAACTAAGGGGTGCTAAATTTAATTCCCCCCCTTGAAACTTGCCTACATTTCTCTGTTGATCATTTGGTTAGATTGTGTGTGTTTGCCGAAGTCTTCTGACCATTAGGAGACATCCAAGAGTACTATCACGGGATTGGTTGGGGCTCAGTGGGTGGGGAGAAGGGGTCTCTTGCCTCCTTTCCTCTTGTCAAAACTTTAGGATCAGCCTTGATGCCCATGGGGTTGGGAAGGCTCAAACATTCAGTGTCTCCTGAGTGCTGTTTTAGGACTGACTCGTGGTGGAGTATGACTTGGAAGACTGTTTGGATCTTATACCCAGGGAGTTGGAGGTTGTGTCACTTTTTATACACTTTCTAGTCGTGTGTCTGCCTCCAAGTCCCTTCACACCAAATGGGTGTTTACCAAGACTCTAGTCTCTGCTTGCTTATGTACACCCGTAACAAAGTTCTTGTTTGTGGAGGTCATGTACCATGGTTCAGGGAACAGTGACAAAATGACTTATGCTCTGCAGGGGTATAGGGGTGATGTGAGAAACCTGAGGACATCCTCACATCTACTCCCCATGGGTCCCCTGATCAGGTGCCAGGGAAAGGTCATCGCTTTTGGATCATGAAGCTGGGGGTGGATAAGCGAGGGAGAATCACTTGGGTGGCGAGTCCTTGGGTACTGGGGAGAGGATGTCCTTAGGGGAGACGCAGTATTCCCCCTTCCCATTCCAGGATGAACCCGTAGTCCATGGCGTATTCAGGGGCTATTGTTACCCCTTTCCCTCTAGACAGGATAATAGCAGACAATATTATAGATCTAGAAGCTACAGAAAGAGGGTGAAAAGAAAGAGGGTTAATAGCGAGACATGGTACACCCCTGTTTCTTCTGAGAAACACCTTCACCCTACACCGGGCTTTATGGGCTGTTGTAAAACACCTTCCCTCATTCCACCCACTATAGTACTGGGACAGGGAAGAGACCAACTAAGAGGACACATCCTCATTTGGATAAGATAAATATCTATCAATCTCATATTCTCAATGCAGACACATATCAGTCTCATACTGTTAATTCAGATAAATGTCAACCAAATACCAAAGTGAGGAGAAGACAATACAAACTTGTGAATGGTATCTTTTATACAACCCTCCCCAAACACCACTCTGGTAATGAGACAAAGAAGAGGGCTAGGGAGGAGTTCAGAGGGAGGAGCCAGGCATGTCCCTTTAACTATGGTCAGGCAATCGGACTAAATGACCACCACCTGTGGTAACTTAGTAAGCCCAACGGATATAAAAATGTGGGCTATTCACAAGGCAAGAAGTCGCAGAGCAGAGTGACAAGAGTCCAGTACACCCTCCATGTCAGATGCACGCAGAAAATGTGGGGCACTGAAATTGCGTGACGTGTAATGGGTGGAGTGTGTGGTCTGTCAACTGTTCCGAGACTGTGTGCTTTGCATGAAAAAACAAATAAAGGAGTCAAAAATGTTGAAACCAAAAAGCAAGCCAATGAAGATATAAATAGAGAGACTTGTGTTGTAACTGACATGAATTGGTGAACCAAGGAAAATTACCCACCGTAAGAAGGTTGGGGAGGATCCCAGGCCTTTGTGAACTGTTTTGTTTTGAACTTTGAACCAACTGTCTTGAACTTGGGGACGGGATCCCCCAAGACTTTGAGGAACGGACTTGAACTTGAGGAAGGGAACTCCAAGACTTTGTGAAACTGTCCTGAACTTGGAGAAGGGAACCCCAATGAATTTTGTGGAACTGCTTTGAATTTGGGGAAGGGGAGCTGAGAAGTAAGCCAGGAGCTGAGAAGTAAGCCAGCTGCTGGTAGAAGCTCAGAACATTGTCTGGAACACTGTTTCTTTTGTTGTTGCCATCATTGCACTTTGTTTAACTTTAGTTGTCAGGGCAAGTATAGGTTTTGGACACAGACAGACCTTTAAGTTGAACTTTCTGACACGGTCTTTCCTTAGTTTATTTAGGTAGGGAAATCCCACCTTAGCATAGGGCAGCTTAGGCCTTCAACCATCCTGACATTTAAGTCATTAAGCTACTTTTATTTGAACTTTGAATCTGTTGTCTGTGTCTTGCTTCATGATGCCTTCACTGTGTGTAGTGAATACACCATGTACTCATCCCTCACACTTCTACCAGCCAACAGTGATCCCAAACATACATTTAAAACAGACACAGTTAATAGAGATAACTCCTTCACCTTTTGTGGTAACATGGGCCGAAGGAAGGCTAAACGCTCAAGAGCAGTGTGAATGTGATTCAGTAGTGACCGAAACATCATCACAGTCCAAAATGGAATGTTTAATCAAGGTTCTAAAAATATAAATACTTTATTTAAACACGCAAACTGCAGAAAACTAAAAAGAAAAACTGTACAACACCCACCCCTACGGAAAGAACAGAGAATATGCAAGAAAAGAGAGGATGCAGCACTCTGTGCGAGAATACAGGGTTGCAAGGCAATTTCAGTAACCACAAAGCTCTTTTAAAAGGATATGTCTTGAGGGAAAAATTGTACAAATTACATCTGCAATATCTAGCGTCCATATGGACCAGGGGGGTGGTTGTGGGTCAATAGTACCTTGTTGGCGGTTCGACAGCCAAACCAGGCTTTCAGTGCTGTTCATGTGGTTGAAAGTGGTTAAAGAGCGGCAGTCGGATTCTTCTAGACTGCAAGCAGTGTCTAGCAGAGGTCAACCATTAGCTCATTGCAGTTCAAAGGTGATGATTTGAAGAACAGCGGACCATGAGAGTCACCATGTTCAGTTTGACGGTGAGTTCGACTGTGAAGATACTGGTGAATGGATGCGCTGGTCTGCAGGATCGGTTTGAGGATGTGCTGAAGGGGCTGAAGATCGCGAGGGCCACCAGGGTCAGTTCAATGGTCGATTAATCGGTAAAGATGCTGGAGGCTGGATACACAGTTCTATTCAAGAGGTTTGGAGCAGCGTCCGATGATGGGGACTCAATGGCATTCAGGGTCAGTTCGACTGGTGATGAATATTATAGTTTGAGCTGAAGCAATGATGCCGCCAGCTAGCGTGAGGCAGCAGCAAACAGGTTTGAATGTGCAGTTTAAGTTTGAAGAGCTTGGTGAGTTCCAAATACAGCTTTAGAGGGTCCTGGTGGTTCTATGCAGTTGAACTGCTCGAATCATGGCTCATAGCAGTTCAATTGTGGGAATTCAGGAGTCCTCTCTGTCTTGGCTCTTTGGCACTGTGAGCCCCTCTCAGAGGTCTCAGAGACAAATGTAGTCCTTGTTCTCTGGCAACCAAAACAAGGGACACTGGTGCACACTTCAGGTGCCCCTCACCACAATAAGGTCCTGGACAGCATCGTGACAGGCAGAGATGCAGGTCTTGTTCCAGCAGCAGGTTCACTGCCAATGTGCCCTTGGGATAGGTAGGGAACATAGATGGCTTTTGCCTTGGACACTCAGTCTTCACCTCAGAGGACCAAAGACATTCTTAGGGGGTGGTTCCAAAGTGAATCTGAGAAAGAGTCAGAGACCCCATCTTTTTAAAGGCAACAGTCTACAGGTGATTGGACAAAAGCAAGCCTGCTTTAAGCGTCCAATCCTTGTCCTAGAACCAGTGGACTGTGCCTGCTAACAGCACACCCAAAGTGATTTTCGCTACAGGAAGTGGAGGGCACAGGAAGGATAAATAGATAGAGAGAAACAAGATGGTGGAAGCTCCCTCTGTCTACACTAACCCCACTTCCCTTCTCAATAGAATAAAAAGCCGTTTTGGAATGCTGCACCATGATTTGAGGTTACCCCTTTTGTGAATGGATATGCACTTTGGTTCCTGTTTCCCAGGACAACTTCCTGTGGAGTGTCTGTCTCTCTGGGGACGGTATTACATGGTCTCGCAAAGCAGAAAAGAAAGGCAGCCACCAAGGCTACAGTCTTGCTCACAGCAGTAAGAAAGCCTGGCTGGGGGGAAACACATAACCCTTCCTCAGCTGAGCTGAAATCACAGGGCTGACACATATGTGATATCAAATTGATGTGGCTTGTATAATTATTAGAGATGCAGACCATCATTCCTCAAACTCAGGTCTGGCTCATATTTACAGTTTAACGTGCCAGAGGACAGCATTATCATAGTTATGTTCTCATGAGAACAGGGGTACACTTCACTTCCTTCACAACTTTGAGTATGGTCCTTCTACTGACTGCTGACTACAATCTAGATCACCTCTTAGGGCACAAATCTACTCAAGAGTAGTTTGCTTACGATTTCTGCAACACTGAGGAAGTGCCATCTTGTGAAAATGTAAATAGCCTGGCTTTTCTGGTTTTTATTAATTAATAATAAAATGATGTGTTTAATGCCTTTTCAGAAAGTTGGTCTATCCAGAGGCCGTCCTTTCCTTAAGCTCCATGCCAAAAGCATAGTGACACATGTGCCCTGGTGCATCAATCACCTGACCTGCAGCACTTGCTATTCAGTGGCACAGAGCGGTTCAAAGTACACAGGCACTTTACTGACAGTGGCTGTGACAGCCAAGTTACTGCAGTGTTGAGGCTGCCTCAGATTGCCCAGAACACTCGCTCGAACCCGACTCAATGCTTACTCGCTGCCCAGGACCCACGTGACCCAACGCCATTTAACTCAATTCAAACCACACGCTCAAAGCCTGGTCCACGCAGTAGTACTGTCGCACTTTGGAATCGGTTACTTTAAAATGACCTTGTCCCCCTGGTCGAGATTTTGGGCCACTATATACTGCCTAAGTCCATTTTGCACCTTTTCCCCCTACCAGGAACACATCCTTTTTGAACTCCTTGTATTTTGTGCCTGTTTCAGGTGGAACACCGGAGCCTACATGTTCCTAATTGTATGCAAGTGTAGTCCATATACAATCGATTTCTGATTGGCTGTTTTTCCCTGTCGCAGCACCTGAGCGGGCGGAGCCAGCACGCAGGCGCTGACATTTCTGCAGAACCGCTGTTCCTCTATTCCCTTAAAGGTGCAGCAGTTGGAGTCCCCAGCTTCAGTTGAAGCAGAAGCCCAGTGCAGTGTGGAGGGGTGGTGCTGTGCCCATTTATGGTTGCTACCCAGGTGGATAGCTCATGAGTTAAGTGCTCAGCTCTCACAGAGGGGTCAGCCTGCACTTTGTGGATACATTTAATACCAATGAATGCCATAATTATACCAGTGTTATGAAATAATGCACATGTGGAGGGACTCTGGCATCAAGCACTATATGAGAACACATGTAAGTATTACTGCATTTAATGCTTTTCTACCAACGTTAGTTAATATTGTGGAAGTATATGTAAGTTTCATCCCCAAAAGAGATTGGCAGATAAAAACAACATTACCAGCACTAAAATAAATGCTCATCGAGCTGCTCGAGACAGCAGTGAGTACTGTAGTAGTAAACACATATGTAATAACCTTATTACATAATGAAGACACTGGGCCGGACACTTGAAAGGCGGGCAGAGCATGCTCTCGCTTCATTCACGATGATTGCTGAAATGTTCAGCTCACCTTATTCTCAAAGATGACCAGAGCATTTCAGGAGGGGCTGGACAATAGCGCAAAGATGCGTGGTCCAGCCCCCTTGCATACATTACTGCTGTGAGCGTAAGTCAGAATCCCAGACACCACGTGTGTGGGATGGAAATGCTAGTGTGACAGTTGTGGTTTAAATTGCGAATGTCACAGTTCAAAAACAAATTATGACAGGCTCAGGAATGACCCTGCCACAATGTGCAGCTCCGCCTGTGCCTGTTCCAAATGGGCGCTGGGGAAGAAGCTCCTTTATGCGCATTTAAAAGCACATCCCATCTGTGAATTTTGGACGCACTTTTAAATGCACAGATACGACCCTTTATTTGTGCAAAAGCGCAAAGTGGGAAAAAGGGGCATCTGAATGCACCAATTGAGCCCAGGTGATTGTTTTGGACAGTGGAGCACCAATCTCTACTCTGCAATATTGATGCTCTTTGGTGGAGTCCAATCCTGGAGTGCGGCAGTTCCTGTGCGCCTCACACGTGAACAGCTGATGTTACCAGAGGAACTCCATATAACGCCCCCTATGCATGAATGCTCATATCAGAGGTGTACAGCCTGCTCAGCAAATCCCATCTAAGGCGAGGCACAGCTGGCAGCCAAGAGGTACATGTAGGATGGAGCAACAGCCCCCACCCAGAGAAAGACAAGAGGAAGCAGTGGGAAGGAGTGGGGGCAGATCTGTCCCAAGACACCCAGACATGGCAGATTATTTCCTGTCTTCTTCCTCTTATGGGAGTGACAGTGAGAGGGAGCGAGAAAGAGGGTGGGAGAGGGAGAGAGGGGGGGAGAGAGAGAGAGAAAGAGGGAGAGAGAGTGAGATGGAAAAGGAGAGGGAGAGGGAGAGAGAGAGAGAGCGAGAAAGAGGGTGGGGAGAGGGAGTGGGAGTGGGAACGCGGGTGAGAGAGAGTGAGAGAGTGTGAGAGAGAGAGAGCGAGAGAGAGACTGGTTGTGAAAATCAGGTAATTCCCAGCAGGACTAGCCCCAGACAATCCTGATCTATGGTGGCGGATCTCTGTTGAGCTAACCTGTGGCTGATTCTCAGCAGGACTAGCCCCAGACAATCCTGATCTATG
The DNA here is from genome assembly GCA_002915635.3 of Ambystoma mexicanum. Taxonomy (NCBI): domain Eukaryota; kingdom Metazoa; phylum Chordata; class Amphibia; order Caudata; family Ambystomatidae; genus Ambystoma; species Ambystoma mexicanum. The sequence continues at coordinate 130,993 of PGSH02010810.1, forward strand.
GTGGCGGATCTCTGTTGAGCTAACCTGTGGCTGATTCTCAGCAGGACTAGCCCCAGACAATCCTGATCTATGGCGGGGGATCTCTGTTGAGCTAAACCGGGGCTGATTCTCAGCAGGACTAGCCCCAGACAATCCTAATCTATGGCAGGAGATCTCTGTTGAGCTAACCCGGGGCTGATTCTCAGCAGGAATAGCCCCAGACAGGGGCGTTGCTATGGGGGGGGGGCTAAGGGGGCTACAACCCCTGATCTTTTGGTTGTAGCCCCTGATAGAATCTCAGGAGCTACAGCCAAAAGACTAGCTAGCCCCCAGTCCAACACTTCCAACATCAGCTTAGCCCCGGGTCTTTTCCAGACCTAGCAACTCCCCTGGCCCCAGACAATCCTGATCTATGGCAGGGGATCTCTGTTGAGCTAACCCGGGGCTGATTCTCAGCAGGAATAGCCCCAGACAATCCTGATCTATGGCAGGGATCTCTGTTGAGCTAACCCGGGGCTGCCCCAGCTAGGATCATTGCTTCCCAGACCCTCAGGGTCACTAGAATACCCCAGTTTACGGATGCACACGTTTTCTTTTTATTTTGAGTCATGGGCAACTGACTGATGGAAGGTGCTCCCCACAAGTCCTTGCTGATTAAATCCCAGAACGCCCCCGAGCTGATGCAGCGCAAGCATTGAGGTCCCACCTGGTGAGATGTGTGCATTTAATGGCTGGCTTCGGTAAATGGTGTCATTGACTCCTCATAAAAGCAAACGCCCTCCAGAGTCATCATCATTCATTGCATTTCCCAGCAGGCCATAGTTCACTGATTCTTGGCCCTCCAGCACACAGTGTGAGCAGCCGGTGGAGATTAATGATGCATGGATTCTGCTATCTAAGGGCTAACTTTAATGATAAGCTGTAACTCACGGAAGTTGCGTGGCGACCTGATAACATCACTGTCGGAGATCACAATGTGTACACACGCAGCTGCAAGGGAAGGTATGATGTTAATGAGTAGCGGAGTCATAAAGTGTCTCCATCATTATCGGAAATGTTAGCCCTGAATTCCCATAAGGAATCGTTGCAGGCTCTGCAGCTCCCGCAACTTTAAAGGCAACCATTGAGTCACAAACACGTGTTATAATGAATTGTGTAAGTGATTGGAATCATTTCACCTGTATATAGAGTAACGCAAGCATTGCCCCATGGAATACTTTGGGGCCTGGGCAGAGGTGTGCCTCTCTTCATCCTTGGTGGGACTCCAAAAGGACCCCTCTCACTTAAGCATGACTGCACTTGCAAACAGCAAAAGGAGCCACTATTCTGACATGCCACCATTTCTGCCCTGGTGCAGGCGGCATGACAGCTCCATCACCTCGCTGGATAGAGGACCAATGCAAAGGGAGTTCCACTCCCAGACTAATTTGGCTCTGTGACAGCTCCATCACTTGCAGGGTAGGGCACTAACTCCATCACCTTGCAGGGTAGGGCACCAATGCAAAGGGAGTTCCACTCCCAGACTAATTTGGCTCTGTGACAGCTCCATCACCTTGCAGGGTAGGGCACTGCCGCAAAGGAAGTTCCACTCCCAGACTCATGTGGCTCTGTGACGGCTCCATCACCTTGCAGGGTAGGGGACCACCGCAAAGGAAGTTCCACTCCCAGACTCATGTGGCTCTGTGACGGCTCCATCACCTTGCAGGGTAGGGGACCAACGCAAAGGAAGTTCCATTCCCAGACTCATTTGGCTCTGTGACAGCTCCATCACCTTGCAGGGTAGGGCACCGCCGCAAAGAAGTTCCTTTCCAGACTCATTTGGCTCTGTGACAGCTCCATCACCTTGCAGGTAGGGCACCGCGCAAAGGAAGTTTCATTCCCAGACTCATTTGGTTTTGTGACAGCTCATCACCTTGCAGGGTAGGGCACCGCCGCAAAGGAAGTTCCATTCCCAGACTCATTTGGCTCTGTGACAGCCCATCAACCTTGCAGGGTAGGGCACCGCCGCAAAGGAAGTTCCATTCCCAGACTCATTTGGCTCTGTGACAGCTCCATCACCTTGCAGGGTAGGGCACCGCCGCAAAGGAAGTTCCACTCCCAGACTCATGTGGCTCTGTGACAGCTCCATCACCTTGCAGGGTAGGGCACCGCCGCAAAGGAAGTTCCACTCCCAGACTCATGTGGCTCTGTGACAGCTCCATCACTTGCAGGGTAGGGCACCACCGCAAAGGAAGTTCCACTCCCAGACTCATGTGGCTCTGTGACAGCTCCATCACCTTGCAGGGTAGGGCACTACCGCAAAGGAAGTTCCACTCCCAGACTCATGTGGCTCTGTGACAGCTCCATCACCTTGCAGGGTAGGGCACTACCGCAAAGGAAGTTCCACTCCCATACTCATTTGGCTCTGTGACAGCTCCATCACTTTGCCGGGTAGGGCAATACCGCAAAGGAAGTTCCACTCCCACACTCATTTGGCTCTGTAACAGCTCCATCACCTTGCAGGGTAGGGCACTACCGCAAAAGAAGTTCCATTCCCAGACTCATTTGGCTCTGTGACAGCACCATCACCCAGACTCATGTGGCTCTGTGACAGCACCATCACCTTGCAGGGTAGGGGACAACTGCAAACTCATTTGGCTCTGGATGTGCGAGCAATTACACTGGATTTCAGTAACTCAAGCAGCTCCCCAAAACCCCCAAAAGAGTAATTGCCACCACTAATGACTGCTCGGGAATCAATCATTGATGAGTCTCCATCTTATCTAAGTATTTAAAACAAACATGTTAGACAAAATAGTGGAATTTGTACCTTAACATAACCTCTAACATGATCAAATGAAAGGGCAAATACTGCAGAGAAGGATTGTTTGCGGGCCTTCTCTTTGCAGACATGTTGTTACTAGAGCCGGTTGGTCAATTTGCTGCGCAAGGAGCGTGTGCCACCAGATATGTGGAGATTAGCTGCCAGGTACACACTGGCGTGCTACTCATGACTTCTTTGTAGATGATGCATGCAGTCTTGAGCGGTATCCTGGCTTAGAGAGGAAGCCAATGTAGTTTGCATAGGACGTTAGTAATTCAGTGAAATAGCCATACATCTCTAATAAGAAACGCTGCTGCGTGGTGGACTGTTTTTAGAGAGCCAAGTGACCGCTGGGAGCCCTACCAGGGGGGCATTTCCCCCATCGATGTGTGTGACCACAAGCACCTGTACTACAGTTGTGAAGTCCTGCGGAGGGAAGAACATTTTGATGTTAAAGAGGGTGGAGATTTGGAGCGTGGCCTAAAAGGTGTTTTTAAGACATAGGGCCTCATTCCGACCCTGGCGTTAACCAAGGCGCTATTAGCGCCTTGGTTGACGGCATTATCTTTCCTACTCCGCCATGGTGAAAGGTGGAATACCGCCCTTCCAAAGGTTGGCGGGGGCGGTAATTCCCATTCACCATGGGCCCTTCCCCATTCCCATTTTTGGCCCATAGCGCTCAATGGGAATGGGGAAGGCGCTAATTACGGCACCGTAAATTAGCCCCTAGGTTCCTTTGCGGGTTGGCTGCAAAAAGCAGGCGTTAAGTACCAACCCGCAAAGGGAACTCGGAATATGGCAGTAAGGGTTTAACGGCACCGGTCTCGTTACCAGTGACCATTAACCCTTACCGCCCTACTCGGAATGACCCCCATAACCTCTTTACAGTATTATGGAAAGAAACGTTTTTACCTCATATTATTGTTTAAACATTTTAAACAGGAATAATGTGAAACTGGAAAAATCATTTCTTACTAACTTCCTCCTTTAAAATTCACTCTGCCACGTTAAGAGGTACCAATCACTATTACGTCATACTTGTTTTAGTTACGTAAATTTGAGTCATTACTAAGCGCAATGCACCTTTAAGTTGTGAATGTGTTTTTTAATTGGAAACCATTATTTACAGATGTTTTTCATAATTCATTCTGTGATAACCAATAGCCTTACATCAGGAGCTACAACAATACCCTGATGTCAAACATCACACTTCCCTGCATGCATCACAAGGAATACCTTTGATTTCATGTCATCCCTGCAATCAACATGATGTGGACCGTCTGAATAGGAGAACAATATTAAAGAGCATAGCTCACAAAGTTACAATATCATTGTTTTTAGGCGCTTAGCAATGTTAACGTTGGCAACCCCTGAGGGTGGGGGCGGATCAGTGATGTGGTAGTGCCATAAAGGCACCATATGATATGCAGTTTTGGCATGTGGGTAAATAACAATGTTGGAGGGGAAAGTCTGTTTCTTATGAACGATTTCCCCGGACATTTATACCTGACTCATTATTTGCATCATATGAGCCTGAGTGTGTATTATTTTTCTTTAAATCTTAGTGGACATTTTGTAGGGTAACCGCCATCTATGGACTTTGGGCAATTCTTGCAACTGAGTGATCTCTGATGAGCATGCGCTGTATGACTTCTGAGACATTGCTTTAGGAGGCACGCGAGTGCTCTGAGTGAAGGCCACACAGCCGCCATCTTTGGATCTGGCCGGTCTATAGCGGCCATCACAATGGAACCTTATTCCCCATCGAATGTACGTAGGGAGGTGGTGGGTCAACGCCCCTCACCTGAGGAGGTGGATACTGGATGGCATCAGATCGAGAATGTTGACCCGGAAGAGGAGCATCACATGATTGCTTGTAAGGAACTGCAAAGAGAAGAAGGACCCAGACAGGGTGCAAAGGTGTCCATTGTTGTGTTGAGGAGCAGGTAAATGTCAAGAAGAAATGAATTTTATAGGATGAATCATACCATAGGGTGATTAAAGGGCAGTTGAGTTGGAGGGCAGGTTGGATTGGCTCAGGAGGTTTAGTATGAAGCGATGATGTGTGTTTGTTGACTTGCAAGTCCAATAAATGGGACCCGATTTTGTCCATTCTTAATGAGGCTTCTTGGTCCTTTCTTTTCTTACTTCGATACTAAAGAGAGAAAGGCAACTTTCCCAATGTAATCCATGTTCATTTACAAGCATAAAGCTAATACATGACTACAGCCATGAGGTACATTATCAGAGTGGCACAAACAGTTCAGAAGGAACAACCCCACATATATAAGTGCATTTCAGGGATGATCCTGGCATCAGATTAGGCACCTAAGAATTTTAAAGTACAGTGTTCAGAGAATAGCAGAATATGACATGCAAGGCGGCAACATGTAAACATATATATGCCAGAAGTACGAGGTACTTGTTTAGTGCACACCTTAAAGAGGTGTAGGGCCTCATTACGAGGTTGGAGGTAAGGGGTTACTGGCACCGTTAAGGATGCCGGTGCCGGTAACCCCTTTCCTCCGTATTCCAAGGTCCCTTTGCGGGTCCTCCCTTAACGCCTGGTTTTTCCAGGCGTTAAGGATGGGACCCACAAAGGGACCTTGGAGCTAATAATGGTACTGCAATTTATGGTACTGCAATAATGGTACTGCGTTATTAGCGCCTTCCCCATTCCCATTGAGTCCTATGGGGACTCAAATGGGAATGGGGAAGGGCCCTGGTGAATGGGGAATTACCGGTCCCTCCAACCTTGGAATGGACCGGTAATTGCTCCATTCATCAGGGAGGAGTCAGAAGGGTTTTGGAGGCAGACATGGAGCTAATAGCTCCATGGCTACCTCCAACCTCGTAATGACCCCCTTAGTCTTGTAGTTCTTGGCATTTGCATATTCACATGGCAGTGCATTGCTGCAGAGCCAGAGACTGAAGTAGAATGCAGACAAGGGATATGGTTCTGAGAGAGTATGAATATGTTCTTTATCAAAACAAAATCGATGCCATTAGGCTCCCCATCAAGGGCTTCAAATCTTCTGACCCCCCTACCAACATCTCCCCATGGGCCATTCATGCCAGGGTCGACATCTCCCCCCTCTCGCCCAAGGATCTCGCATACTTCATCTACCGGCCACTATCCTTAATAAACCTACCAGTCCTGTCCTTACTACTCTTCTTAGGACAGTCAACACCTCCCTCAGTGATGGTACTTTCCCAGGCATCTTTCCATGTGACCACTGAATTCCTAAACTGTTGGGAGGTCACAGGGTGTTGCTGGTAGGGGGTCGGAAGCTTAACAAGCCTTGGCTCCCAGTCACCTTCCAGCACAAGTTTGTTGTGATGATGTGGGATTCCAGAATGGTGGACATCACCCTTCTCCTCTTGAGATCACGCCCATTCATTACTTTTGCGTCTTACTCCAAACACCTTGCTTCTTCTCATTCAGTTATGGAACACGAGGCCAAAGAATGAAGACTGACTGCGGAAGATGACTGAAGAATGAGGATGAGATATGAGGATGTCCTAAAGTGGGTGCTGTGGGGTCAAATATAGCCCCTGAATGAAAGAAATAAAGAGGACAGAGTCATTTGCAAAGGCCCATTGAAGTATAAGGCCAGCACAGAAATGGTGATGTCAGAAAAGATGCGTATTAAACCAAAAACAGGCCTAAATCTCAAAGGAAAGAAAGTGGGCTTAAATCTCAAAAGTGCGAAGATATGCACATTACATTTCGGGAAGGAAAAGAAAGACATGTGGCTGACAATGCTGTTTTACTAAATCCATGGAGAGCTGCACTTTTACTTCAAGAGACAGACGGCAGTGTGTACACTACCTTTATGCAACATGAGACTGTGATCCAGAAACCGTAATTGAAACCAAGCTTCTTGCATTTACAAGTAATAAAAGAGTTTCCTTTTTGTTTTTCCTCATCCAAATGACAGTCTGCAGATAGAAGTGCTAACTAGACTTTGAGAGTTTGAACATGGTTTTCGCATATAACTGCCCTATACATATGACAATCCAGAAGTGATACTCATGTATTTTGCAACTGTAAGATTAAAGAAGTACATTGCACCTGGATATAAGGCCCAGGTACCTTATAACATGTCATGTAAAATGCATTGTGTGTGAGTTTAAAAGCCATTGCTTGCAGAATGTTTATATGCAGCCAATCATTTCTCCCAAATATGATACCTAACCTCCAAGACCTTTCCTCTGTTGTCTTGGAGAAAGAGGTCTGGCTGTTAACCATCAATCAGGGCCATTATTTAAAAATATAGAAAGAAAAACACTGCTTAGATTTAAACAACGCTAGAGACAGATAAGGCCATGCCTGTTCTTTCAGCAGAAGTGACCCTGAGGTCACAATTCCCATAAAATGTCCATTAGAGTTGCAATGAGGGCTATCACAGACCTTGAAGGTGGAGGCGAACATAATCATGAGCCAGCCGTTGGCGAATCACATGCTCAAGGGAAAATGAAACTCAAAGCGAATAAAGAAAAGGCTGTAGTTTAGTTAATGGAAAAATAAATATTATTGCATAAAAAGGCAGCGTATATGCCACAACGGTAATCCAGACTTTTATTAAAGGTGACAGTAACCGCCTTTTTTTTTACATTTATTTTTTTCGTTGGCTCATGAAGGTTTACAAAATAGAAAATCTTTAGCCAACAACTTATCAAGAAAATGTATACAAATTAAAACACTCCATATAAAACAATGAAAAATAAAACAACAAGAGCAAACAGGACAATAAGAAATACAAGAGGAAAGATGAGAGAGAAATTGCCCAGGTTTATGATATGATATGATATGATATGGCATTGTAACGCGCCTATACACAGGTGTTTCAAGGCGCGACGAGGCAGGGAGGGGAGGAACAAGGGGAGACAGACAACGATCCTACTAGGCCAGGTGTCATTCAGATCGCGCAAGTGCAGGGGTGGGGGAGGGGAAAAGTGCAAGGGGAAGGGGAGGGGGGAAGTGCAGTACAAGGTAAGTGGCGTAAAGTAATAAATAAATAGGGCCAGCTGGTGGCAAGTGCAAGGTAAGTGCAGAAAAAGTGCTGGGAAAGGGGGGGCTGTAGGGATACAGAGACAGTCCCGCAGTGCAGAGGGGTTCCAGGGCATCAGTGCAAGTGGAGAGTGGCTGGGCCCAGGACCGAGGCTGTTAAGAGTGGTCCAGTTGCAGAATCAGTGCAGTTTCAGTGAAGGATATTAGCTGTTTCAGCAGGGGAGAGGGAGAGAGAAAGCAGAAGCAAAGAGAAGGTTTTGAGGTGCTTCCGGAACCGGAGATGGTTCTCCTCAAGTTTCAGGGAGGCAGGAAGGCTGTTCCAGAGGGAGGCCCCTGCGCGGAGAGAGATCTACCCCAGCTCGTTGCTTCGAGAAGCGGCTGACCTGAGGGAGTTGGAGGCGGATGAGCGAAGGGCTCGGGAAGGAAGATATTTGGGAAGAGAGAGTTGAAGGTATTTAGGACCCAGGCCCCAGAAGGCCTTGTGGACAATGCAGAGGGTTTTGAACTTTATCCTCGCAGCCACTGGGAGCCAGTGTAAGAGATTTCAGTCCTGGAGAGATACGGTCCCTGGGCTTGAGGCCAAGGACAAGTCTCGCAGTTCTGTTCTGGATGAGTTGCAGAGGGCGGAGAGTGGAGGCAGGCAGATTAAGATAGAGGCTGTTACAGTAATCCAGCTTCGAGAGAACCAGGGCTCGGGAGACAGTGAGCTTCTGGGGAAGGAGAGGAAGGGAAGAATACCTCTGAGGAGGTGCAGCTGGTAGTGTGACTTCTTAGCGACGTCAGAAATATGAGGAGAGAAGGAGAGTGTGGAGTCGAAGATGACCCCAAGGTTTTTTGCCTTGCAGGTAGGAGCAGGGAGGGGCCAAGGGAGGCAGGCCAGAGAGCTGCAGGGAAGGAGGGAGTGGGTGTACCGATGAGTAGAATCTCAGTCTTACTGGCATTAAGGCAGAGGTCATTGGCGGCACACCATTCCTGGATAGCAGACAGACAGTCAGAGATGAGGGAAGGAGAGGGGGAGGCTGAGGGTAGCCTGAAATGAGCTGGGTATCGTCCGCATAGCACTGGAAATTAGGGCAGAGAGCGGCGATGCGGTGGGCAAGGAGTGCCAGATACTGGTTGAACAGCCAGGGAGAGAGATTAGATCCCTGGGGGACACCACAGGTGGAGAAAAAGATGTCGGAGAGGAAGGACCCCAGTTGGACCTGGGAGGGTCGATTTGAAAGGAAAGAGGTCAGCCACGCCAGAGCCTGACCAGTGATACCCAGGTTATCACGGAGACGGTTGAGCAGGATGGCATGGTTGACAGTGTCAAGGCAGAGGAGAGATCGAGCAGAATGAGAACACAGGAGTGTTGGAATCGAGGTTCAAGAGCAGGTCTTCACGGATGTTCAGGAGAGCAGTTTCCGTGCTTCTGGCAGCTCTGAAGCCAGATTGATGGTCTATGAAGACTACCACAGATTCAGCATGGAGGTTAAGCTGGGAGATGGCCAGTTTCTCCAGGAGCTTGCCCAGGAAGGGAGTGATGGAGATAGGGCGATAGTTAGCCGGGCAGGAGGGGTCGGAAGAGGGTTTCTTGAGAAGAGGGTGCACAAGGGAGTGCTTGAGGGGGAGGGAAGACTCCAGAGGCGAAGGAGTGGTTGCAAAAGTCAGCCAGGGCAGGAGCCAGGGAGTCGATGTGGTCCTTGATAGTTTTGGAGGAACAGGGGTGAACCTGTTTAGACGAGACTTTCATAGATCGGACTTGTCTGGAAACCTCGTCAGCAGAAAAAAGTGGAAAAGGCAGAGAAGGAGGGAGGAGGGGTGCTGCAGAAGGGCCAGAGGAAGAGCCGGGAAGGGAGGGAGGGAGGTGAAAGGAGGAGAGCGAGGACAGGATGTCCTGAGTTTTAGAGATGAAGTGAGAGGCCAGTGCAGTGCAGAGGGCCTGGGAGGGGACAGGAGAGGTAGAGACTGCAACAGGGTTGGCCAGCTCCTTGCAGATTTTAAAGAGTTCGGCGGAGTTGTTAGATGCCGCAGAGATGCGGGCTTGGATAAGGGCTCTCTTCTTGGTGAGAACGGAGAGCCGGTACTGCCTTTGGAGCAGGCGGCAGGCCAGTTTGTCAGAGGATGAACATGAAGCACGCCATTTCCTCTCTGCAACCCTGCACTTGCGTTTTAGGGTGACGAGATCCGAGTCATACCAGGAGTTACATTTGGCTTTGGGCTTCAGGCGGATTCTCATGACGGGGGCAAGGATATCAAGAGTAACAGATATAGCAGAGTGGAGCATGGAGAGGGCTGTGTCAGGGTGGGAGTCAGCCGAAGGGGCGGGGGGGGCGAGAAGGTAGCAGCGAAAGCCTCAACTGACACACGCTTCATGGGTCGGATGACCGAGAAGGTGGGTGGCAGTGAAGAGGGTGGCTTTGCCTGTGGGGTAGGGAGGGTGAGGTGGGAGGATAGGAGAAAGTGATCACTCCAGGAGAGAGGAGTGGAGAGAGGGACGGAGAGGGGGAAGGTCAGAAGAGATCAGAGCATCAAGAGTGTGCCCAGCAGAGTGAGTAGGCCCAGACGGGAGAATAGAGAGTGAGAGAGAGTCGCAGAGGTCACGAAAGAGACCAGTGGGGGGACTGGAGGCATCAAGGTGGATGTTGAAGTCGCCAAGAAAGAGGAGTTGAGTGGTTGAGGACAGGAGTGAGGAGGAGAGGTCAGCCCACTCAGAGAGGAAGGAGGAAATTTGACCAGGTGGCCGATAGATAGTAGCCACGGTAAGGGAATGGCTAGGAGAGAGAGAGAGTCGGCAGACAAGACATTCAAAAGAGGAGTAGGTCTGCGTAGGAGTGACAGTGGCAGGAATCCACTCAGGGAAGATAAGGGCAACACCACCCCCTGCACGGTTAGGCCTGGGCATGGAGAGGATCTTGTAACCGTCAGGTAGGAGTGTGTCAAAGCTGGTGGCAGAGCTGGCTGTGAACCATGTCTCAGTGAGACAGAGGACGTCGAGGTCCAGTTCCTCAAGAAGGTGACAGATATCAGAGGAGTGCTTGATGGCAGAGCGAGAATTTAGAGTGGCAATGTGGAGAAGGTTGCCATCCTTGAAGAACTTCCGGGGAGGGGTACAGATCAGAGGTACGCCCTGCGGAGGTGTTGAAGAAGGAGGTGAAGAAGGAGCACGAGAGGGGGCAGGGAGGGAGGGTAGAGGCAAGGTAGCCAAGGATAGAGGAGGGGGGACAGCAGGAGAGGAGAGGAAGTTGATGAGGTGTGGGAAGCGTCTATCAAAGAGGTGAAGGTTGGCCTGAGGGCCTTGGACCAAGATGGTCCCATTAGCGTAGACATTAATGATGGCCTTAGAGGACGGAAGGGGGCCAAGAGGACATCCCAACGGGTGCCACCATTAATGGGAGAGGGAGGAGAAAGGAGAGAGCACAGAGACCATATGAAGGGTCCATAGGTCAGGCGAAGGCACGAAAAAGAGGATGTCAGTGAGAGTTTCCTTAGAGCAGGCACTAGTGTAGGTGTCAGCGATAGGGAGGCCTGGGTTGGAGACCAGGATGTCCTTTTTAAACTTTTTCCTACCAGATTTAGTGAGGAGAGCAGGATAGTCAATGGAGAAGCAGTTAGAGAAGATAGGCGAGACAGAGAGCACCATGGAGTAGGAGGGGGGGGGGGAGACAGACGAAACGAGAGCACGCAGACAGGAAGTGAGCGGCAGGCACAAGTTACCACAATTAGAGCAAACAAACAGTAATGCGTATTAGGTACCGGGCCACCTAAGTTTGAGAATCCTGCGAGGGGGGAAAAACACCCTAGTTTACCACAGTTCAGAGCAAACAGTAATGCGTATTAGGTACCGGGCCACCTAGGTTTGAGAATCCTGCGAGGGGGGAAAAACACCCTAGTTTACCACAGTTCAGAGCAAACAGTAACGCGTATTGTAGACAGCAATGAGATCATTTTACTACAATGCATATACTTAAAACGTGTCCTTGCTGTAACTTTCCATCAAGACCTCTGCAGATCGCTTAATTGTCTACCTCTGCGTTATTCAATGTTTTTCATCTATAACAGGACCTTGGGACTGTTCACCACTTGTCTTTGTTTTATCAAGTTTTGCAAAGATCAATAGCAAGAAATTTGTTAATGACAAGATGATATGTGTTTTCTCTCCCTCTATTAGAATCGTACACCAGTCATTGGCTGACCTTACACCATATTTCGTCATTATGACTCCCATCTCAAGATCCCTTTCCGCCATCAGCTCTGGGCATGTCAATACTAGATGCTGGGGAGATTCATCTACATTTTCTTTTTGGCACAATCTGCATGTAGGGTCACTCACTTGTCCATTTCTTTTACTTAAGGCCAGACTTGTTGGAAGGATATTAAAACAAAATCGTATATATTGTGTTCTGAGTAATCTCCTTTGAACCATGCTAAAATGATTTTTGTGTGATAAACATAATTAAAGTTATTAATAAAAAATTGATTTGGGCCTTCTCTTGATTCCGAGAGATTTGAAAGTCGGTGTAAGGGTGAAGGAAATAATTAACATGGGAACTAGGAAGTGGCATATTTTTCACTGATATTGCTCCTGAGTAAATGAAGAAAAACCGTATCTCTGCATAGGACGTGTGTGCTGACTTCCGATTAGTATCATCTGATTTGCCTTAAAATGTAGTTCTTACGAATATATGCATACATGTAAAGATTTGAAAAAATAGTGTACTTGCCATGCTGATAGATTTTTTAAAGTTTTGAACATGCTTGGGATGACAAAGCTTTCTCCTCCCACAGCTGCTCTAACTCACACCGCTCATGTCCTTGTCCCATTAGCACACAAGTGAGAGGTGGGTAGAGAAAACCAAACAATCCCTTTCATGGAAATCATGACAATTTTGTGATGTCATTTGCCCTATAATTAGACCAGTTTGCATTAGAACTGGGCTCTTTCACTTATTCTGTGAGGCAACCTGCTGCTGAACTCTTGCGTGAAACATCCAAGCAGAGAAGCCCCAAATCTTGCATTGGAGACAGGAACCAGGAGACACAGAAGCATACTGGGATCCCTTGAAGGAGCAAGAGGAGACTATCCTTGACTGATACCCTTGCTGTCCCAGAGGTGCCCTGCCATTCCCTGATGTCCATTACAAGCCCTTTCCTGTAAGTTAAACTATCCCCAAAGTCATAGATTGTGTAGGCCCTGCATTTTCAAGCATTGTTTAAGTTATCCCCCCACCAAAATATCCTGCTTGTCTGTGTAGATCCTTAGCATATTTAATTAAAGTAAATCAATTAATTCCCCTATAGAAATCACAGGATGTGTTTTGTTGGCATTCGAAACCAACAAGCTCTTCCCTGTCTGTTTTGAGCCGGTATAGACATAAAGACTTGTCAAAACCCTGTTTCCACGTGAGTTTGCAGGGTGCTAAATGAAATTCCCCACTGATCCCCTTCATTTTAAATCAGAAGTGTGAAGCCTGGCATTTCCTCTGCATGTGTGGTAAAGAAAACAAAATTGCCCCTTTGTTACCATTCTGCTCTGACCAAAACCACAAAGCCCTGCCTGTTCTTTTTAGGTGTGGCAAAACAATTTTTCCCATTGCTTTTCTTTCCCTCATATTGCATCTGTGATCAGAATCCAAAACAATTTTCCCATTGTGTTCCCACTCTCTGCCACTGGCCTTCAATTCAGAGGGGTCAAGTCTAATTGATGTTTGGAGGGTGGGTTGCTGGGAGAAAAGTATTATAACCAAATCAGCAATCACTGTGTGTCTTGAATTGTTCTTTTTCTGTATTGGTGGGTGATTTGAAAATAAAAGCTGCAGGAAATTGTGACTGCATATCTCAGTATTATCTCTGTGTTGGTGCCATTACGGAAGTCATTTTTGTTCTTGTGTTGCCACAGCATTGGTGGCTGATGTTAGTCTGTTTGTAAAATTTGGTTTAAAAACATTTATAAATGTATCTTCTTACTACACACTTACTACACACTGGCCTGTTTCCTAGTCCATTGTGGCAACAGGTATTTGTTGGGGTTGGGTGCTAGATGGGTTGGAGGCCTCACAAAATAGAACATGAATCAAAATCATAGTTATTTGTTGTGTGCCACATTCATTGGAGAGAATGGAAATCCTTGAGTTGAGTGTGAGTTGAGTGTGACCTCATAATAAACCGGGACAAAATTGGGGGCTCGTGCCGGGATTGGTAAAGAATCTTGACCCATGACAGTGCAGTAGCAGCATACTATTCTTTTGGGTGTAATTGCATTGCATTGCAGTGGATGGAAAGTTGTGTTGCATTGTGAAGGTGCCATTCAGACCTGTACCCTGGGTTCCAGGGCTGTGTATAGATAAAACAGTGTTGATTTGAGTTGTCATTGTCAGTAGAAACTAAGCAGGAACAGGGTTGAGATGTTGCCCTTGCATAGAGAGCATATTAGGTGCAGAACACATTTCAGAATGAGCACCATAGAAATCAATATGGCCAGGAAGCACCTTCTATCCAAATTGTTTATTAAAGGTGAATGGGTAGAACAGGAGCATGAAATGTGGCAAGCTAGAATGATGCAGGAGGTTACCTCTGCAAATGTTGATATGTGGCAGGATAATGGGCTGTTACATCAGGCCCTGACAAACATTTATATGACACAGACCAGCAGAGATGAGCAAATTAAAATGGCTCAGCTCACAGCATATATGTACTTCCATATGATGATCATGGAAGAAAGATACAAGGAAAGTGTAGCCTCTGTGGAAAACAAATCTTAGCGTTTGGATCAAGCACAGAGAGAGTTGAAACAATTAGAGGAAAAAGCGCAACAGAGCCAAAATTCAGAGTTAAAATTAGAAAACATTATTCAGCAGCTAAAGGATAAGTTAGTGACACAACAGCAAGCAAATGCAGAGTGTGAGGCTCAATTTTCTACACTGAAAGAGGAGTAGCAAGAAAGTGTTGAACAACAAAAATGATGGGGGTAATTCATGGAATTAATGTGCGCCGAAAATGGGAGCGCAAGCGTGAAAATCGCAGCGCACGCATGCAAAAGCCGCGCAAGTGGCCGTTTTGTGATTCCTATAAGGCACCTCGCACGGCTTACCTGTGACCTGCGCCGAATCCGCGTGTGGTGCACATTTCATTGCGACATCCTGAAGGCTGTGCATGAGATGCCCAGTGAAGGTGCATACCGGCCAGCTCACATACCTAAAAGGGGGCAGATCACGTGGAACAACCTGTGAAAATGTGGGCGTTACGGGGGAAGTACTGCTGCAAAATCCTCACAACGCCCACACGCACGCTAACAACATGTATTCATGGAATTGAACAGGGGAAAACCGCGTGCCACAAAAGACGTGCTAAGCTTGAACCACGTACGCCAGCCGAAAGAAGGCGCAAGCGCCCCCGCGCAGCATAAAAGTGCATGCAAACAACAAACAAGCTCAAACCGCTACGATGAATGTACCGTTCCTCGCAGCACTAGTCGTGGGACACCGCAGGAGGAGGAGGATAGCCAGGCCCCGCATTTTTCTACCCAGGACCAGCCTTTTTGGGATGCCTGATGACCAGGTCTATGGCAGGTACAGTTTTCCACCCCATATCATCCTAGACCTGGCCACTGAGTGGGAGGATGACCTCACATCACCCACCCTGTGCTCCCAAGCACTGAGCCCCTTGGAAAAGGTTCTGAATGTACTGCATTTCTTGGCCACTGGGTCATTTCAGGGGACAACTGCCATAGTTGGGGGCGTCCCACAGCCCACGCAGTCACGCTGCCTACACCAGTTGTTGGCAATCATGACTGCATGCCCTACAGTCCGCAAGTACATATACATGCCCAGAACACCCGCAGAAAGGCAGGCCATGGTGCAGGACTTTTACAGGGTGGCACACTTCCCCAAATTGCTTGGTGTCATTGATTGCACCCATGGGGCTCTCCTGTGGTGACATTTTTCACCTAACATCCCACTCCTGAGGAGTGCACACAGACCTGGCACATACCAGGTGACAATTGATGATGATAAAGGGACAGAGAACTGTCACAACCTTACTAACCTGAGAATGTGTGCCTGGAAGTGCTACAATGTGTGCATCCCTGGCTACTCAAAGAAACCCAATGCCGTGTGACCAAAAGGCAAACATTAATGCTATATAATCCACTACCCCCTTGCAAATCAGCACAGCCAAATACTGGTGTGTCACTTAACCCCTCCCAAAGCCTATGTCTCCTGCCCAACACACCATGCCATAGCATGCAATGTGAAACCAACCAACTAAATGCACAACACATGACACAACTGTCACAAAGTGCACCGTCAGAAATGGAAACAAGCCACAGAAAACTACCTCTCACATATCAAAATGAAACTGTACACATGAACATATATTTTACCTGCATGACAAATCATGAATACAGGACCCAACAGTGGCAACGTCAGACAGTGACCATCACAATAGCGTCACAATCTGAGAAAGCCACCACATGGACCCCTCCCATCTTCAGTGTGTTGCTGGTAGGTAAATGTGGCAGGGTACTGCATACAGCATGAACTGCAAATCCTAACGTTGGGTGGTGATTAAACCGCAGCAGTCTGTCTACAATGGGCTCCCAACACTTCATTTCTAAATTATCAAGCCAGAAAGGCAACTACACTTGTTGCTACTATTGTTAAGGTCAGTGTCCGGAGAAATTGTGCTTTCTTATAACTAATTTTTAAACTCATTATTTTAAGACTGTGTACTTAATGTTGTGACACTCTAAAAAGTTCAGTCACACTTATAAATTCCACCGCTTGTATCGCCTTGGCTCCAGAAGAAGGTTTTTTACAACACATGCCGAAACGTCTATGAACCTTAGCACGACTGTTTGGTGCTCCCTGGGTTCACCCCATCCGAGATTCTGATTTAACTTCCAGACGTCGACTCATTACAAGGTCACCCTCTAGCCTGGCTTTAAATAGATCTCCTTAAGGTCTGGTCTCCTAGATGCAATTTATTGACTCTATTTTCATCTAAGGAAGACACAAACACACCCCCTAAAACACTATATGGAGCTTCCATGTTTAACTACGAGGTGCAGGATCTTGTGCACCCTGTAGATTCCGTCATTTGAATCTATTTAAAACTACATATTCACATTTTTAAAACTGAATGACAAAATTGCATGAAGTAATGTTTGTGATTTTTCTGGGAACTCCCTCTCACATGTGGAAATAATTAACAACTATTGTGAATACACTTGTATCTGTACGATCCTCAAATCAAGAGACAATTTGCATCGGCATGAAGTAATGCTTTTGTTTAGTATTTGCACTGGCATGAATTAATGCATTTGCCTGTTTTACCCTGTCGGGATTACACTGTTGTTTTTACCTGTCTCTAAATAAGAGATACTTTGTATAGTGCTCTTTGAACCCCAACTGGGTTTTTGCTTACATTGTTCACAGTATGTATATATGGATCTTTTAACTTATGTATTTGTTTTCTAAAAAAAAGTGTGTCTGCTATCAGTAAAAAAACGGACTTTGACCAACTTCATTGAGTGCGTAACTGCATTTTCTGTACACAGTCATGCATCACATGACAGTAAATAATATGCTGCCGTTTTGCAAATTATAGAAGTGGATTTGCATTTGAACAAGTTGCAAAGAAATAGAATGTTTGCAGGCAGGACCCCCTTTCTTGTATACAGCCTGAGCTGGGATGGTGTCAGCTGCATCTCCCTGACCCACTGGGGGGGCATAGGTGTCCCTGAATGGTCCTGGACACACTGCCCTGTTGGGCCACCCTGCCCATGTCCACCACCACTGCCACCTTGGCCACCCTGGTCATCCTGCCCATGTCCCCTACTGCGGACACCTCTTGGAGGTCGCCCAGCTTTGCCTCCCTTACCACTTGGTTACCTCCCAATCATGGCACTGATTGACTTGTGTGAATGGGAGGTGCAGAAAACAATTGTCCTGGGCAATTGGGGTGAAGGGGGCAGGGTACTAGATGGTATAGATACCCCTGTGCGTCTGCAAGGCTGTCTGTGACCCCTGGGGAAAAATGTCGGGTCACGCAACGCTCAGGCACCCCCAAAAACAAAAACAAACATACACCCGACCCTTTGGTAGCACGCGTGCGTGGAATTAAGGTCCTGCAGTACGCTGTGGCACCCAGAAACACAAAAATGCATACACGTGTAACACCCAGGCTACTATGACCTGGTGAATGGTGTACGTGACACACGGGGCAACCACAGTGGGAATAATACATGCGTGACCCACCATCTACCTGGAAAAAGTAAGAAAAAAACACGCACGTGCACACATTGGCAACTCCCCCGCCAAAATAAGAAGTAAGGTCTGCTGCAGTAAACAAGAAATACGCACTGCAACCGTTGTGAATTAATCGTGTGTGAACCCACAAGAAGTAGAAGAATCTCACGCTCGCTCTCCACAATAAGCATATACAGCAAAATGGCGCGCTACGCAGACCTTTAACCCGCGCGGAAAGCAATGCCTGTGCGCGGCACGTCAGTAACGCGCTTACGCGATAAGGGCCTTTTTCTCAAATTACATGCTCACGTGCTGTTTTTTCACGTGCGGACTCACTCTGCATCAAGCTGGCCACGTGACAACACACGGAAGACCACACTCCTACCCAGAAGGCCATATACCTGCCCCCGAGCCCCAGGGAGCCTCCTATGAGCCATCTGCTGCTGCCTGACTGTCTGCTGCCAACATGCCCTGCCATTTGGTGCCTGCACATCAGCCATCACCAGCCATCACCAGGGGTCCGGTTGCTGTGACCACCCCTGCTGGAACAGAAGACTCCTGATTGGTGTTTCATTGCTCCACAGCCCAGCCCCAGGACCCAGTTGCCCACCCACACCTGCCTCAGGGGTTGCCATGTCTGAAACAACACCATTTGGCACCAATGGCAACCCCCCCGGCAGAGAGGCAGAGGGCTGCCACCTTTAGTGCAAATGAAGGTGGCATCCTGGTGGATGAAGTCCTGGGGTATTATGATGCCCTCTTCACACCATCGCGCGCGGAAGGACTGGGGAGGATCTAGGAGGACATTGTGGGTGTCATCAATGCAGAGGGGGTGGCACCCCGCGACTTCAAACACGTCCTGAAACGCAATGGAGGACTTCAAGTCCAGGACCCTCAGGAAGGCCTGGCGCCTCTTGGACGCAGAGGATGCAGTGGGGCCAGGGCCAGTTTACCATCCAGCAGATGAGGGTCCTAGAGCGAAATTCGCCCAGTGCTTCACCACCATGTCCTAGAGATGCAGACCCGTCTAGAGTCGCGTGGTAAGTGCCCATGCATTCTTGTACAACAAAGTGCATGTTGCAGTGTTGGAAGGAGTTTGCAAGTTGGCTGTATGTATGTCACGGGCCATGTATGGATGTTTGTGTGCAGGGACATGATGGTGCTGCATGTGAGTCCAGTCAGGCGTGTTCCACATGGATGGTGTATGTGTTGCAATGCATAATGCACAGCAGCATGTGAGAATGCACACATGTTTGCACGCCTATGTCTGTACTTGGCCATGTTTAGGGTGTGAGACATGGATGCTGCTGTCACTGTCATGGTCATGCATGGTGTACATGTGCGTGTGTCTGAGTAGTGTGTGTGTGATTGGGAAACGCCATGGATGCATGACACATGTCATTGACGATGTGTGAATTCACTGATGTCGGGAGCTAGACATGGCCAGATGCATGACTGTCCGGTGTGTGTGTGTGCATGTGATCAGCATGTCCCATGATGCATGTGAGGTTCAGCCCCATTGGATGTTCCAACGGTGCCTTGGAAATGGATGCAAATGTCTGTTGCATGTGCCATGCCTGTTTCTGCCTGTGTGTTGCTTGCATTGACCCATGTGTTGTGGAGGATGATGATGGAAGTGACGTTTGACAGTGCCACTCATGTGCAAATGCTTTGTGTCTAGGGGACTATTGTTCAGTACCCTGATGCTTGTGTTCAATCTCCCTGTCTACAGCAGTAACTGAGGAAGAGGGCGGAGAGGGCGCTGTGGAGCAGAGTGTTGGGGATGCCTCCAACAGGCGGGGACACAAGGCCTGGTCACCCTCCCAGGACATGTCATCTTCCCGGGAGCAAGGGGAATGGTGCTGCGTCCAAGGCCGGGCCTGCCGAGGGGAAGCCCAAGATTCGGAGGTTGGAAGTGGGCTCCTCGGCAGCTGCAGGGGCAGGTGAGCCCACACAGGGGCAGTCCACAGTGGAACATGGTGTGGAGGCATCCAGGTTGGTGGTGGGTGAGGAGAAGGAGGAGGCCGCATCAGACCCACACATGGAGCCTGGTGGCGGTGGTTTCACTGGTGCAAGTGGTTCAATCCAGTGGCAGAGGCAAGAGGCAGCACAAGTCGCCGCAGAGGGGCCTGTGCATGTTCCTGTCCCTGATACTGAGTCTGCATCAGCATGCACCAGCAGGGAGGCCCTGTCCCAGGCCCGTCTGCCAGTAGGGGGGAGGCCCACGTCAACTGGCACTGCTCTATCTGGGAACGTGGCAACCCGTGACAGGTTTGAGCCCGTCCTAATCGGTGTCGCGTTGCGCACATGTGACATTCGTGATGATGTGTGTGTTTCCTGGGGGCGACCACGCACGTCATCACAAACAGATGTGTGCCAACGTGGGCCGGCTGGGAGGGCTCATGGTCGGTGGTTTCCTCCATGTGCAGGGTGCTCTTGCGACCCTCACCTCCTCTTTACTCACTATGTGCCATGCAGATCACATCCCTGGCACAGTCGGGAGTCGGAGGTTCAGCAGAGGTGGTCACCCCAGCAACTGGACCCCAGCCAGTGGAGGATGTGCAGGAACCATCAAATGGGGCATGTGCACAACGGGTGTTTCCATCTTCCCGGGGCCAGTCGTGGTTGCAGAGGCAGTTGGCATTGAGGCGGCGGCAGGATCGACGTGGGTGGCGTCAGGCCCTGGGGCCACCTACATCACGGGGGCAGGCATGGGCCGATGGGCACGAGGACCCTGGACTACGTGTGTCTTCTGTGTGGCAGCGGTTGGGCCAGCAGATAGATGCAGAGCGGCGGCCGGCAGAGAGGGCACGGCTCATGATGGTCAGGGCGGAGAACTCCATTGAGCCGGGCATTGAGGTGGGCAGCATTCCGTGAGGAGACTCGCAGGGAGTTGGAGGAGACCATGGCAACGTCCCTGCGAGCCCTCGAGGACAGTGCCCAGGTCCGCATCCGGGACATCAACATGGAGTTCGATGATGCCCTGGCCAGAGACATCAACAACAGGGGTGAGCCGTAGGACTAGTTCTTTAGGTATAAGTTTCCTTAATTTTTTTTTGTATTTTGGAGTCACTGGACATTGCTCCACTTTTTCTAAATAGTTCGATTTTTCATTGACCTTGGATTGTTTTTATTTTTTTGGGATCATGGACCCTTGTGGACATTTCTTGTAAATAGTTGGATGTTCTGTGGATTTGAATTTCTTTTTTGCCATGAGGTAATTTTTTTTTCCCTTTTTTCATTGTGGATATGCCTTGTTGCTGAGGGACAATGGACCATATTTTTTCATTGTCATGTTTTTCATGGATTTATTTTCACTTTCGGAGTTTGTTTTCATTTACATTTTCATTATTTGGTTATTCATAGTCATGTTTCTTTTTCATTTTGTCATATTTATTTTAATTTGAATACATTTCATTCATGTCCAGTGTTGTTGTGGTCTAATATTATTTGCTTGACGCATGAGTCAGTTGTCATTGGCTCAGTCATGTGTCCCTGCTGTGTGCCTATGTTGCACATGTCTAGAGGTGCATGCACATGTGCTTCTGTGATTGACGTGGGATGGGGCATGTGCTGGGGAGTGGGAACAATGGTTGGTGTGGATTTGTATTGTGGAGAGTTGATATGGGGTTACATTTGGGTGTGCATACGATGCTCGGGTCTGTGTTGCCATCACCGGGGTGGGGGGACATGAGTCCGGCCCTGCTGGCGGGTTGGCGGGTGCCACCACGGTGGGTGGGAGCATAGCGGCCTGTGCAGTTCGCCCCCCCCCCTCTCAACCGGGGGGACCTGATCAGGCCTCTGCGATCGTCGTGCCGGCAGACCTGGAGGATGGGATGCATCAGAGGACACGTACTGGAGAGTGGGGCGGCGTCGTGAGCAGAGTTAGAGCCTGGTCACTGGTGGGTGGGGGACATGAGTCGGGGCCTGCTGGCAGGTTTCTGTCATTGGGGCGCGCCGTTGTGGTGGGGGCTGCCTGCAGGGCATGGTTAGGGCGATGGGGTGTCCCCTGGGGTGTGGGCTGCTTGCAGGGCATGGTCAGGGGGGATGGAGTGTCCCCTGTGGTGTGGTCTGGCTGCGGGGCATGGACAGGGTTGTAGGGGGGTCCCCTGTGGTGTGGGCAGCCTACAGGACATGGTCAGGGGTGATGGGCCGTCTGCGGGGCATGGTCTGGCTAGTAGGGGGTTCCCAGGGGCCTTTGGTTCCCTTTGGAGAGAGAGAAAAACCAGAGTCCAGGCCTCAAAAGAGTATTTTAAAAACCTTCACACATTCAGAGAGGTGGGGGAATTCTCCAGCATACCCGGAAGAAGGGATGAGGAAGATGAGTACTCCCCTGTGCGAAAAAGGGGAGTCCAAGGGAAGTGACCCTGAGAGCCCACAGTACCACAGGGGAGAAGAGACCAGACCCCGTCATTCTGGGAGGGATTCCCAGTCTCATAGAGGTAGGGAGTGCCTAGAGGACAGGGAGTGGACCACCAATAGTAGCAGCTCTGAGTCAGAGGGCGAGTGGACTCAGGTGCAGCGGAAAGAAAGTCTGCCAAACAGAAGAGAGGTCTTGTGAAAGACCCAATTTGCAAATAAAGGCCATAAAGAGCTTTATGACACCCTACCACAAGAATGCCAAATACTCAGTATGGGAGCATCTAGAACTGTATGACCAAATGATGACATCATTTGGTATCAAGAATGATCCAAATTCCATGGAGTTTGTCAAATGGACATTCTCCCCGGAATACTCCAGCTTCTTTGCAGGGCTGGAGGATCAAGATCACCAGAGATGGTTCACCTATAAGGCGGCTATCTTAAAGCATTTCTCCATTCACAGGAACCCCAAGGAGGCCCGCAAGGTGGCCTACATCCAGCAGTGTGGAGAAGACCAAGCACCTAGTGAGTTTGTGCAGGATTGGAAGTGGGCATTTGCCCAGACATCTAGGCGGGTGAACACCAACAGCCGGGAGTTCTTTGACACTTACTTCTATGCACTCCCGAAATACAATATGAACCAACTGCTACGGGACTTCCATGAGTGTAGGCTCCTGTATTGGGTGATAGAACAGGCCAACCAGATTTATGAAGTGCAAAAGCCATCTGAGAACAAAAATAACCCCAAAAACCCCAAACCGTCTAACACACCCGCTTCTGCAAAGATGGCAGAGGTGAAGAAATACCCCCATTTTTTATTTGGAAATGTGGGGGGCATAAAAATACTCCTCCTGCTAACACTAATAAGCAGAATGAGAGGCAGAGGAGACCCACTGATCCAACCCACTCGGGTGGTAGCCAGGAAGAGTATCGAGCAACGTGCCATCTGACGCTGCCATTTATATCAGCCCTAAATACAAGGGTAACGGACCCATCTTGGGGTATGTATGGACTCCCTTGGCACAAGGGGGGGGCAATCAGGTAAGTATTGCTCCAGAAAACCTCCCTCTAAACTTCCTTCAGAACTTTCCTCAGGAGGGAAGAAATACTCCGCCCCCCAAACTAAGCTTCTTTCACAGATACCCTTCAAACCCCAATTTCCAGAACAATACTCCTCTCTCTCCCTGCTTTCAGGAATATAGATTCCCGAATCAAGGAGCAGGGAGATCAATGATGGAGGGTTATCAGGGAAAGTCTCAATACCCAAGCTACTCTGGGAGAAGGGACAGCTACCCTTTCCGTCAGCAGCAAAGGTATTAATCCAGACCCCTCCCCTACCAACCAAAAAGGATGTCTCAACTTGAGCGGCAGGTCCATTTGTCACAAGACCTGGGTCACATGTTGAGGGCTCAGCAGAACTCTCAAATGGAAATTGCTGCCCAGAACAGCTCGACACCCGGGTCTGGTGCCCCAGAGCATATGATGGGAAGAAACCCCTGACAATCAACAGGTTCCAGAAGAGGTGGACGGGGGGAAGAGAGATGCAAAGCCTTAGAGAAAGCTTCCTTTTTCACCAGAGCAAAACCCCTGGAAACTTCTGAACCTGAACACAAATCTCATACCCCCGAAAAGCTGGAACCTAGGGAACAGAGTGTAAGTAGGAGAAATCAAGAGCCAAAGAGAACCCCCTTTGTGGAGGAATTCTGCATAATCCCGTTTGAAGGGGAAGAATCCCTGGAGGATTCAGGGAAGAAAATCGTCTCTTTCAGGGATGGAGGAATCCCTCCAAGGAGAAATTGATACAGAAAAAACCTAACTTAGACTGGGTAAGTATGGAGACTGACCCAGATCAACCTATTCTTAAACCCCAACAATGTCATGCTGATGGCCCTTAAGGCAATGATCCTCCCTCAAACAGGTTCGGGTAACTGACTCCAGGAAAAAGCGGACATCAAAGAATATGGGGAAAAAGGGGACTTCCCAGTCCCACAGATATCTGTGTGCAGAATCTTATTTACAGATTTCCAGACTCCGACACAGAACATTGTCCAGATCACACAGTTCAATATACAAAAAAAATCACAGCCAAGCTGGCACAAAATGCACATTTTCTTTGTCCCCTTGAAGAGAGAGAGAAGTAATATGTTATGCATCCATCAAAGTACAGGTTCAATGTGCATTATCTGGGCTGGTGGATACTGGATCCCAAGCCACCCTCCTGTCCAAAAAGGCCTTTGACACACACCTCTTCCTGGACAACTCCAAAACTTTGATGGAAATTATATTTCCATCAAGGGGACTGCAGATCTGGAGATCAAAATTGGGCGACATAGGGTGAAACACCCAGTGATAGTCGTCACTCCAGAGGGAAAACTGTGTCTACTGGGAAATGACCTCCTTTGGAGGTTATCACCCCTCATTAACTGTGTGAACAAGGTCCTTTGGACTCAGACTAACTGGCCAATCAAATTAAAACAAAGTACAAATTATGTGGGTTTAAATGGCAAATGCCACATGATTGAACAACGGTCCGACCAAATAGAATTCCACTTTAGGAACAATCAAGTCCCAGACATCACTGTCATCTCTATAGGAGAGCAAACTGGTGATGGGAACCCTTCTCCATTTTTGAAAATGTACCTTCCTCCCAGTTTTAAATGGCATTCCACACTGGAAGGAAATACTCTGAAATTGCATACCAATGCTCAATCAAATGAAAACCCAAATCCCATGATAAAAGATGATGAAAAACCAGCGCAAAATTTGACCGAAATCGAGATAAGGGTGAACAGCTGTTTTTCCCCATCCAGGTAAATGATGGGGGGGAGCCGGTTTTCGCCAGAGTATGCCTGCATAATGGAAGAGACTTTATCAGTGAAGCATTATTCAGGAAACTTCCAAAAGATCAGACAATTCCCGCATTTAAGTTGATTGATAAGTGGGAAATGGGCCTGGAAAACTCCAAATTCCAAACATCTCCTGCCTGGCAGGTGAATGCTAAAAAGTTAGATTGGCAACAAAAGCATAGAACATAATTGTTGGGTTGTGAGAGATGTCCCCACTGCCTTTGACTTAGGCAGTGAAATTCTCAATCGATTAGCAATTAATTTGGACCTAATTAATTACAAAGCCTGGTCCCGACTGGAGGTTAACCCCATGGGCTTTGACAACACTGAGAAAGAATTTCGGTCAGCTCAATTGCTGCCATATGCGCTTGAAGTTCAAATGGGAGATGAGGTCACCATCCCAGGACAGGTGCGACAATTTACAATTCCCCTAAACCTTAAGCGAGGACAGAACCTCAAAAACAAGGATGCTTATATAAATTTGAATTATCACCACCAACAGAAAAATGTGTATTTAGAACCAACATCCCTAGTTGAACTAGAACATGACACCATTTGAGTATTGGTGGATAACAGTGACCCTAAAAGTATCACTTTGGGCATAGACACCTTTATTGGAATGGTGGTTGAAGCCCCACATTGTTCTATTGACATAGGTAATGAGATCATCGGACCAATTCCTAATGACTGTTACAATTCTGACCACGATATCCCTGCTGAAAAGATTTTCAACCGGCAAGGGGGAAATTTCCTGATGTATTCCTCTTGCTCTTATGGTGTGGAAGAGGTGACCTGTCACATCAGGAAGGATGATGTGGTTTTTCAAGTCAACAGTGACTACTGCCCATCCTTGAAACCTCATGTCCAGGCCAACACCATAACAAGAGACCTCTCCACCCAACTGGAGGATACCGCAGAAATTACCAAACCCAAGGTCTTTCCAGGCTTTAAGCAGATGGGCGAAGAACAAATCAATCTTGCTGGTGCCTGTGAGACTGATGAGCAAAAGCAGAAGCTGAAAAAGGTGTTTTTGGATTTTCAGGACATTTTTGCCATGGATTTAACTGTGGACGGACATAGATAAATTCAACCTCCATACCTATGGACCATGAGATGGCTCCAGTGTTTGTGAAGCAATACCGGTTGCCTCTTGCGTCTATGGAGTCACTCACAGAGATTATTAAAAATGTAGAATCCCATGGGATAATTCAGCCAGTCCACAGTACCTTTAACAACCCGGTACTGGGGATACTCAAACCCAATGGCCAATTGAGACTTTGCACAGGCCTTAGGGAGTTAAATAAATGGAACTACATATCAAGATGGCCCCTTCCCTACATCGATCAGGGACTTGCCCAGATCCAAGGGTAAAAGGTGTATACCGCCATTGACCCTGCAAAAGAGGAAATCTAGCCTATGTAGATGAGGTCTTAATCAAGAGCTTAATTGTGGAGGAACACATAGCTGAAATATGCTATGTTCTGATCCAGTTGCAGAAAGCCAGAGCTAAACTGTCCTTCCTGAACTTCTTATGGCATGAAATCAGCAGGATGAGGGTCCCGGTCTCCAGGTGAACAATGTGAAAGCATTATTGACCCTACTACTCTGCATGAACTAAGAAGCCTTCTTGGACTCAAAAATGATAGTAGAATGTTTATAGAGGACTACGCAGAGGTCACACAACTCTTGGTCAACTTATTAAAGGCTGGGGTCAAGTGGGAGTGGGGTCCTGAACAATCCAAGGCACTGAAACAACTAAAGAGAAGCCTTTCTCAAATGCCTTAGTTGGCTTACCCCATTAAGAACACAGAGTTGTTCTTGGAGACAGGGTTCTGAAATACTTGCTTAACAGCAGTATTATACCAAAAGCACAACCTGGTCACAATGTAATCTCATACATGAGCAATACTTTGTCCTCGGTGGAGGAAAAATTCAACGTTTGTGAAAAGGCACTTGTGGCAACAGCGTGGACATTGAAAAATTACTGCCCATTCATCCAGGGACAGCACATCCATTGTCGAGACTCCTCACCAGCCCTTGCAATATCTCCAAAGTCACCGAATCCGAACAGGGAACGTGAGTAATTCCAGAATTTCTTCCTAGATTCTGTCCATGCAAGGCTTTCCTGGGGAGGTCAGATATGGCCAAAATAAGAAGAGTCCTCTAGCGCAAGGTTTGGTTGGTATGCATGACTGTGCTAGAGAAAACTGTCTAGAGGACGAAAGTCTTAAGATCAAAGACAATATGGATGTGTAGCTTACTTTCCCACACAAAGTCTTTGAGGAGATACCCACAGTTTACATGGATGGGTGCTCATACCATGTTGATAATCACGGGGAAAAATAACTAGTGGCTGACGTTGGGAATGGCCGGGGTGAATGATGCCCCAAAGCCCTCTGCTGGGTACAAAATAAGTACTCGAAGTAGTCAGGTGGCAGAGTTGATGGCGGTACATCAAGCTATCCTCACTGCCGTGCAACACCAACTCAAAAAACTGGTCACAATCACTGATTCAGACTAAGTCAGGAATGGGTTTGTGGAGCACCTGATTAATTGGAAAAATCGAGGTATGCTATGTGTGAATAACAAACTGCTCAAGGACAGGAAATTAATACAAGCAATTGACGATCTGGTCACCTAGAAAGAGATGACCATATATTGGAAAAAGATCCGAGGTCACTCCAAAATAGGGGGAACAGACAAAAATGGAAGTGACTGACCAGTTGGCCAAAACCGGAGCCATCCAGGGGGATCTTATAGAAACCGAATGCCTGTTGGGGGAAATCCAGGTTGCATCTGTGACCAGGTCACAAACATATGCCCAAAAGGACCTCTCAACTGCCCAGTGTAGTAAAGAAACCCCAGATGCTGATTTGATTATGGCACAAAAAGAGGACCCAATTATTGGGAAATGTTATCAACTTATTGACAACCCCGTGAATTTTCATCTGACAGAATCCGATTATATCGGGAAAGAGGATGTCCGGATGTTGATGAAGTTTTCCAAAATGTTCTGAATCCACAATGATTTGTTGGTATGGAGATCCATCTCTGGATGTGATCAGTGGTTGGTATTTACCTCATTCCTAAGCCTAATGTTAAGTCACGCCCATGACATAGCCACTGCCGGTCATAGGGGGTTTCATACAACTTTTGAAATCTTGCGAGAGGTTGCATACTGGCCACACATGGGTCAGTACCTGGGCCTATATTTGAAGGGGTGTCTTGTGTGTGCTCAGTTTCAGTCAAGTTCCCTCACACACAGAGCTCCCCTACAGAAAAGGGGAATGACACTTCCTTGGTAGGATTTGCACCGTTGATTTCATCGGGCCAGTCATTCGCTCCTCTAGAGGAAACAAGTACATATTGACCGTGACATGCTTTGTGGAATGTCTTCCAGCCCCAAATTGCAAGGTGGAAACAGCTGCCACCCTGATGATCAATCACATCTTCTCTCGTTTTGGCCTTCCCCAAAGGATTGAGTCAGAACGAGGAAGTCATCTTACCAGTGAGGTGATGACAAAGATGTGGGAGATACTAGAGTTAAAGAGAAAACTCCACATTGCCTACCGGCGAGCCTCGAGCGGGGGAGTTGAGAGGTACAATAAAACAATTGTGGACATCTTGGAGAAGTTTGTGGCAGACTATGGACCTCGTTGGGACATCCGATTACCGCTTGGCCTGATGGCCATCGGGTCTACACCATCTTCTGTGACAAAAATGTCTCCATTCCAGCTCATGACTGGAGGAAAAATGGTGCTACCTCAGCATCTGCTCTACAGAACTCAAGAGCAGACCCTGATCAACGCGTCCATGACTTATGAGTACATTGAGAATTTACAAAAACACCTTCAACATTCTTTTGCTTATGCTCAGAGAAACTTAGAAAAGTTGGCAGAGGGGATGAAAACCCACTATGACTTAAAGACCACCAAGAAGAGTACGAAGTAGGAGACAGAGTCAACTTGTACAATTTCCAAAGGAACCAGACCAAAGAGTGGAAGTTCCTCCCGTCTTGGTGCAGTGCTTTTGAAATTGTCATTTAAATTTCACCTGTCGCCTATAAGATCCGCATCCCTAAAGGAGAACAGATGGTAGAGAAATGGGTCCATATCAATCAGTTGAAAAGCTGTCATCCCAAACATACTTTGGGACTGATTGAAGAACCCAGTGATGGTGGAGCCCAGGAATTATCTGAAGAATAAAAGTAAATAATGGGAACCCGGATGGAGAAAATCACACATTTACAGGGAGTAGAACAACTTATCAGGATTGTACCAAGAGTAATTGTAATTTTTTGAATTGTAGATTCTAAATAAAAAGTAATGTGTATCCTGTTTTATTGTCAATGCATCCGTCAATAATACCGGGGAAATTGGTATGGTATAAAATACTTAACCTTTCTTTTATTCTAAGCAGATTAAATAATGCCTTGCCTCTTATTAGGTAAGATTTTCATAGAAATGGTAAATCTTCCTGACCTGAGTCAACCCCAGAACATTTTGCTTTACTGGTGGGTTATTTTTCCTTGAAGCCTCAGTAAGTGCAAGCCTTTTTCCACACCGACAGAATGTTTTACTCTTTTCATGGGTCTCATTTTTTAGACTCTCCATATATTCTTTTTAAAGTTATCCTCTTTAACAACTTTTTGGAAATACGTGCCTGTTGTTGCTGAGTTGCCCTAGGGGCTCCCCCTTTAACTTTATCTGCCTAAACCTGAGAGAAGTACAGTTCCCAAGGGTAGAAAGGATCTTTTGAGTCCTTTAACATATTATTTGGTGAAACCAGCTCACCCCACCTTGTGAGGAGTGCTGGGGAGATACAATGTATCCCCTTTCACACTAAAGTTGTAACAATTCTTTTACAGGGGCAAGCTTACCTTCAATGGCTGGTGGCAGTGATATGTTTTACTAATTTGGTGCACCTTTACTGCAGGCTGTGTTCACAGCTGCAGTAAGGGCCCGTAAGGGTGCTCATTTTACCAAAATGGCCCCTGTCTTCTTTTATTTCATTTTAGTGTTTGTTTTCCTTTCTTGTTCGTTCCGCCGACATCCAGGGTGGGACATTCCTATATGTAATTTTTATCTTCGGCAGGAATCCACTGGACTCCCTGCCCAGGCTCCAGTCTGTCTGTGAAGGCAGGAAGTGAGGGAGGAGTCCAAAACTCCACACCCTTTGTCTTCCTCCTTTCCTCAATCGGTACAAATCCCAGTGGGTGGCTGGCTGTCCTGATTGGACAACCAGACCGCCCCTTGTTGTAAAATGCAATGAAAGAATGCAGAGGTTGTGGTGTTGTTCCTGTTAAATAATCCAAACCAGGAAGCTGAAGACAAGTCAACCACTGGAACCAAAACCAAAGAGGAAGATGAAGGAAAAGGGGCTGAGACAAATTCCAGTGACCAGAGAGCCTGCTGTGCAACCTGAGCCCGCTGTAGCCTTCTTCCAATCGGCCTGGGGACTTCGAAAATGATGACCCTGACCCAGAGCCTGATGAGACCCACTAGACTCAGCACGACCTCCATTTTGAGCCATCCCACTCCATGCTGCAACCTTGCCGGGCTGCAATAGTCCAATAACCTGGGACCTCGAGTCACTGCGGTGCACGGCCTTTCGAATTCCGAATCTTGCTGAAACTTTGAGGGCATCGTGGTATATCTACAGAGACACAAATCTAGACCAAAGATTCCCCTCAACAGAGTGCTGGACCTTTGTAACATCGAGAATCCAACCAGCGATATTCTGTCTTCATCTGTGCTTCTGTAAAAGGCGCCAAATCCACAAAGCCACATCCAGCCATGTGGAAAAAGTTGCCTAGAGCCTTCTCCTTTAATCTCTGCTGCAAGCCCCTTCCAAGGTCCTGTTTTCAGTCACCACAACAAGGAATCCACTGACCAGGGTTTGGCTGCAGATCCTGAAGTCCTCCTGCTGTAAAATCTTCTTCAATGCTGAGGTACTGTGTTGACTTACCTTAAGTCTCTTATGTTTCCTGTGAAGTGTGGGGTGTTGTCTGTGATTGGGAGGCCTCTCGTCCAGTTCACCCAGTTCCACTGCTGGAATCCTCCTAGGGTGTCTTCTGTGAAGCCCTGGACCCTCATCTAACTCTAGAAGTAAAATACTCACCTGTTTGCCCAGTCTTCCTGAGGAACTCTGACTTTTGCTACTTAAGAACCTATTCTGACACTGTCTGTTGGACACTAGACCCTAGTGACCCACCCTTCTGCCACTGAGAACACTCATGCGCCAAGAAAAAGTGAAAGTCTTTTAAGGGATTGGGCCTTTTGCCTACAAAAGAGAATACATGTTTAAAAGTTGCTTAGTTGTAGAAGAGTTGGTTGGCAACTGTCACTCTGAAAGTGAACAGTTACAAAAGTTCTTACTTACCTTGGATTTGTGATGCACTATTTTCAAAAATATGTTTAACATCTTTCTTTCCTTAGAAACCATTTTTCCATTCTAACAGAAAGTATATGTAAGGGTATATTACTCACCTGTGATTTGGTTGTGCCTCTTCCCAAAACTAATGCTGTTGGTTTCACTTAGTTATTACTGTTAAGATAATGATATGAGTGTTCCCCAACTGGGTCTTGCTTCCCCAGACTTGCTGTTAGCCTGCTCAGAATAACACTGCATTAGGTTTTACCTACCTAGAATAACTTTGAGTCATTCACAAAGTGTAACATTGGAGTTTGATTCCACTGTGCTATCTAAAGAAGTGCCTCAGCTCCATAGACATTGTTTAAATTGACTTTGGCTGTCCTGGCTCCCTGCAGACTCTTCTAACCCATTGACTTTGGTTCTAACTGTCCCTCATAGGTTGTACATAAGCGTAACTTGTATTTCTGGGAAAGATCTAACCTAGACTTCATTGGGAGATTTAAAAAGTATATGGGTTTTAATTACCGTGAGTTAGCTGTGTGTCAGCCAAAAATAAGTTACAAGATTTACTGCTTATCTCAATGTGTTTCACTGGTCTTAAAAGCACCTGTAATTGAATATGACATCCTTAGATTGTTCTCACCTAGTACAACTGTGTGTTATAACAAAAGTAGTTGTAGGTTTTTACTGTACCTAGAATAAGTGTTCCACTATTCACCTAACATATACTGTCAAGTTGAGTGATTATGTGATTTGTTACTGAGTGTCACGGTACAACTGGTAGGGTCTCCTACCCTTGAACTACTGAACATAATCTGAAAGTAACCATTGGTTTTTACTCCGCAAGAATAGGTGTGACCTATACTGAATGTGTATGAAAAAGGTTTGACTCTCCTAGAACTAATGTTAGGTGTTCCAAATAAGGTTTATGCGTTGGTCTGTGCACCTTGAAGCATAGTGTGTGTTTTATAATTGTGATTACATATAATGTTATAGTACTTGTTTCCCCTAAGATTTATCTGGGCCTACTTGTATTTAAATAAATAATTTATTTTTACATACATAGGGGTTCATTACGAGGTTGGTGCTAGTCATGGCGCTAGCGCCATGACTAGCACCAATAACGGGACCGTGTCCGCCCTCGTTCAACGGGGATTTACCGGTCTAGTCCGACCTTGGCGGGACCGGTAAGTCCCCATTGTAAAAGCTATTCCCCTTTCCCATTTGAGCCCCCATAGGGCTCAATGGGAAGGTGAAGGCGGTGATAACGGTACCACAAATTGCGGTACCTTTATTGACCCCGGTATCCCTTAACGGGCCCTGTCCATAATGCCTGGTAAAACCAGGTGTTAAGGAAGGGACCCGCTAAGGGAACTCGTAGTAGGGCGGTAAGGGATTACCGACACCGGTCTCGTTAACGGTGCCCGGTATCCCTTACCGCCCTACTCGGAATGAGGCCCATAGTTTTTCAGTGTTTCTTCAGACCATTTGTGTTACAATTTCATTTCTACTGATTCTACAGCCCTCTCTCCCTCCTAACATAAGCGTGGCTGCTCTGTCTACACTACCAATTAATTCAGG
The DNA here is from genome assembly GCA_002915635.3 of Ambystoma mexicanum. Taxonomy (NCBI): domain Eukaryota; kingdom Metazoa; phylum Chordata; class Amphibia; order Caudata; family Ambystomatidae; genus Ambystoma; species Ambystoma mexicanum. The sequence goes on from PGSH02010810.1 coordinate 164,179, forward strand.
TGGTACAGCCTTATACTAAGAGTGGAGTCTTGTACTGTCTCAGTTGAATGGTTTTGATGAAGCGTCACTCCTTCAGGACGGGCAAAAGAGCGGCTGTGCGAAGATATGCACATTGCATTTCGGCAAGGAAAAGAAAGACATGTGGCTGACAATGCTGTTTTACTCAATCCATGGGGAGCTGCACTTTTACTTAGAGACAGACAGCAGTGTGTACAATATCTTTATGCAACATGAGACTGTGATCCCGAAATTGTAATTGAAACCAAGCTTCTTGAATTTACAAGAAAAAAAAGAATGTCCTTTTTGTTTTTCCTCATCTAAATGACCGTATGCAGAGAGAGGTGCTAACTAGACTTTCAGAGTTTGAACGTGGTTTTCTCATATAACTGCCTTATACATATGACAATCCAGAAGTGAAACACATTGCACCTGGATATAAGGCCCAGTGATTTAGTGCATATAGTGATTTGTTGTGCACCACATTCATTGGGGGGAACGGGACTCCGTGAGGTCAGTGTGACCTTGTAATAAACCGCGACAGTGCTGCACCACAAGTGTTATACAGGGGCCGTCTGTAGTATCTCCTCATCTCGTCATAGCATGGGGGCATCAGCGGGACGTGGTCTATGACCTGCCCGCCAGTTATAGCAGCACCACTGCCAACTCGCTCAGTGTGTGTTCACTCACTACGCCATGTCTCCCACCCACTCTCCTCATGCCTCCCCAGCTTCCCCTTTTCTATGTGTTCCTACGGGGTTCCCTCGTGCCAGAGGCGTTGCTGGGGGGGGCTAAGGGGGCTATAGCCCCTGGTCTTTTGGTTGTAGCCCCGGATAGAATCTCAGGAGCTACAGCCAAAAGGCTAGCTAGCCCCCAGTCCCAACAGTTCCGACATCAGCGTAGCCCCGGGTCTTTTCCAGACCTAGCACCACCCCTGCCTCGTGCCACGGGTCTTCCCCACTTTCCCTCGTGTCATGGTGTCCCACTGTCCAGACACATGCTCACTTGCTGGCAGCTTACACCGCCAGTGTTCAAGTGCTGCCTTTCCTCCTGTGTGCCCTGCCCCCACACCACCATCCTTTGGGGCATTGGAAACATGCTTGAAAGGACTTCGCTGGTGCCTCCGCTAGACATAGAATAACACTACGTGTAATGTCACTAAGGAAGCCCTTTAATAAAATGGAAAAAAGCCTCCAGTCACAGGGGACATCAGCAATGGTCAGGCTGTGCCATGCATATATCAGCTATGCAAAAAATATTTTCACATTTGGGGCTGAACGTGGCATAATATAGCAGCGTAGGCATATGTTGAGGTGTATGTTACATGAAGTACTTCATTACTGTTAGTTTGGCAGCAGCCATAACCTGTTGGCTTTGCGCGTACCTGTTTCCTTACAGCAATGATCTGAGGGCTGAAGTCCAATTGCAGTGATGTGTCATCTCCAGTTATCACAGTAAACCGGACTCTGAGCCTCAGGAGAATCTGGTGGCAGTAAACTTCTACTGCTCTGAGATAAGATAGTGTTGATTTTCCAGCTCTGTTAGATGCTTAGATCAAAAAGGGCATATTTTCTCAACACAGGGGCTTTTGTTTTTTTTTGTAGTCACTAAGTTGTGAGTTGGGGAAGGGACGCAACACACCAAACTAAGATCACTTCTGGAGACGATTCAAGTGCGGTCCCAGATCTGCATGTTTTAGAGTGTGCTGCACGGATCAGGGCCTTCTTACAGAAACTGCACTGGGGCAAGGACAGCTGTGCGCAGTATTACACAGAAAGCACGTTCTTACTATTCTTACAGTGCATTTTTAACGGGGTCAATGCTTGCTCTAGTCGTAGCGTTTTGCACTGGTCCAAAATGTATTGAAATAATATGTTTTCTTTTTTGCTGTAGGGCACTTTTTGCCCCATTGTGAATACAGTGCACACTTGCACCTGGGCACGGATTCTGCCATATGGCTAATAATGTGCAACTCTGCTGTTCACAAAGGGGACTTGCATGTTTTGCTCACGAAAGAGCATGCACAGATGCCCGGCAGCCCCTGTAACCACCGGCCCCCGGTCCAAGTCCACAGGACTGATGATGAGTTCCAGCTCTTACCCATGGGCAAGAGAAGACACCATCCTCTGAATTCCTAGGGTGTGCAATGGGACCGGAGGGTAGAGACACTTTGCACTACATGCAGTCACCAAAGCCTGTCTTGCAATGTTTTCATATTTACCTTAAAATGATGGGGAGTAGTCTCGGTGTCACCGCCTGCTTCATGTTTCACCCGCTGCAGTGCTGAGCTGTAACATCTGCATCGTAATCCAGAGAGCAAACATATGTGTTACTGAAACTTTTTCCACTGATTGTCAGTACTTAAGAAGTAAATAGACAATAACGTGTTTTTGCTATTTCACATCTGCTATCTCAATCCGAATACACTATTCCAAACACAGAAAAGTAACGCCTGTTTGCCATTTGCCATTTCAAGACCCTGGAAGCACAGACATGTCTCAGCCTCATGGGGCATCCTCGGTGAGGTGTCTGGAGGTTGCCTGTGATCTTGTGCAGAAAGGGGCGAGACCTCGGAGTTCGGGCTGGACTGTCCCTTCTGGGGTGAGATGACACCTGCTTTGCATATGGTCTTTCCCTTCTGTAATGGCATTGAAGGCTGATAAACAACTGTCTGCGGAGTTGCATCAAACACCTGCCAGGGGTTAAGGTTCATTCATAGCCTTCCAGCCATCACCCCTCAGTTTGCTGATGGTCTCTGCCATTCCAGATCATCCGCAGGGAGGCGTGGGCTACTGCGTCCCACGTGGAACCTGCTCCATGCCATGGGTGACTGCCAGGCTGCGGCCCATGCTTTATCTGTGTTAAAGCGGGAAGCTTGCACCGATGTGCATGTGCTGTATATGTAAGAGAAGCTTGCCCTGCTACTGCTGAAGCAGGACTCTCATGGGGGCCCCTGGCATATGATGTACCAGTCTGCCTGCTATGCAGTGGCAGCAGTTGCACAGCTGAAGCTACACTTGGCTTATGACATGTGAGGCACACGAGGCAACAGCTAGAATCAGATGGCAGTGCTTTGGCATTTGAGGTAGCACTTGTCATGTGATGTTAACACACGGGCAAGTGATGCTAGACCTGACGTGTCTAGTTATTTATTGGTTATTTATTATGCACCTATACAGCCAAATCGTTTTTCTAGGCGCATCAAGACAAGGGGGCATGGAAGAAAAAACAATACATTAATGTTCCTTCTAGGTCTTGAGACATTCGGATCGTGCAAGTGCAGTAACAGAAGAGGGGAGAGAGGGAGGAGGGGGGATGAAGGGAAGGGATGAGCAGGGTAAGAGAAACAATATAATTCCTACCAGGTTATGAGACACTTCGAAACGTGCGAGTGCTGTAACAGAAATGAGGGGAGAGAAAGGGAGGAAGGGAGTAATGCTCAGGGGAGAGGGTGGGTTAAGTGCAGGTGAACCAGGTTCAACGAAGCACAAGGCTGGAACGAAGAACGACATTGGAATGGTGCACAATTAGAGACTGCCTCACCCTGTGTTGCAGGGGGCTACATCACATATGCAGGAACACTAGGTAAGGGGCAAAATTGGAATTTTCCCTTGGGAGCTACATCACTATGCAGGAAAAATAGCTAAATTGCAGCATTGGACTGACTCACCTGCTGAAGAGAGGGGCTACATCAACTATGCAGGACAAATAGGTAAATTGCAGTATTGGACTGCTTCGCCTACTACAGAGAGGGGCTACATCAACTATGAGGGAGAAATAGGAAAATGCAGCATTGGACTGACTCACCTGCTGCGGAGAGGGGCTACATCAACTATGCAGGAAAAATAGCTACATTGCAGCATTGGACTGCCTCAACTGCTGCAGAGAGGGGCTACACCAACTATGCAGGACAAATAGGTAAATTGCAGCATTGGACTGCCTCACCTGCTGCAGAGAGGGGCTACATCAACTATGCAGGACAAAGAGGTAAATTGCAGCATTGGACTGCCTCACCTGCTGCAGAGAGGGGCTACATCAACTATGCAGGACAAAGAGGTAAATTGCAGCATTGGACTGCCTCGCCTACTACAGAGAGGGGCTACATCAACTATGCAGGAGAAATAGGAAAATGCAGCATTGGACTGACTCCCCTGCTGCGGAGAGGGGCTACATCGACTATGCAGGAGAAATAGGAAAATGCAACATTGGACTGCCTTACCTGCTGCGTAGAGGGGCTACATCAACTATGCAGGACAAATAGGTAAATTGCAACATCGGACTGCCTCACCTGCTTCAGAGAGGGGCTACATCAACTATGCAGGAGAAATAGGAAAATGCAGCATTGGGCTGACTCACCTGATGCAGAGAGGGGCTGCATCAACTATGCAGGACAAATAGATAAATTGCAACATTGTGGACGAGTTCAGTATAGGGAATTGTAATTTCATCAGTGGCAAATGGCTGTGGCCTGGGGGAAATCATTTCAAATTGAAAAGAAAATCCCTTGTCAGTCAAATAGCCGTCACCACAGCACAACACAATCACACGCACGCATGCATACACACATTCTCCACTCCATCAAAGCCTTCGGACCCTGCGCAGAACCACCAGGAACCAGGAAGCACAGAGCACTTCCAGGATTTTGCACATGCATGCATCGCCTGCTCTGTTTGTATGTTTAGAGAGGTGCAGGAGCATCCCCTATCACATACAAACATGCAGCTTCCCAGTCTGCACCTCCAATGGGCCATGAAAGGCTGGGCAATCAAAGGGCTCCCATCCTTGCATGGCTCATTGGACTAGTGAGCTGGGGAACTTAAATGTCAAATGGATACCATGTTTCACTTTGACAGCTTAAGCCAGCCCAGGCATGCTCCCTCAGAGGCAACAAACAACTGAGGGTGCACTCTTTGGATGATGTGGCTCCTCCATGACAGCCGAGGGCTAAAGAATGGTCAGCGCTCCCTCACCCATTATGGACGAGCTGCCCTTGGATAACGGCAGACCACCACTACCAAAGGCAGGGGTGTCACGTATTTTCACCAATGCTATTTTAAATGTGGACATTTTTTGTATTTTATTTGTTAAAAATGGGGGTTGTACCACATCCCATCTAACCCACCCACACAACTCACCCTGTGACATATTGGTTGGTGGGAGAAAGTGGTATTAGGATTTGAATGTGCATGCAGGTGTGTGAATGGGGCTAAGAGAGTGAGTAAAGAATGAGAAGGTAATTGAGGGAGTGAAATCAGAGTATCTATGGCAGAAGGTGTGGCTGGAGTGTAGTGTAGTGTGGGGTGTGGTGAGTAGTAGTGTTGAGAGGGGGAAAGTAGTAGTAGTAGTAGTGTATAGTGTGGAGAGTAGTGGTGAAGAGAACATCAGAGAGTAGAGAGAGCAAGAACATAGGAGGAAGAGAGTGGAAAAGTGATAGAGAGGGAAAGACAAAGAAGAGGGCGAAGAAGAAGGGTCAGTAAGTAGAAGGAAGGGAAGGGCAGTATAGAACAATAGGGTGAGGAGTATAAGAGCATGAAAGGAAAGGGCCAAGTGGGGCCCATGTGTCTGAAAGTCACCTATTCTAAGGTTAAACTACATTGGTGAACCTAGTTTAGGGACCACCTAGATTGTTCCCTGAGAGACATAGTTTGAAAGGACCTTTGCCCTCAGGCCATCGCTACCAGACATACAGATTCATAGATAGTAGGGGTTACCGATCTCTGGAGGCCAACAAGGGGTTAAGGGATGCCTGGGCTAGGGATGGAACTGCCCACACTAGACAACAGAGAGGGGAATGACCCGTAGCTAGTCCCTTTTCGAATTCTCAATTAAAAACATGCGAACTGTGTTCAATAGTTGCTGTGTTCTTTATGCCATCCAGACCCTGACAGAGAGGTTGCCTACAGTTAAGGGAGATGCTGAAAATAATATTCCTGACCAACATGTCCCACATCCTGTGGGGTAAAGTATGCACCCTGAATGTCAGAAAGACCAGGCCAGTATTTAAGAGTGAAGCTGACTGGTGCTACCCCATTGGAAAATGAAGGCCAGTCCCAAAACACTTCTGTTTCTGACTTAAGGCCTAGAATATGAACAGAAATGGGCCTCTTTCAACTTTACCAGAATGAACAGGCGCTCTAACGAAGGAAAATGTGCCTGGAAATTTAAAAGTGCTGGATGTGCCCAATGCATGGCAAAAGACATATGTGGCTGAAAATACTGTTTTCCTAAATACATGGAGAGCTACACTTTCTACTTAAAGAGACAGATAGCAGCGTGTACATGATCTTCAAAGTAGCACAATACCGTGATCCAGAAATCTAAAGTGAAGCCAAGCACTGTGCATTTGCCACAAATAAAAACGCTTACTTTTCAACATTAAAATGACATAATGTAAAAAGAGAGGCCTACTTGTGGTAGAAGTGAATACTGGTGCTCTCTGTTAACTGGTCTATTGGGTGAAATTTGGAATGTACCCCCAGGGTTACTTTTGTGAAAGCAAAAACTATACGTTATGAACAATAGGTTTAAATACAATTTAGAATTTCCTTTGTAATACTTTAATTTCTTTGCTTTAGTTGTACATAACAACATTTCAAATATCAATAAAAGAACCGTCGCAGTTTCATATTCAATTTACTATAGACATGTTTAAACACAATGCCCTGCAAAATGTCAAAAGGTGAAAACCTTTGGTTGATCTAAAGCTGTACTTTGTGAAGCATGGATGCAGAGAGTCATTTCCTTTCCACTGAAATGAAACTGTGACCCATGACCTTGTGGAAATACATTTTTGGTACCTTAGAAATGGATGATTGGCCTAAACACATCCGCATTTATACCACATTATAATGCTGAATAGACTGCCATTTGGTTTCTGCCATCTTGGCTGCATTGCCCGATTCTTTTTGCATTTTGCTCTGAACGCGGTAGAAGGCCACTGCATGAACTTTCGGACACTTACACACAGGAATGCAAAATCCGCTGAGCGTGTTGTTTATCTTTCACTGTAGAACCTTGAAGTCTGTGCAGAAGCGAAGCTAATCTATGAGTTAGGTGCCTCCCTGTCTTGGCCATGTTTTCTTCCTTGACTGTTAATTATAATAATATACATCTAAATGTGCTCCTCTGGAGAAACCGTATTGCTAAGCTATAGAGCAGACTGACCTTAGGCTCCATGAGCAACATAGATAAGTAACGAATGTTACTTTGTACTAGAGAACAAGATATAAACCCACATTCTGTTTTGCTCTGTTCCCAGACAGTATATTGTCCACGGAATGACGTGGGAAAAATGCATATGTGTTACCATAGTATATTCACCTACGTTGATAGGTCATAAACCCTGTCACATGAAGGGGCTGAACAAACCTGCTGTACGTAATTCAGAATGTATATATGTGCTCCTCCCCTCTGAATCGGTCTCTCTCTCTCCCCAATGTCTGTGCGCATGCATCGTGGCGTGCAGAGTCCCCTTTGTACAGACATAATAAACGTTGTTCTTTGACCTTGTGACTGGTGTATTTCTGTTTCTTTGCAGTAGCCTCTTTTGGGACTATCAAATTGGCGCCCAAACAGGGACCCTCCTGAGATGATGACCCATCGTTATTTGGCGAGGACGAGGCTGTCGGATCAAGATCAGTGAGTTAAGGTGGCCCCTGCACATGAGACATGTTTCCTCGCAGTCTGCAACTTCTGGTCTCTGCTCGACACGTTTTGCCTAGAGGACGTCACAGCGAGGGTTACAGAATCGAGGCTTATTTTATTTGGGGAAATCGCCAGCCACGATGATAGTCCTTTGGACTTCATTTGAATCAGGTGAGTCTGTTTCAGACCGGAATTGTCCTGATACTTGTATTGGAATAGTATTTACGCATAAATGTTTTGGCCAGGTAAGACAGTGATTTTAGCATGCCTGGTACATTGTCATCCTGTTTAGCAATGTTTTGTTGCAGGTGAAGACAATCTAGTAACTTGGGACATAGTCAGCCCATGTCACCAGATGGGACGCTGGCACATGACATGTACATCAAGCATGGTTTGAGCGCTATTGTTTTTAATAATATTTGGCATCGACAGACCAGACATGTTCCAGACCTTAAGTGGCCAGAGTTAGGAAGTTTTGAATTGGCTAGTATAGATCATCTAGAAACTGTGTAATTGCATAAGAAACCTCGACCAGCAGCATTTGATGTTGTTAGAGATTGGCGGAAGGAAGCTACTCAACGACTGAGAAGTAGAGAGAAGCACGCTCGCAGACACATGACACAAGCTGAGAAACCCTTTGTACATGATCAGCAGAAACAAGTAGAAGCAATTAGGAGTATGGATAGGACCTTTCAATTAGACTTACAAAAGATTTATCCATCAAAAGATTTGCATGCATCAGATGAATTGGTAAACAAACTATCAAACGAAAGACAGTTTAATAGGAGCCGATCTAACTGCACCACCTCCATATGTATCTCCTCCCGTACAGATTCCTCTACAGTTACCTGCATCTGTGCCACCATTAGTGAGTACAGTGCCGACTGCACCATCACTGGCATTTCCTCCACCAACTAGTGTGCATGATTTGCTTTTGCTTTCACCGTCGACTAGTTCCGTAGACACTGATCCTAAAATAGTCACACATAGCACAATATCAGCCGAGAGAAAGATGGAATTGTGTGAATGGGCCAAAACGTATATTGAAGGGGGTGACGAAACGGCTGCTAAGAGTGTGATGTCAGACCATGGGGGTATTCCTGAAGAAAAGATATTCATAGAACAAATGGGAACATATCTTGCTGAAATATGCAGTGATTTATTTAACTGAGTCGGCTGTTCTGCAGGAGTTACGGGACCACAATTCTTTGTCTCACACAAGAGACACTGCAACGAAAGTGTGTGAGCATGTTGCAAAATAATTTATAAACAAGAGCTTGATCGCTTGCATCGGGATAGATTGTAAGGGGATGAGCGACAGACATCATAGGTCCAGAAATTATTTTTGCCTCCTTTGAAACCCATTAGTGAAGAATTGCGTATATGTATGAGAGACGCCCTTAGAAGGATTTCGGATGTTTCGATTTCACCAATTGAAGTGCATGATACGTTTAGTCAGTATACACCGGCTATGCAGCGTAAGGTGTTATAGGTTATGGTTGAATATTTACAAGATGAATGTTTGAAGAGATATTTGTGTTGTCCTGCTGATATGATGGTTATTTATAAGAGGGCATTTTCACCCGACACCACGTTCACTTCTCTATCACTGGATTTGGCTTTGCTACTTAATAAGCGTTCAGAACTTCCCCACTGTACAGTTACCAATGAGAGAGGTACCTCCACCGTTATCCCGAAGGTAGAGATTCCTGCTGTGGGGGCTATACCTGGCTCCACTATTCCAGCACACTATATATCACAGTTTGTTCCATTTTCTAGACAAGAAGTGAATACCATCAAGCAGTCGATTCCTGACATTAGGAGGAATCCTACAGGGTTCTACAAGGAAATTGAACCGCCTCAGGTTATATTAATGTTACCGAATCACATAGTAAGCAAGCTGAAGTCCTTGATAGCAGAGAAGAGGATTAAATGGGACAAACTAACAGCATGCATGCAAGGGAAGACTGAGGGTGCGACAGAATATTTTAATAGGTTTGAACACGTATTTTCTGATTTTAGTGGGCAAGATTTGAGTATGGAACCAGGAAAGAGATTGTTTCTTGACAAATTTGGACGAGGATTGTTGCCTGACATACTGACACAGATTATGACATCTGAAAGTGCATGGCAAGCAAAATCGCAATTGGAAGTACTACATTTGGCCCATTATTATGACAATAGGGGTGGATATTGAAAAGGATAAGGTGGAAAAGAAAAAGGGTGATTTGAAGACTAGAGTCCTTTTTGCAACAAATAGCGAGAGGATCAAGGGGTGGGAACACGCAACCAAGGGGTCAGTAGGTACCCCAGATGGGCAGACAATTGGGTCCTATACACATGAACAAATGTGCGTATTGTAGACTGGAGGGTCATTGGAGAGTACAATGTCCGTTTCCCCAACAGAGAATTAACGGCACGTATGGGACGATGGGAAGACGATTGAGAGGTTGCCCTGGTATGACTGGTCCTGGTAGAAACCAATTTGCGCAGAATCAGCAGATTCAACCGCAAGAGACAAATACGAATAGTCAAGGGGCCCAGCAACAGAATGCGGCTGCTGGGAATATTTTTGACAATGCTACACACTCTTATTTTACTGAAGATTTCACATCTGATGATGTACTGTTCGGTTAGGACAGCCGGAAACAGAGTCTGGAACCAATTCCTATTCCCATTGATCAGTAAAGGCCCAATGTAGAATTGACGGTAGGGAATAGGGAGCATGTTTTTCTAGTAGGTACTGGAGCACAGAAGTGTTCTATTGACCATCTGCGGGTTCCAGACTTCCCACTGTCAGGGCAGAACAATGTTTCCATAAGGTTTTCCGGTACGCCAGTGATAAGTCCGGTCTCCCGGCCGGTACCGATTGCACTGGGACCGTTCACTGATTAATGTCCGTTTTTGTTAACAATGAATTGCGGTGAGAACCTGTTGGGGTTAAATATGTTGAAGAAGTTGCATGCTGTGATTTTATTGTTCTCCAGATGAAGTGTATTTGACTATTTCTCCCCAACACGATCGTGCTTCGCAATGCCTGTTTATGCCTTTGCCGAGTGAATTGAGTAAAGTACCTACACATCTATGGGAGGTAAATGATAATGATGTAGCGATCCTTAATGTTGAACCAGTTCGGTTTGTTTTGAAATCAGGTATTACGCTGCCAGGTATCCCGCAGTACAACATTTCTGTTGAAAGGGAACGTGCTTTGAAGATTATTGTGTCAGATTTAATACATCAGGGTGTGATTGAAGAGATTTCTGGTAGTGTGTGCAATAGCCCGATTTTGCCCGTTTATAAGAAAGGGGACAATGTATTGTCTTTCTGTTTATGTAATTGATCTGCGTGCGATTAACAAGGTTGTAGCGCCGCAGTTCCCTATTGTTCCTGATGTTGCCACGATTTTGACCATGATTCCTGCTATGGCCACATATTTTAGTGTAGCTGATTTGAAGAATGCCTTCTTTAGCATTCCTATTCACACTGACAGTAGGTATTTGTTTGCTTTTACTATAGGAGGATGCTCCTTCACGTGCACACGTGTCCCACAGGGATGCACAGTCAGAGTATTTAGAGTAGAGCATTGAAGGAACAACTTGATACACATGAGTTACTGTCCACTTCAACTTGGTTGCAGTACATTGACGATCTGCTTATTGCTGCAGATTCTGAGGACGCTTGCAAGAAGGGTACTATGTCATTGTTGATTCATTTGGCTGCACATGGTCATAAGGCTTTGTTGAAGAAATTTCAGTATTGTTGACAGGAGGTTGCTTATTTGGGCTATTTCCTGTCAAAGGAGGGTAGGCGTCTGACACCTGAATGTATACAAAGCATCTCTGACATGTCTCCTCCAAATACGCAGAAGGAGGTCAGAGCATTTATTGTCATGACTCCGTACTGTAGGCAGTGGATCCCAAATGTTTCACTTTTGATCAAACCTATGTTGGCATTGACAAAGAATGATATACCTTTGCCCTTGCCATGGGACACGGATTGTCAGGACGCATTTGATCTGCCCAAAACTGCATCATGCTCAGCACCTGTTTTGGGCACACCAAATTATGAGAAGAGTTTTGTTTTGTATGTATATGAGAGGGATGGTTGTGCTTTGGCTGTTTTGACACAGAAACATGGGGGAAGAAGCAGACCGTGCGATTTTTTTCCTCCACATTAGACACTGTTGCATGCACTTTGCTGAAAAGTTTGAGAGCTACAGCTGCAGCTGCTGCTGCGGCATCAGTGAAACAAAGTGAGGGTATGATTCTGGGTCACTCCTTAACTGTGATGGTACCTCACTCAGTAGACGTTCTATTAAATAGAACACAGACTCAGCATCTCACTTCTGCTCGACTCACAAGATATGAGTTGATTCCATTTGCACTGCATATCCAAATTAAGAGATGCTGTTCTTTGAATCCGGCTGAACTTTTGCCGTCTCCAAAAGAGGATGACTGCACTATTGATTCATCTCACGATTGCCTATATATTACTGAACAAGAGACAAAAGGTAGAATCAATTTGAGGGATACACATTTGAAGTCTCCACAAGGGGTACTATTTTTATGATGGTTCTTGTTTCAAACTACCTGACAGCACTACCAATGCTGCCTATGCAAAATACCACACTAGACATTATTGTTGAGAGCAAGAGAATACCGCACAGATCTGCTTAGGCTGCAGAGATAGTTGCATTAACCAGAGCTTGTAAGGTATCTGAGGGGCTTAGTGTAAACATCTATACTGACAGTACGCATTTGGGGTGGTTCACAATTTTGGGAAATTATGGGCTGAAAGGGGATTGTTAACATCTCATGGTACCAACATCCAACATGGTTCATTGATAGTGCAATTGTTATCAGCATTAGCGCTTCCTACACAACTAGCAATAATGAAATGCGCCACTCACCAGAGAGTGACAGACAACATAGGAAAAGGTAATGCTTTTGCTGATAGGATAGCCAAACAAACTGCTACCGGTCCACACTCAGGAATGTATGTGTTGGATTCAGCTAGATGGGTTGGTGATACTGGTATGATGGAAGATGGGGTTAAAACGTGAAAGAAATTCAGGCCAAATCAACAGCAGAAGTAATTAAACAATGGGGTGAGGGTCTTGCAGGGTTGGATAATGAGGGTTGTTGGGTAGACAATGAGAAACAGCGATTGATGCTGCCAAAGACTTATATGACTACTGTAGTTACTATGGCTCATGGACCAGCACACATATGTGCTAAGAAAATATGTCAACACTTAGACCCAGTATGGTATAATGACAACATCCCTAAAGTAGCTAAACGTCTAGTTGCAGCACAACATTGGGAAGGGAACTCCAACACCAAAGAGTCGGTTTGGATCTCCGTCCATGCCTTTTGAGGTAATTCACTTTGACTTCATCGAGATGGAGTGTTACCAGAATTATAAATATGAGTTAGTAGTAGTGGACATGGTAACCACTGTGCATTTAGTAAATGGGTTGAAGCTTTCCCACTAAAGGACAACACTGCCATGTCCACGGCTAAGATAATGTTAAATGAGTATTTCTCGAGGTATGGGTTAACGAGAGTCATTTGGTCTGACAACGGACTGCAGTTCATAGCTGCTGTCATACTTCAGGTATGTGCAGGGATTCAGATCGACGCACGTTTTCTCTCAGCATGGCATCCTGAGAGTGCCGGTTTGGTGGAACACCATAACAGTATTTTGAAGAATAAACTAACAAAGGTGTGTGCACATAGCAAAACTGAAATGGCCTGACGCCTTACCATAAGCCTTACTTTCAATGCGAAAATCTGGACTCTACCCATATGAAATCGTAATGGGGAGACCTGCAAATGTATGAAATGCACCTAGACCTAAAAAGTTAGCTGACATAGAATATCCACAATTGTCTCACTATTGTGATCAGTTGACTCAAAATCTGTGTTTGATTCACCAACAGGTTCGAGCAGCTTTGCCCGTGAAATACGAAGGACCAGGCCACCGCATTCGGCCCGGTGAATTCATCATCCTGAACATTTTTGAAAGAGGGACATGCCTTGCAGCTCGGTGGAAATGACCGTAGCAAGTTCTGTTAGCCACCCAAACAGCTGTTTGTGTTACTGGAAAATGTCATTGGATCCATGCCACACATGTGAAATGAGTGCCTTTGCCATTGCCGTACGACAAGTGGGACGAGAAGGGGCTTGATGATTCTGCCACACATCGTGTACCTGTTCAAATCGACACCAAGTTTGATGCAAAACCACCTCCTGAGCCTGTGATTGGCCTAAGCACATCCGCATTTGCACCACATTATAATGCTGAATAGACTGCCATTTTGTTTTCCGCCATCTTGGCAGCATTGCTCGATTCTTTGTCCATTTTGCTCTAAACGTGGTAGAAGGCCACTGCAGGAATAATGTGCATCCGAAAATGCTCCGCTGGAGAAACCGTATTGCTAAGCTATAGAGCAGACTGACCTTAGGCTTACGTTGTTAGGTCATGAACCATGTCACATGAAGGGGCTGAACAAAACTTCTGTACGTAATTTAGAATGTATAAATGTGCACCTCGCCTCTGAATCACTCTCTGTCTCTCCCTGATGTCTGTGCGCATGCATCGTGGTGTGCAGAGACCCTTTTTACAGATGTAGTAAACGTTGTTCTTTGACCTCATGACTGGTGTATTTCTGTTTCTTTGCAGTAGCCTATTTTTGGACTATAAAACCTGTTGGTTGGCGCTCTCTAGGAGAAGGATGTCTGGTTGTCAATTAGTTGCTGATAACATGTCCTGCAGTCGTGACCTAGGGTCAGGTCTTTCCATAAACTGAGCAGTAAGCCTGAAGCTCTTGAGGGGAGCTAGAATCAACATGGGCTAAAAGCCACATGCCCTGTAAGTGTACTTGGGAATCGAAACCTAAGAAAAGGTGGGGGCAAGGAAAGTGACTAGGTGAGGCTTGTGAGGCAGAGGTTTAATTAATAGAAGAATACATTTTGTTGCATAAAGAGTACATCGTATATCCCACAAAGCTTGTTACAGACTTCTATTAAAGGTGACAGATATCTCATTTGAACCATGCTAAAATGATTTTTGTGTGATAAACATTACCGAAATTATTAAGAAAAATTCGGTTTGGGTGTTCCCGTGATTCTGAGAGATTTGAAAGTTGGTGCAAGGGTGAAGGACAAATTAACATTTGTATGATGAAGTGGAAGGGCGTGCCGAGGTAAAAATTACTATGGTCTGATTCACCATAAAATATAGAACTCATTACACGGCCCACGGTAGTGGCCGAGTAGTTATGGTTAAGTTGCTAAACCCATAGGAAGAGCACCTTTTGGGTGGCTTATAACTTTGCTCCCCCTGGACGAATCCTCACCAAACTTTGCAAAAAAAGTATATGTCCCACTATTTTGCAAAGTTTGGTGAGGTTTGGACAAGGGGGGGCAAAGTTACAGAGAGTCCCAAAATTTATTTTTTTCCGATAGACATAATGGGAGAAAAATTCTGTCACGCCTACAGCCCAAACCGTTGGATGGATTCTCACCAAATTTGCGGCAGGAGCGGCAGCTTTTGTTAATATGGTGTAAATTTGTCCAGTACTTTTTATTTAAATGACCAAAACGTAAGGCAAACAAATTAGTGATATATATGTCTGTTCCGCGGACACACTTCCTGTTCGCTCCGCTGATTGGATAATCGGCTTGTGTCTTGTCCGCGGGCACGCAACGTGTTCACTGATTGGCTGGGATGAGGCGTGAGGTGCGTCAAATTGTTTCGATGTGCCCGCCATATTGGATGTGCGGACATGCACTGGAAGTGAGCATAAATCTTATTTTGGGGAGTGTGTTGGTGTGTATGAGTGCTTGGAGATGGTGGGGGAGAAAGAGATGGGTCAAATGCTGTATTTGTTTAGGTGGGAGAAGGCTGTGATGTGTTTGCAGTGCTTGCAGTGTTCGCGGTCACCGCGATTACCCACGGACATGGTAACCACTGGGCACACTACTATTTTAGTTTCGTATGATGTTGGTTTTGGGTCGTTAGAAGAGCATTGGGTGAAGAGGGTATGTATTGAAGAGTTTGTACGTTGGTTGTAATTATTTTTTAGTATGTTAATTGAAGTGCATAGTTTTGAGGTGGATGTATTATGTTTTTGGGTTGTAGTTATTTGGTTGGTGTTTGTTTCTATGGGTGTGTCATGCTGCGGTGGTTGTGGCCAGACCCTAGAGTCTTGGGTGCATGACCAAAGCCGTAGGCCATAGGCCATGCACCCAAGTCTCTAGGCCCTGGCCACAACCACTGCAGCATGACACATCCATAGAAACAAACATTTTGATTGTGGTATGTGGGCTCCTTAGGGAATATGTTTTCAAATATGTGAGTACTGATTGGTAGTAGTGTAATAGTGTTTATAGGATAGTGAGTTTGTTTGTTTGTTGGATTGTGTTCAGATTGTTGGTATGGAAGACTCTAGGCATTTTGGGATGTATTTATCAGTGAGGTATTCGTTTTCATGGCTGTGTTATGTTGCAGTGTTTGCGAGTTTAATTATTATATACTTACCGTTTCCTTTGTTGAGGCTGTATGAAGACTTGTGGCCAGCTTATGCAGTCAAGATTGTAGTGTTTGGAAACAAGTGGTGCAGCATAAGATACCCATGGAAGCAAACATTTTGGAATGTGGTTTATGGTTAGGTGTTTGCTTGAATGGGTGTCTTATGATGTGGTGTTTGTGAGGCCAACCATTATATATTTACTGTTTGACTTTTTGTGGTTGTGTGCAGTTCTTTCATGACATGGGTAGTTGGAGCAGACCTTGTTTTTCAATCACTGTGATAAAAGAAAAAATCACATTTTAGTATAGGTAGTTTATAATGTGTATTGCATTGCATAGAAGACATTTCTGCATTTTGTCGACCCTCATAGTTAGTACTTTATAAGTACTATAGTTCAAACCAGTGTACTGTGCAATTTGCTCAGTTCCTGTGTTTGTTCATTAAATCATTGGGTCTGAATGAAAAAAATCCATGCTGGATTAAAAAAACATTTATATGTTGTGGTACAATAGGTGTATGGTTTTAAATTTGGAATTGGTGGTAGTATTGTTGCAATTAGATAGCAGTTGCTGTATTCTATTTGTTTATTTCTTTTTCCATTTTAGTGGTATTCATCTATCTATTGGCTTGTTGCAGATTTTTGGCGCACTTAGAAACCTGTTGGCGTATTCTAACTGTTTATTTCTTGTTTTCATGGTATTCATCTATCTGTTGGCTTGTTGCAGATTTTTGGGGCGGTTAGATACCTGTTGGTGTATTGTAACTGTATATTTCTTGTTTCATTTTAGTGGTATTCATTTATCGGTTTGCTTGTTGCAGAATTTTGGGGCAGTTAGATACCTGTTCGTGTATTCTAACTGTTTATTTCTTGTTTCATTTTAGTGGTATTCATTTATCTGTTTGTTTGTTGCAGAATCTTGGGGCAGTTAGATACCTGTTGGCATATTCTAACTGGTCATAGTTTTGAAGTTCAAGTTTTGTTTATGTTCATACACAGATTAGTTATCAAATTTTGGTTTTAAGAATATTAAGTACGCATTTACAAGATTTGCTGGTAATCTTTGTTTTAGAGTAGTGGTAGTATCATTACATTCGAACCACCCACAATTCTTTTTTATATATGCAGTGTAGTGACCTGCATTGGTTGTGGCTCCTGCGTTGTAGATTATACCTATTGTTGTGAAGGTTTTCTTACCAAGTGATACTTGACCATGTGTGAATCCAGTCAGCTTGCAGTTGTTTTTGGTACCATCTGCATTGTAACGTAAAAGCATTACTATTACGTATTTACTATGTGTCTTTATTTTTAAGGTGGAATGATTATCGGAATTGCAGGTAGTACATAATCTGCTATGGTTTGCTTTTTGTACAAGTTGCTGAAATGGAATGGATTCACAGTTAGGTATGGATACATACACGAAGCAGTCATTAGGAACTTCTTCTTGTACTACATGCCTGCAAAGAGTGCATGTATGTTTCCACATGTATGAAATCTGGAAGATTTCATTTATAAGTATGTTTTTGTTTGCTAGTACTTGTAGTAAGTACATCAGAAATTCTTGTGGATCTTCTTGTGAGTTTATAGTGAATTTGACCATTCCAGCACAGTAGTCCAATTCCTGCCTTATTCCAGAAACACTGTAACTGTTGTCAGGATTGTTGGTTGCATTTCTATGAAGGACTAACATTTGGAAACACAATTGGTCTGTACCGTGTAAATAAATGTTGTCAATAATTGGTGGCAATTGGAATAGAATATTTATTGCTACATTTGCATAGCAATTTACACCAGTTATTTTTGAAAATGTGAATGGACCTGACAGTTCTGTGTCCAAATCATCTGTTGGGAGTGTGCGTTGCTTCTTTGAAGAGGTAGTTGAGTTACTTTGAGCAGTAGATTTTTCTTTGGTTGTGGTCCTTGATGAAGTATTAGCTTCTTTTACTTTCTTTGGAGGAATTGCTGTGAGATCCTGCATAGATTGAATCTGAAGTAGTTTCCTTTTACACTGTTTTGCATTTTGTGGAACAGGACAGGTTTTTAGATGGGGGGTGTAGAATGAACACAGTCTATTGTATTCCAGAATGCAAGAAATATCAGCATTTACTTTACTTGCATCAAAGTTGATTAGAAATAGTTTGTCAAGTGTACGTAAGTGTGAAAGTGCTACATAGCTCAAGCCTTCTTTAAAGACTGTGCCATCAATATCTATCAGTGCTTTATCTAGGGTAAGACTTTGTGATTTGTTAATGGTGACTGCGTAGGCTAGACTTAGAGAAAACTCTTCTCTGTGTAGATACATGTCTTTGAAAAGAAGGAAGTGGGCTGTTGAGTGTCCTATCCTTTTAACTTTGAATAGTCGTCAAAGAGAATTTTGACAAATTGAATGTTGTTGTCACGTGGATATGTTTGAACGGCAACAATGGTACCAAGTGCTACATTAGTTAGTTCTTGCTCCATGTCAAGGTTTCGTTTGAGCATTACTCTACAGTTTAAAGATCATTTTAATATTTTCTCCAAACCAGTTGTGTTAGAGATCGAGTTTTCCAAGGTGTTTAGCCTTGTTGTGGCTTGTTGACACATGGTTAGTGTCATACCATGTACGTCCAGTTTGTCTGTGGAGGCAATTTGAACTATTGGTTGCATTTCTTTTTTTAACATGGTTTCATTCAATTTTTAACAGCTTGCAAGATTCGGCATCAAGGACATACAATTGACATTTTTGCGTGCTAATTGTTCCATGACATCAGTAGCACATGGGTTATGGCTATAGAGTGCATGGATGTGCCTGGGTTTTAATATAGATTGTGCTTCTTGAGATAGTACACCTACTCTAATACTCTTTAAAATGTTGGCGTATGTCAGGTCTGCAGACGGACGCATATTTTCAGTTAATTCTCTGTATTGGAAATGTTGCCAAAGGTTGACATTTTCTATCCTGCCAAGAGCTTTATGGCACAGTTTGTGTCCTAAGGTTTTAAAAATAGGTTCAGCTTTCACCGTTGTTAATTGAAGAAGATCTCCAAAAACAATAATGTGATTTCCTCCAAAGTGTTCTTTGTAGTCTGTTTTGAGGACCTCTTGTAGTCTGAGGTGAATTAAAGCCAACATTAGGTTGGAGACCATGCTCACCTCATCTATTAGGAGCCTTTTCATTTGTTTGAAAACTCTGCGTAGTTCCATTGCAGCTGCTGTAGAAAGTTTATAATAGTCTGATTTGTTTTGGTGTTCTACTGGAAGGAGAAGTTATCGGTTTAAAGTGACACTGCCTATGTTGTAGGCAGCTAAACCTGTGGGGCAGTTACAACAGCTGACAGTTTGTTGTTTGTCAATTGTTGGAGGAACGTGCTGATGATTTTGATTAAGAATGTTTTGCCTGAACCAGCTTGACCACTTACATATTGCAGTATAGGTTTGTAATCGTGGCAGGTACAGTTTTTATTTTCATGTTGCACACCATGTTCAATTTGTTTTGTTACTTCTTGGAAAATGCTATGCTGATCAGTGTTTAGTTGTGATTTCAGTACAGCAAAGTCTTCTGTACATTGCTCGTACAGACACATGGTGTTTTCTACTTCTTTCATGGCTAACTCTGCCTCATTTGCTATTAGTGGCTGTCCAAGTGGTTCTTGGCTTCCTGTTACAGAAGGTTGACTACTGTCAGGAGTGTCCACATCTAGTTGGGCATGGAGTACTTCTTTGTGTTGCCGTTCATTGTACAACATTGTTTGGTACTGTGTAAAAGTTACGTCTGTTATCGTGCTTTCATTTGCTTTGAAAGAGTCTTCATAGGAGTCATACGTATCCAGTAACTCTTCTTCTTTTCTCCATGGTTTAAAAAGTTGTGGCAGGTACATGTAATAGAGTTCTTTATGTTGAGGAGTTTTTAATGACAAATTGATATGATTAATTAAGATGCGTTTGGTAAGTTTCACTAAGCTGCCTTCACAATTTGTTACTCTGTATCTACCTTTCTTTTCATCTGGTTTAATATTGTTTTTTATGTAAAGTGTTGGGCTACGTGGTAGAGACACATGGTTTCCAAAGTGGTACTCCTGTTTGGGTAGTATATGTCTAGTAAATTGTTTGGCAAAATGTCTTGGCTTTTGGGATAATTCTTTACAATTTTTTCAATGTCCTCATATGATTTGAGAACTCTTTTTCTAGATTCAACAGGACCAAGACTTAGCCATACCATATTGTCAGATTTTCCATACAAGGCAGTTCTGGGTAACCAGTCTGCAGCTTCATAACAGCCACATTCTCTATAAGAGAGCATTTTTATGCCTAAACTGTACAATTTATGTGATAGCGTTTTGTCAGATGATATGTCATCCCAGAGGTCCTGAAGTTATGTTTTCTCTTATTGTCAGCAATGTACTGCACATCTATGTTTGCATTCCATAGGAGGGCAATTATTGCATTGTAGTCATGGATGCATTTTGATTCTTCTGTTCTTTTTATGTAATATGTGTTCTTTGGTGATTTACCTTTGACAATATGTCTAACTGAAGACATGAAGTTGTTTACTTGACCTGTTGTTGTAACTGGTCTAGGGAAACCAAAGCGACATTTGGTGTAGTATTTCTCTTTGTTTTTATATTTGTGACAACAATATTTCCCACATTTGTGTCTTTGAAATTGTAAAATTTGTGCATGAAGGTCACTATATGTTGTTTGTGAAGAGATTTCACAAGTGGAATATTTTTGAATGAACTGCACAACAGTGGCATCACTGTCCTTAATAAATTTAGGAGTATCTTTAATCCACAAAAGCATGTGGATGTGTGGTGTTCCTCTGGCTTGGTATTCCTTCTCCAAAAGAAGTGTTGCACTTCTACGAGGGGAGGAACAGTTTTATTACAAATGAAGTGTAGCATAGCAATGAAGCAATGATGGAAATATCTTTAGACATTTAAAGGATCTAGAGAGCAGAGTTCTCCTGGTGTTTTTATATCAATTTTTGTTTTGTTTTTGTTAGCTATGCGTAGGAAATCGTGTAAATCTTCCCATGCATATTCTGCACAACTTAATGTCACAAACCAAGTGGGAGGGCCAAGGTTTCTTATCATGCAGCGTACATCTCCATGACATCGGAACCAGTATTCTTTTGTACCACGCATGTTTGCTAAAAGATTTTTAATGCTTGACTGTAAAATCTCATCTTTTTCTTGCACTTTTTGTAGTAATTCCATAGCTGACATATTTTGAAAATGGGTGCCTGATTTCAATGTGTGTGCAACTCCGTAGCATACAGTTGCTAGATCACTTTCAAAGAGAAGGTGGAATATATATTTCACGTTTTGTTGGAATCTGGGGTCTTCAGAATACATTCACAAAGAGCCATATTCTGAAGCTGTTATTTGTGTAGGTTTATCAACGTATCGTCCTCCTTTTCCAGTAGGAAAGAGTATAGGGAAGGCACGTGCTTCTATACTTTTTTCCCATATGCTGATTGGAGATCATTTGGCTTGTCACATTTGTTATGTTTCCAGTGCATCACCTATGGTGTCTTTAGAGTGCAATGGGTGAATTGTATAATGGTCTAAAATATTGGATTCTGTAGCAGGATCTAGAAGTTTAAATGTACCAGTTTCTGATGACTCTTCATTTATTTCAGTGGTTTCCCTCAGGTTTTCTTCAATATTAATTTCTCTGTAGTATTCATTGTTGTCTTTTAGATATTGCAGGGCTTGTCTAAATGTATGTAAATCCATGAGTTGTTGCCAATTTTTTTTTTATTTGTAGGTACGCCATTTTCTAAGATAATTAAAGATTGATCTATTAGACGTTGCACTTCCAGAGTGTGTACATTTTTTTTTAGATCTAATGGCAAATAAACTACTTTGCCTTGAATACCTTTCACTAATTCCGAGGGAGGTAGCTTCGCTGTTTTTGGTTGAAGGCGTAATATTGCTTGAAATGGTTGCACTGTTTGAATTATGATGCTCTCATATAAGTTGAGTTGTTGCAGGGGTTTTGGTAATGGGAATAATTCCAGATTATTTGCGATAGCACGTGAAGGTGTTTGGTTGTTGTCAAGTTTTGTAGTGCAGTAACTGCAAAGTATTAAGGGGTCAGTAATTTCGTATTTGTTTTCTGCTATAAGAGAGAGAGCTAAATGGAACCAATAGGAATCTACATTGTCTTCTATTTTGTATGTTATGTCTACAGTTTTTGTGCTATTTTTATAAAAGGTTCTGCAGCAACATACACACAAATGGTTAGGCACTTCAGCAGATGTACTTTTAAACTTTAGTATTTCTTTTCTGTATGTGTGAAATACAAGATTGCCATCTGTACAGTATTTGGTAGTCTGTTGTAAATCTATTGCATTTTGTAAGTGGCTTTCAATTCCAAAACATTTTCTCTGGATATGGTCTATTTATTCGAGTAGTTGTTTAGCTGTACCATCTAGAAGATTGTTATTTAAGTTGGCTAGTGCTAAAGCAGGACTTTTGGCATAGTACAGTTTATGGACCAGATTTCTTATAGTTGTATGGTGTGTTGATATCATTTTGATATGGTGGAAGGTGCTTTTGCAAATAGGTCCATAAATGCAGGCTAATAAATGTCCTTGTAGTCCTGTGTATTTGCGCACTGGACAGGGATCCATATTTTGTAGTAGTTTTATTTTGAATTTGTCTTTGCCTTTCACATACTGATTGAGGAACTGGCATAAAGATTTTAAAGATAGTTTGGCAATGTTACACATTGATGTGCACGGCCATTTGTAGACTGGACATATTGGTTCAATGTAATGGTCAGGTGAATTTGAGTTTTCTGGGGATATTTGTGTGAGCAGCGTTTCTTGTTCAATAATGGTATTATTAATTTTTTCATACCTTTGTCCACTGCTATGTATGGCAATTGGGTTTATTTGCTTTTGTTTGTATGCTTCTTCATTGAAATATGGTTCTTTGCTCATGGTGTGTCTCCATTCACCTCCACAGATGTTTGCAAAGTTATCTTTGTTGATAGTTCGTTTATTGAGTAGTATTTTTTGTAGTTTAGTACTTAGTTTTGTTAGTGGTTTCATCCTGTTTAAAACTAAAATAAATAATTTCCTTTTGCGAAGCATTGCACTGCCTATGAGAGCTTCTAGGATAAATTTTCTACGGTAGGTTTTAAGGGTTGTGAGTGATTTCTCTCCTGTTTTTATAAGGTTCTGAAGGACTCTGTGGCAGAACATTTTTTGCAAAAGAATTCTTTTGGTATGCTTACTTCCTGCTACATCAAGATTTATAGGTGCAGTGTTAGCAGTAGTGGTAGCTGAGGTCTTGTTAATCAATTTCTGTTTCGTTTTACATTTTAAAAGAGGAGGCAAAGTTTCTATACTGGAAGCTTGTTTTGTTTTGCTTAATTACTGTATTAGCAATGAGAACATTGACTCTGGTAATGTTGATTAATTTATAAAGAAGATGGCATGTCTTTATCTTTTATGGGAAATGCCATACTGTTTTGGATCATAAGGGTTGCTTTGGAGAAGGTATTTTGAAGATTTTGGAGGAAAATTAGAAAAAAGAAAAGAAACAAAATACAAAAGAAAAAGGTGTTTCTGAAGAATCTGCAAAAATAAAAGGCTCTTTTCAGAGCCAACCTCAAAGGGGAAATGTGGCACACTATTTACATTTTCATTCCCCAAGCTTAGATATTCAGATTTGTCTGCGCTCAGCGTGATTTTTTCGCGGCCAGCACGTATTACGTACAGGATTTCTGAGGTAGAGAGGCACGCAAATGAGATGTAGAACAGCAATGGATTGGTCAATAGGGTTTACTGGGTGTGATGTGTTAGCAGAGAGTTTGTCAGAAAGTATTTTTCCTGAGAGGAGAACAGATAGCTATGGCTGTGTGTTTCAGAAAACAGATTATCTGGATTTTGGGAGACTCATGGATACATTGGTTGAAGGTGT
The DNA here is from genome assembly GCA_002915635.3 of Ambystoma mexicanum. Lineage (NCBI taxonomy): Eukaryota > Metazoa > Chordata > Amphibia > Caudata > Ambystomatidae > Ambystoma > Ambystoma mexicanum. The sequence continues at coordinate 188,267 of PGSH02010810.1, forward strand.
ATGTAGAACGCTGTGGAGTGGCTGCACATCTTGGATTCCCTCATGTGGAAGTGCACTGGCATGGAGTGCGTGGAATGAAGTGGCTGGATTTGGTACCTCTTTGTGCTTCTTTGGTGACACAGCGTCATCCAGACATTATTATTATTCATTGTGGCGGGAACAGTTTAGGACATGTGTCTGGAATCTCTTTGCAATTTGCAATGAAAGAAGGATTGGGGAAAGTCATGGATGTGTATCCAAACTCCAGAGTAATTTTTTTCCATATTGCGCAAAGACAAATGTGGCTACATTCTTTTTGATTTGGTCCACAAATAGAGAAAGCAAGGCGCAATGTTAACAAGGCTGTTTGTGCCTTTTTGAGAGATTTGGTATGTGCTCTTTTCACAATGAAAACATTATGTTTCGTAGTACACACATTTTTCGTAGAGATGGAGTACATCTTACTTATGGCGGCAACCAGATTTTTCTGTGAAATATACAAAATGCATTGCGACCTTTTTTTGGAATTACAGCAATCCATTTTGCAGTAGGTGTTGACCATTTGAAGTTTTCGAAACACAAAAAACCCCACAAAAAAGCTCTTTTCAGAGCCACCACTTCCTCCCAGAGAAAGGTGCAATGGTTGTGACAGGGAAGCACTGCATAGATTTTAGATGTCTGAGGGCATCTAAAAATGCACAGGGCCCTGCACTATTTATTTGTCACTTCTATTTTTAAACTATGAAAGGCGCCTCTGAAAAGAGCCATTGTTTTTTGTTTTTTGTTTTTATTTTATATTTTTTGGGGGTTTAAACACGACACAGAAGGAAAGGAGGGTAAGGAAGGGACACCAACCGCGGGGATAAGAAAGGGCAGTTGGATGGAGGAAGATGTATGGTTGGCCTTACTTAGGTAGGTAGCAGTTCTTCTGGTGCTCCTTGACCGCAGTCTCGAAAGCACTCTGAAGGTTCTCCCCCTGCAGAGTACTGTGTCGCAGTACATGCACAATATTGTGATCCTCAAAAGGTAAGGGTCAACAGCCTCATGAATGGCCTGTGAGGCAGCTGGAGGGATGTGCTGTCCCACAGGAGTGTCTCTTGTGGTGGCAGGAGCAGAAACAGAGACTGCTGTAGAGGAACTCAACCTAATACGTTTATCGCAACGTACAACCTTACGAATAGTCCCATCGTGGAACGACTTTAGGTGTCACGTCATTGATGTAGTACCATAGTTATACGAACCAGGCCTGCCTGGCTAAGGGCTGAGAAAGCAAATCTGAGAGGTTGGAAAATGAAATAGCCAAAATCAAACAGACTTTGAGGTACCCTGACCAGTCAGCGTATGGAAAGACACCCTCCAATCACAGAGTGTTGACCTCTTTACCAGGGACCTCAAGCCAACTCACCAACTCAAATGTACAGGGTGCCGTTAACTGCATACCTGCCAGTTTTCAAGAACAGGGAAACATGAGGCAGCTTGACTCAACCAGACCTAGTCCAACTGAGCCACAGGGACAGTCTTTATCAGATATTGACGCATATTCATCTCTACCCAGATTGAAAAATACCCTAGCATGTATTTCTGATCATCAGGGCTCCAATGATGAAACTATCAGGGAGTGGACTGACAGAAACTGTAGTTACAAAGAGACCACCTGGTCCGCCTTGCAGACAGAGAAGCTCCAGAGTCCAGGCCTCAAAAGAGTATTTTAAAAACCTTCACACATTCAGGGTGGTGGGGGAAATTCTCCACCATACCAGGAAGAAGGGATGAGGAAAATGAGTATTTCCCTGAGCAAAAAGGGGAGTACAAAGGAAGTGACCCTGAGAGCCCACAGCACCACATGGGAGATTCCCAGTCTCATAGAGGTAGAGAGCGCCTAAAGGACAGGGTAAGGGGATTCAGGTGCAGCGGAAAAGAAAATCTGCCAAACAGAAAAGAGGTCTTGTGAATACCCCAATTCGGCAGATAAGGGCCTTAAAGAGCTTTATGACTCCTTACTATAAGAATGCCAAATACTCAGTATGAGAGCATCTAGAACTTTATGACCAAATGATGACTTCATTTGGTATCAAGAATGATCCAAAATTCCATGCAGTTCGTCAAATGGACCTTCTCCCCGGAATACTCTGGCTTCTTTGCAGGGCTGGAGGACCAAGATCACCAAAGATGGTCCACCTATAAGGCGGCTATCATCAAGCATTTCGCCATTCACAGGAACCCTCAGGAGACCCGCAGGGCCGACAACCTGCATTGTGGGGAAGACCACGTGCCTAGGGAGTTTATGCAAAAGCTGAAGTGGGCATTTGCACAGACCTCTAGGCGGGTGAACACCAATAGCCGGGAGTTCATCAACACTTACTTCCATGCAGTCCCAAAATACATTATGACCCAACTGGTAAGGGACTTCCATGAGTGTAGGATCCTGGATTGGATGATATAACAGGCACCCAGATTTATGAAGTACAAAATCCCTCTGAAAACAAAAACTACCCAAAAAAAAAAAAAAAACGTCAAACTCACACGCTGCTGCCGATGTGGCGGAAGTGGAAAAAAAAAAACATATTGGACTTGGCAATCGAGGTGCCTAAAAATACTCCCCCCACTAACACCAATAAGCAGAATGAGAGGCAGAGGAGACTATTTGGTCCAAGCTAATCGGCTGGTAGCCAGGCAGGGTATCAGACCAACACTCCATCTGACGTTGCCACCTATGTCAGCCCAAGATACAAGGCTAACAGACCCATATTGGGGTTTGTATGGACAACCCCAGGGCAAGGGTACCCAATCAGGTAAGTACTGTCCCAGGAAACCTCCCTCAAAATGTCCCTCAGAACTTCCCTCAGGAGGGAAGAAATACTCCATCTGCCAACCTAAGTTTCTTTCCCACATACCCTTCACACCCCAATTTCCAGAACAATCCTCCTCTCTCTACCCACTTTCAGGACAAAAGATTCCCAAATCAGGGAGAAGGGAGACCTAGGATGTAGGGTTATCAGGGTAACTCCCAATACCTGAGCTACTCTGGGAGAAGGGACAGCTACCCTTTCCGGGAGCAGCAAAGTTATGAATCCAGACCTCCCTACCAAACAGAAAGGATATCGCAACTGGAGCGACAAGTCCAACACTTAACACAAGACCTGAGTCACACGTTGAGGGCTCAGCAGAACCCTCAACTGGAAACTGCTGCCCAGAATAACTCAGCATCAGGGCCGTGTGCTCCGGAGCAATGACACGAAAAGTCCTCCAACAACCAACAGGTTTCATAGGAGGGGCACGGGGGGAAGGTAGATGCAAAACCCTAGAGGAAGCTTCCTTTCTCACCAGAACAAAATCCCTGGAAACCTCTGAACCTGAACACAACTATTCTACCCGTGAAAAGCTGGAACAGAGGGTAAGTAGGAGAAATCGAGAGCAAATAAAATACACTTTGTGGAGGAGGTCTGCATCATTCCATTTGAAGAAGAATCCCTAGTGGATTCAGGGAAGACAATCTACTCTTTCAGGGATGGAGGGATCCCTCCTAAAGAAAAATGGGTCCCGAAAGACCCTGATTTAGACTGGGTAACTATGGAGACTGACCCAGAGCAACACATTCTTAATCCCCAGCAATGTCACCCAGATGACCCTGAAAGCACTAAGGTATCCTGTGCCCAAACAGGTTTGGGTAACTGTCTCCAGGAAAAAGGGGACAGCAAAGAATCAGGGGCGAAAGGGGGCTTCACCAGCTCATTTGTTGCTGTGTGCAGAATCTTCTTTACAGATTCCCAGACTCCGACACAGAAAATTGTCCAAGATCACACAGTGTCAGAGTTCAAAATGAAAACATTAACTGCCAGTCTGGCACAGAATGAAAATTTTCTTTGTCCCCTTGAAGAGAGAAAAGGAAGATGTTATGCCTCAGTCAAGGTACAGGGTCAATGTGCATTCTCAGCACTGGTGGACACTGGATCCCAAGTCACTCTCCTGTCCAAAAGGGCCTTTGACCAAAGGGGGGGAGAGTCACCAAATTCCCCTCACTTCTCTTCCTGGACAACTCCAAAACTTTTGGTGGAAATTATATTTCTGTCGAAGGGACTGCAGATCTGGAGATCATAATTGGGCAACATAGGGTGAAACACCCAGTGATAGTCGTCACTCCAGAGGGCACACCTTGTCTACTGGGAAATGACCTCTTCTGGACGTTATCACCCGTGATTGATTGCGTGAACATGCCACATGATTGAACACAGGTCCGACCAAATAGAATTCCACTTTAGGAACAATCAAGTCCCAAACATCACTGTTATCCCTGTAGGAGACCAAACTGGTGATGAGAACCCTTCTCCATTTTTGAAAATCAACCTCTCTCCCAGTTTTAAGTGGAAGGAAATACTATACAATTGTACACCAATCCACATTCTGAAGAAAACCCAAATCCCATGATAAAAGATGAAGAAAAACCAGATCAAAGTTTGACAGACATCCAGATAAAAGGGTAAACAACTGTTTTTTCCATTCAGGTATGAGGGGGAAGGGGCCTTTTCTTGTTAGAGTATGTCTGAATAATGGAAGGAGCTTCATCAGCGAAGCATTATTCAGGAAACTTCCAAAAGATCGGACCATTCCCATGTTTAAGTTGATTGATAAGTGGGAAATGTGCCTGGAAACTACAAATTCCAAACCTCTCCTACCTAGCCGGTGCATGCTAAAAATGTCCATTGCCAACAAAAGCATAGAACATAATTGTTGGGTTGTGAGAGATGCCACCTTCGCTTTTATTTAGGCAGTAACATTCTCAATCGATTCTCAATTAATTTGGACCTAATTAATTACAAAGCCTGGTCCCGACTGGGGAGTAATCCCATGGGCTTTGACTACACTGAGAAAGCATTTCGGTCAGCTTGATTGCTGCTGCATGCGGTTGAAGTAAAAATGAGAGAAGAGGTCACCATTCCAGGACAGGTACAACAATTTACAACTCCCCTAAAAATTAAGCAAGTACAGAACCTCAAAAACAAGGATGCTTAAATAAATTTGAATTATCATCTCCAACTGCAAGGTTGTATTTACATCCAACATCCCTAGTTGGCCTAGAACATAACACCATTTGAATATTGGTGGATAACAACGACCTTAGAAGTATCACTTTGGGCGCCGATACCTTTATTGGAATGGTGGTTGATGCACAACATTATATTATTGATTTAGGTAATGATATCATTGGACTAATTCCAAATGATGGTCACAATTTTTGATGACGATATCCCTCCAGAAAAGCTTTTCATCCGGCAAGGGGGGGGACCAACACCATAACAAGAGATCTCTCCACCCACCTGGAGGACCACTGAAATTGCCAAACCCGAGGTCTTTCCAGGCTTAAGTAGATGTTCGAAGTACAAATCAATCTCGCTGATGCCTGATGAGACCGAGGAGCAAAAGCAGAAGCTGAAACATGTGGGATTTTCAAGATATATTTCCTGTGGATTCAAACGACTGTGGACGCACAGCGATACATTCAACCTCCATACCTACGGACCCTGAGATGGATCCAGTATATGTGAAGCAATACTAATTGCCTCGTGTGTCTATGGAGTCACTAACAGAGATTATTAAAAACTTAGAATCCTGTGGGATAATTCATCCAGTCCACAGTACCTTTAACAACCCGGTATTGTGAATACTGAAACCCAATGGCCAATGGAAACTTTGTACAGACCTCAGGGAGTTAAATAAATTGGTCCATATCTCAAGATGGCCCTTTCCCTACATCGATCAGAGACTGGTCCAGATACAAGAGTCAAAGGTGTATACCGCCATTGACTTGACCAACGGTTACTGGACTGTACTCATGAGTAGGAAAGACAAGTACAAGCTTGCCTTTACCTTCGGGGGGGGCAGCAATACACATGGACCTGAACCCCCTTTGGATACATAAACTCTGGTGACAAATTTAATATCTTCCTACACAAGGCCATGCCTGACTTGGGTAAAAGGGGGACACTTAGCCTATGTAGATGATGTCTTAATCAAGAGCTTGGCTGTGGAGGAACACATAGCTGAAATACGCTATGTTCTGACCCAGTTGCAGAAAGCTGGAGATAAACTGTCCTTTCAGAAGCCACAATGGTGTAAAACCCAGTGAACTTCTTAGGGCATGAAATCAACCCAAGGGTCTCAGTCCCCAGGCGAAAAAGGTGGAAGAATTATTGAAATTGAAAGACCATACTGCTATGCGTGAACTAAGGAGCCTTCTTTGACTCACTAATTATAGTAGAAAGTTCATTGAAGACTACGCAGAGGTCGCACGACCCATGGTCCATTTATTAAAGGCTGGGGTCAAGTGGGGAGTGGGGTCCAGAACAATCTAAGGCAGTAAAACAACTAAAAAGAAGCCTTTCCCAAGCGCCTTGTTTGGCTTACCCGATAAACAACAAGGAGTTCTTCTCGGAGACGGGATTCTCAAATACTTGCTTAACAGCAGTATTATACCAAGACCATGACAAGGGGGGGTCATTACGAGATTGGTGGTATTCATGGCGCTATTTGTGCCATGACTGCCTCCAATACGGGTCTGGCACCGGTGTTGGTCAATGGGGACTTACCGGTCCATTCCGACCTTGGACAAACCGTTAAGTACCCATTGACCAAACCATTCCCCATTCCCATTGAGCCCCTATAGGGCTCAATGGGAATGGGGAGGGCGCAAATAACGGGCTCGCAAATGGAAAGCCCGTTATTTACACGCTGGTCCCCTAACGGGACCCGTAAGTTACATTTGGTCTGACCAAACACACCTTACGGGTCCCGTTAGGGGACTTCGGAATCGGGTGGTAGGGGAATACCGGCACCGGTCTCCTTACCGGTGTCCAGTATCCCCTACTGCCGGACTCAGAATGAGGCCTAAGGTCAACAAAGTAATCTCATACACGCGCAAGACTTTGGGGTCATTACGAGTTTGGAGGTAGCCATGGTGCTATTAGCACCATGGCTTCCTCCAAACCCGGGTCTGGTCTAACTGAATGGGAACTTACCGGGTCATTCCGACCTTGGAAGACCCGGTAAGTCCCCATTCAGTAAATCATTCCCCATTCCCATTTGAGCCCCGATAGGGCTCAATGGGAATGGGGAAGGGCTAATAACGGGCCCGTTATTATCTCCAAGGTCCCTTAACGGGTCCTACTAAGAACGGCTGGTCAGATCAGCCGTTCCTGCTGGGACCCGCTAAGGGACCTCGGAATAGGGCAGTAGGGGCTTAACAGCACCGCCATCCTTAACGGTGCCGTTAAGCCCCTACCGCCCAGCTCGGAATGACCCCATTTGTCCTCTGTGGAGGAAATATTCAACGATTGTGAAAAGGCACTCCTGGCAATGGTGTGGGCATTGAAGAATTGTGGCCTGTTCATCCAGGGCGAGCACATGATTGTCGAGACCCCTCACTAACCCTTGCAATATCTCCAAAGTGACCGAATACGAACAGGGAACATGAGTAATTCCAGAATTGCTTCCTGGATTCTGTCCATGCAAGGCTTTCCTGTGGAGGTCAGGTATGGCCAAAACAAGAAGAGTGCAGGGCTAGTGCAGGGCTTGGCTGAATTGTATGACTGTGCTCAAAAAAAAAGAAATTGTCACAAGGACAAGAGTCTAAAGACCAAAGACAATATGAAGGCGTACCTTACTTCCCCTCACAAAGTCTAGGAGGAAGACATGTGCCAATGGATACCCACAGTTTATGTGGATGGGTGCTCCTACCATGTTGATAATCACTGGGAAAAAGAACTAGTGGCTGGCATTGGGAATGCCTGGGTGAATTATGCCCCAAAGCCCTCTGCTGGGTACAAAATAGGTCCCTGAAGTAGTCAGGTGGCAGAGTTGATGGCGGTACATCAAGCCAACCTCACTGCCACGCAACACCAACTCAAAGAACGGATCATAATCACGGATTCAGATTATGTCAGGAATGGGTTTGTGGAGTACCTGTTTAATTGAAGAATTTATGAAAGCACCTTCAGAACGCATTTGCTTACGCTCAGCGAAATTAAGAAAAGTCGGCAAAGGGGATGAAAACCCACTATGACTTAAAGATTACCAAGAAAGAGTACGAAGTAGGAGACAAGGTCTACCTGTATAATTTCCAACGGAACCAGACCAAAGAGCGGAGGTTCCTCCCCTCTTAGCACAATGCTTATGAAATTGTCGATAAAATCTCACCTGTCGCCTATAAGATCTGCAACCCTAAAGGAGATCAGACGGAAGAGAAATGGGTTCATATCAGTCAGTTGAAAAGCTGTCATCCCAGGCAGAACTTGCGACTGATTGAATATCCCAGTGAGGCTAGAGCGCGGGAATCATCTGAAGAATAAAAGTAAAGAATGGGAACCCGGATGGAGAAAATCACAGATTTACAGGGAGTCAAAGAATGTATACTTTTCAGGAATATACCAAAAGCAATGATCATGTCTGAAATTGTATATGCCAAGTAAAAAGTAATGTGTAACTTGTTGTTTGTTGTCAATTTGCACATCGATCATTCTGGGGAAATTAGTACTGTTTGAAATACTTGACCTGTCTTTTATTCTCAGCAGATTAAATAACTCCTTGCCTCTACATGCCAGAGGCGGAGTTACCGGAAAGGGAGGGGTACAGGACCAAATCTCAAAATCCAAAAAGAGTGGAGTGCAGACCAGAGCGCCACTCCCTTAGGCTGGGGAAAAGAGCGGGCATGCTCTGACGCAGATTCCTGGACTGAATCGAGGCCACAAGGAAACATGAAACCCACTCTCTCCTTTCTCCTCTCTCTGTCTCACTTGAATAAAAGAACCAGTAATGGGAATTTGTGGGTGAAATATAGCCCCCGATTGCCAGAAGTAAAGAGGCCAGAGTGATTTGTGAAGCCCCATTGAAGTATAAGGCCAGCACAGAAATGGTGATGTCAGATATGAGGCCTATCGAACCAAAAACAGGCCTAAATCTCAAAAGAAAGTCAGCGTAAATCTCAAAAATGCAAATATATGCACAATGCATTTCAGCAAGGAAAAGAAAGACATGTGGATGAAAATGCTGTTTTACTAAACCCATGGAGAGCTGTACTTTTACTTAAAGAGACAGATAGCAGTGTCTACATTATCTTCAATGTAATAACAGATGTGCTCCAGTCTTCTCAAGTGAAACCAAGCTTATTGCAATCATAAGAAATAAAATAACTTTGTTTTTCCCTCATCCAAATGGCAGTATGAAGAGAGAAGTGCCTATTAGACTTTGAACATGTTTTTCTCATATAACTTCCCTATAGATGTGGACAATCCAGAAGTGATACTCATGTATTTTTCAACTGTGAGATTAAATAAGTACATTACACATGGATATAAGGCCCAGTTGCCTTATGAAATGTCGTGTAAAATGCATTGTGTGTGAGTTTAAAAGCCATTGCTTGCAGAATTTTACCTGCATCGGTCATTTCTCCTAAAGATGAAACTTAACCTCTAAGACCTTTCTCCTGCTGGTCCTGGGGAGGGAGGTCTGGTTGTCAACCATCAATCAGGGCAATTGCTTAATAATATAGAAAGAAATACACTAAAAGGAGTGGCACGTGTAGCAGAACGGCTGCAGACTCCAACTTTGGAACTCCTGTTGTCTCCGTCTCTCATTGTTGACCTGCAGGCCTACACCGTGTGATCACGGTCGTGCGGCCCTGGCCTGCAGGTCACATGCCGTGTGCCCTGGGACCCACCATCCAGGATGTTACCGGCACCTAGGCTGTTCCCCAAAGCCTCAAAGGGCCCTGCCCTGAAACTACCTATAAATCCGGGTGACCCCGGCACACCAGCATGGTGCTGGGCCTCCCAGCACCCGTGAAGCCGGCCGCGTGACTGCCACCGGCCCACAATACTGACAACTGGGAATAGTGGAAATCTAGTGACTGCCTGGGATAGGAGGGTTTTGGAAGATAGCCCCACGGTTACTGAGGAGTCTGGACGTTTCAAGCAGGTTCTTGTCACGTTATCAAGTATAGCAGGTGCAAAGGAGGACAATGACGGACTAGAGGAGAAAACCAGAGAAGGACTTGGTGGGACTTGCTCCTGAAAGAGAGAACGGCGCATTCCCCGGTCTCAGGACGAAAGACCCTCCAAGGCCACATAAGGACATTCTTAGAGAAGGACTCCTTGATATAAGCACTTTTTAGTTTGTAAAAGTTAATGTGTTTTGGGTGAGTGCAGGTTACTATTGGAGTGTTTTGAAGGGAGCACGCTGGACTTATTATTTCATTGCAGTGTGATATACTAACTCTGTTGCTGGCTATGTTTCAATAATGTATATTGGGGGCTCTGTTCTTCCACAGTAAGTAGTGAAATAGCTGCCTAACACTGCGTGCATGCTCCTCCCCAGCACCCCTATGAGAGGGAGCACTTCCTGAAACCTGTGAAGTGCAGAGTTGAGAGCCATACCTCTTTGGGTTACCACAACACTCTGAAGAGAAAATCCCACACAAGGAAGATTGGATTCTTCAACAGTATTACCACCAAAAAGCATCAACTTCTAACTGATGGACCCGGGGCTCTCCCTTCTAGAGGAAACACACACAGGGGTCTTGCAGTGAATACCAACCAAACTCTAACAGGCAATCAAGGCTGATACTTCCGGCTTGCAAGCATCCACCACACAGGATGTCCATCCCACTAATAGACCACGCCTCTCTTGGGTTGCAGGTCCAATCACAACGGGGCCACCAGAGCAGCAGAGGCGCATTCAAAAGGATAACTGAATATTACGGGTGGACAGAGCGCCGGTCTCTGAAACAGTTTTAGTTCCATGAGGAATCGCTTCTCTACTAGAGAAATGGTAATAGACTGCAGTGTCAGTCATCAGGTGATTATTAATAATAGTCATGTGATGACTCACACTTTAGCTTGCACGCTCTTTGGGATTCCCCATTGAGTTTAACACACTTTTGTGCCTATAAATACAAAATGCAATGAACACCAGCAAAAGCCCAACCTGCTGGCTTTGCCAATTCGTATGTCACGAACGGACATCATGACGGTGAGTGCAGAGTGTGTGTAATGGGTGGTGCCAAGTTTAATTACATTTAGAAAGAGTAGTGACCTCATTACGAGTAGCTCGGTAAAAGTGGGTTCATTACCGGCATGCCGGAATGAGCGGGTCCGTGCTCGTATGAACCCGCTAATAGCGGGTGATTACGAGTGCGCGAGTACGCGCATTCCCCCATGCCGGTAATGGCAATACCGCCATGCTGCTAAAGGGCCTCCAACTCCCCTATACCAGCATCGCGGGACCCGCCCATAGCGGTACCGCCTCATACCAACCCCTAAATACCGGCACGGTAATACCACCATGGTAATACCGTGTTCGCAAAAAACGGACCCGGAAATTACATCATCGCGCAGGAACGGCAAATGGGACGGCGGCCATCTTTAAAAACACATCCCATTGCCATCCTCCACAACCACCAGTCCATTTGTGTTGTGCTGTGGGAGAAAATAACCAGGATGTCCAAGGCAACCAGGAAGATGACCCCCAGGAAGTGCAAACAGCGTTTTTCAGACGCTGAGCTAAGTATGCTCGCTGACACCCTGGCATGCGGCCCAGACCAAAAAGAAGGAGGTGTGGCAGGAGGTCGCACAGAGGGTGTCAGCAGTGGGAACCACCCCAAGGAGTGAGCGGGACTGTCGGAAACGTTGGGATGACCTCCGCCTAAGGATGAGGAAGATCCTGTCGGAGAACAGGAGGGCCGCAATGGCGACAGGCGGAGGCCCACACTCCCCAGTGAAGTTGACGGCATCGGAGGAGACAGCCAGTACCTTCATAGATCCTGAATCCATAGAGGGAATCGGAGACCAGGAGGTGGGCGCTGCATCATCCACAGAAGAAGGTGATTGACCCATCACATCCGTATAGGCTAAACCATAATGTGGCACAAGTGACGTGGAAGTGAGACTAGCCAAGGCAATGCATGTCCCATGCCCACATCAACATATCCAGTCAAGAATGTGTGCCACACCCTGCTACACACGCATGCTGAGTGCCAATCCCAATCCCAACACAAGTGCAACATGACCCAACCGTGCCCATGGAACTCACCACACATCCACCATACCAATGCCATGCCACCAGCCATGCATTGATTGCCCACATGCCCCCTCAGAACACCAACTGCCACACCCCTAAAATAATTACATGCATGAATGTATGAACATATCGTAGTGCAATGGATCATCGCTGCCTTGTGACACCATCACTGATGACCTGCATCTCTTCTATCCGCCAGGCACCAATGAGGAAGATGGCATGCAGGACAGGGGTGCAAGTTCATCCACTGCACGGCAAGGGACCAGGGCCACCGCCACCACCCAGCCCAAGAAACTGCCCAGAGCAACAGGCAGTGTGCCACACCGGGCAGTAACCCTGCAGGAGACACCTGCACCCACTGTCCAGCAGCAGCCACCCACAACAGTGGGAGGCGTTTCTATTCCTGCTCCGCCAACCACCGCGGACGTTGTGGATGCAGAGGTGGAGAATGAGGGTGCCATCATGTCCGGCACACCCACCCCAAGCCCCATTACCAGCATCCCTATCCCTACAGAGGCAGAGAGCATCTACGATCCCTGCCTCCACGACTCGGACCTTGATGAGTCAGACATATGCCTCTTTGAGGAGGAGTGTGCCCTGGACGTGGGCACCACACAAGTGCCATCCACCAGCCTGCCTACCACCACCCTGCCTACCACCACCCCGGTCACCAGCACTCCTGCAGCCAACGACTCCTTCGAGGCTTGCCTGTCAAGGGTTGAGGCACAACAGGAGTCGATGCTTGAACTGATGCGGCAACAAATATCAGATGGAAATGACTCCATGAGGGCCATTGCCACAGCCATCGCAGCCAACACTGCTGCTGTTGAGGCATCCACAAGTGACATGAGGGAGTGTCTTGGGGCCCTGCTTGCAAACCTGCCTCATATGCAGCACCCACACCTTGGGGCAGTCATGGGACTGACCATCGACACCTCCACTGCCCCAACCACTTCTAGCTCGGCCCAATCGAGCCCCGTGCAGATGACGCGGAGGAGTGCACGGCGCTTGACCAGGGCACCCCCGGATCCCAAAAAAACCAAAGAAATAGAGTGGGCAGACAATGACATTTGAAAAATGTACGTTGGTCAAGGGCCAGTGTTTGTTGTACATGTGGGGACATTTGGGGGGTTTGTAGGGTGGGTGAGGGAGTTTACTTGGGTATTTTTGGGGTTTGTAGGGTGGGTGAGGGAGTTCACTGGCGGTTGTGAGGGGATTATGTTCACATTATCACGTGTCTGGAAAATACACCCGTTGTGTGCAAGAAAATCATTGGCTGGACATACTTCTTTTTGTGCATGTACATTTAATGTGTGATGGTGTACAGTGGGGCACTTCTGACAAAACAAGTGTGCATGTCCACATGCAGCCAGTGGGTCACAGGCACATTACTTTCATGGTCCCTGCGTTTCAAAAGTATTCGTCAATTAGTGCTTGGCATACAGCATGGCCATCCCATGCATCACGCACTGGCAGGGGGGCTCCTTCGCCTCCGTCTCCATCCCCTTCATCCTCACCCGGCCCATGCATGTTAATGTCAGGTGGCAGTGGTACATTGCGCCGGATGCACATGTTGTGCAGCATGACACAGGCCATGGTGATCTTTGCCACCTTCTCAGGCCTATATAGGAGTGCCCCACCAGACCTGCTTAGGCAGCGGAACCACGCCTTCAACGGGCCAAAGGTCTGCTCATTCACAAAACGGGTATGAGTGTGCACACGATTGTACTCCTCTTCATGGCTGTTCTGTGGGTTCCGCACAGGGGTAAGTAGCCACGGCCTCAAGGGATATCCTCCATCACCTGCAAGCAGATACAAATAGGTGTGTGTCACTCTGAACTGCCACTTTCAGGGAGCACAGTCATGGCAGCAGCTATTTGGTGTGGGCATGCACATGTCCCAGTACGTGTACAAAATAGTCACCTATATGCAATGTACACTGTAAAGAGGTGCGGTACACTGGATGGGGTTCAATAGATGATGCAGGGTGTAATCATCCATGCTCTGGCAGATGTGCAGTGGTAGTGCAACAATGTTTAGCCTCTAATTCATGATGTGTATTCTTTACTATGCATGGTCACACTAGCCACATTGCCACAGTTGCCATGCTATTCAGTCATGCATTGCTTGCCATCACCCTGGTGCCCTGGTTGTGCCACTTACTTGTAGTCATCCATATGCATTATTTGGGATATGTGGCCCAGTAATATGTCATGTTCCGTTTGGCTAGTTCACGTGAGGTGTGTTTAGATCTGCATGCATTCTCCAATCAACAGGTGCACTATCCCCCCCTTTCCCACCCTGGTGAACTATCCCCCCTTCCCACCTGGGTACAGTAGCCCCCCCTTCTGCATCCGCACACATCAGTACCCCACAGCATGGCCATGGGCCTGTTGTGCAACTCACCGAGCAGCCAGGCATGTGGTCCAGCATGCGTGAGAATGGAGGTTGTGAAAGGCCATGCAGCCGGCCCACTGTGTGTTGGTAGGTGCCTGTGGCCAGGAAGTGCAGCACAGACACCACCTTAAGTAGTGGGGGGATGGCAGTGCGTATTTCTATGTGGCTGGCTATTTCGTTCTGTATCATGTCCACTATGGTGGTGATGGTGTCACGGTCCAACCGGTACAGGATGTGGATCTGCTCAGGGGTTAGGTTGAATGGGCTGGGTCTGGTGCGAGGGATTGCTGGCTGCGCTGGTGGTAATTGCTGGGCCTGTCTCACCCTCCTTCTCCTCCTGCGTCTCATCTGTGCTGCCTGTTGTTGCTGCTGTAGTTGTTGTTGTTGCTGTTGTTGCTATAGTTGTAGCAGTATAGGCATGTCCTCCAGCGCCATGATTGCGCCTGCTAGTGGTAGCATTTTGGTGTACGAAGGGGTGTGGTGTGTAGGTGTGCTCCTTTTGTTCTGGGCCACTCAACATTGCCTACACCTGTGGGGGAGGGGGATTGTGGCGTGTGGGTGTGCTCAGTTTATACTGGCACAGCCTCCATTGACTCCACCTGTGGGGATTGTGTGCACCTGTGGCAGCTGCCTTGTATCCTGCTTGGTGTTTGCGGGTGGTTTGCGATGCCTGTAAGGCTGGCATTGTGCAGCCCGTGATTACCGGCTTTGCGATGCCGGTATTTGCATGTATGCGTGGGTTGGAATTACCCCCTATTACCGGCATGCCGGTATTTTCTCTCTGAAGGTGCGCGTGTACGCGCCTAGGCCGCTATTACTGGCACCGTTGTTTAGAGTGCCGCCAATACCGGGTTTGCGGGTCGGAATGCGACGGGACGGTAAACGATGCCGGTATTTCCATACCGGCATCGTTTTTGCCTTACCGGCATACCTCGTAATGAGGCCCGCTGAGCTTAATATGCTCGCTGACACCCTGGCCCAGCATGCGGACACCATCAGGAGTACTGACATGAAGCATGCGGCCCAGATAAAAAAGAAGGAAGCCTGGCAGGAGTTCGCACAGAGGTTGTCGGCAGTGGGAACCACCCCAAGGACTGTGCGTGACTGTCGCAAGCGGTGGGATGACCTCCGCCTCAGGGTGAGGAAGATCCTGGCAGACAACAGGAGGGCCGCCATGGCGACAGGCGGGGGACCACACTCACCAGTGAAGCTGATGCCATGGGAGGAGACAACCAGTACCTTCATTGATCCCAAGTCAATAGAGGGATTCGGAGAGCAGGAGGTTGGCGCCGCATCATCCCCAGAAGAAGGTGAGTGATCCATCACATCCCTGTAGGGTAAACCATGATGTGGCACAAGTGACGTGGAAAGTGAGACTAGCCAAGGCAATGCATGTCCCAGGCCCACATCAGCATATCCAGTCAAGAATGTGTGCCACAGCCTGCCACACACAAATGCATGCTGAGTGCCAATCCCAATCCCAACACATGTGCAACATGACTCAAGCGTGCCCATGTAACTCACCACACAGACACCATACCAATGCCATGCCACCAGCCATGCATTGATTGCCCACATGCCCCCTCAGAACACCAAATGCCACACCCCTGTAATAATTGGATGCATTAATGTATGAACATATCACAGCACAATAGATTATCGCTGCCATGTGACACCATCACTGATGACCTGCATCTCTTCTATCCCCCAGTCACCGATGAGGAAGATGGCAGGCAGGACAGGGATGCAAGTGCATCTACTTCACGGCAAGGGACCAGGGCCACCGCCACCGCCACACCCCACCCCCAGAAACTGCCCAGATCAACAGGCAGTGTGCCACACCGGGAAGAAACCCAGCAGGAAACACCTGCAGCCAGAGTCCAGCAGCAGCCACCCACAACAGTGGGAGGCGTTTCTGTTCCCGCTCCGCCAACCACCGCAGACGTTGCGGATGCTGATGTGGAGAACGAGGGTGACACAGTCGTGTCCACCACACCCACCCCAAGCCCCATTAAAAGCCTCCGCTCCCTACAGAGGCCGAGAGCAGCGACGATCCATGCCTCCACGACTCGGACCTCTGAGAGTCTGACATATGCCTCTTTGAGGAGGACTGTTCCCTGGACGTGGGTCCCATGCCAGTGCCATCCACCACCCTGTCTACCACCACCCTTGCTGCCACCACTCTGCCTACCACCACCCTGTCTACCACCACCCTGGCTGCCACCACCCCGGCCACCAGCACTCCTGCTGCCAACGACTCCTTTGAGGCTCGCCTGTCGAGGGTTGAGGCACGACAGGATTCGATGCTTGAACTAATGAGGCATCAAATTGCCGATGGTAATGACTCCATGAGGGACATCGCTACAGCCATTGCTGCAAACACTGCTGCCGTTGAGGCATCCACAACTGCCATGAGGGAGTGTCTGGGGGCACTTACGCAAGCCCTGATGTCAAACCTGCCTCAAATGCAGCGCCCACACCTTGGGGCAGGCATGGGACCGGCCACTGACACCCCCACTGCCACAACCCCTTCAACCTCAGCCCAATCAAGCCCCGTGCAGATGACGCGGAGGAGTGCACGGCGCTTGGACATGTCACCCTCGGATCCCAAAATAGCGAAGAAGTAGAGTGGGCAGACAATGCGGTTGGACAAATGGACGTTGGTCAAGGGAACAGTGTTTGGTGTACATTTGGGGACATTTGGGGGTTGTAGGGTGGGTGAGGGAGTTCACTGGGGTATTTTTGGGTTTGTAGGGTGGGTGAGGGAGTTCACTGGGGTATTTTTGGGGTTTGTAGGGTGGGTGAGGGAGTTCACTGGGGGTTGTGAGGGGAATGTTTACATTATTACGTGTCTGAAAAATACACCAGTTGTGTTGCAAGAAAATCAATGGCTGGACATACTTCATTTTGTGCATGTACATTTAATGTGTGATGGTGTACAGTGGCAAACTTCAAACAAAACAAGTGTGCATGTCCACATGCAGCCAGTGTGTCACTGGCACATTACTTTCATGGTCCCTGCGTTTCAGAAGTATTCGTGGATTAGTGCTTGGCGTACAGCATGGCCATCCCGTGCATCACGTACTGGCAGGGGGGCTCCTTCGCCTCTGTCTCCATCCCCTTCATCCTCACCCGGCCCATGCATGTCAATGTCAGGTGGCAGTGGTACATTCCTCCGGACGCACATGTTGTGCAGCATGACAAAGGCCATGGTGATCTTTGCCACCTTCTCAGGCCTATATAGGAGTGCCCCACCAGACCTGCTTAGGCAGCGGAACCGTGCCTTCAACAGGCCAAAGGTCTGCTCAATCACAACACGGGTACGAGTGTGCACACGATTGTACTCCTCTTCATGGCTGTTCTGCGGGTTCCGCACAGGGGTAAGTAGCCACGGCCTCAAGGGATATCCTCCATCACCTGCAAGCAGATACAAATAGGTGTGTGTCACTCTGAACTGCCACCTTCAGGGAGCACAGTCATGGCGGCAGCTATTTGGTGTGGGCATGCACATGTCCCTGTACGTATACGAAATAGTCACCTAGATGCAATGTATACTGTAATGAGGTATGGTACACTGGATGGGGTTGAATAGATGATGCAGGGTGTAATCATGCATGCTGAGGCAGATGTGCTGTGGTAGTGCAACAATGTTTCGCCTCCAATTCATGCTGTATATTCTTCACTATGCATGGTCACACTGCCCACATTGCCACAGTTGCCATCCTGTTCAATCATGCGTTGCTTGCCATCACCATGGTGGCCTGGTTGTGCCTCTTACTTGTTGTCATCCATATGCATTATTTGTGATAGGTGGCCCAGTGATGTGTCATGTTCCATTTGGCTGGTTCAGGTGAGGAGTGTTTAGCTCTGCATGCATTCTCCACTCACTGGCGATTGCCACCCAGGTGCAGTATTCCCCCCCTTTCCCACCCAGGTGCACTATTCCCCCCCTTTTCCCATCCAGGTGCAGTAGCCCCCCCTTCTGCATCCGCACACATCAGTACCCCACAGCACAGCCATGGGACAGTTGTGCAACTCACCAAGCAGCCAGGCACGTGGTCCAGCATGTCGCTCCATGTGACGGGGTAGCGTGGAGTTGCGCAGTACCATGGCATCATGTGTGGATCCAGGAAATCGGGCGCAGCAATGGGTGATGATCTTGCTGGAGTCACATACCATTTGCACATTGATGGAGTGGTATAGCTTGCGATTGCGGTACACCACCTCTATGGCATGGGGGACTACCAATTCCACATGGGTGCAGTCGAGGGCACCGACAAAATTGGGCATGCCTGCCAATGCATGGAAGCCTAATTTGGTTTCGGGTATCTCCTGGGCAGTCCGTGGTAGGGATATCTGGGTGATTGTGTGCTTCAGGAGGGCATCCAGCACTTGGTTCAGCATGCGTGAGAATAGTGGTTGTGAAAAGCCATGCAGCTGGCCCACTGTGTGTTGGTAGGTGCCTGTGGACAGGAAGTGCAGCACAGACACCACCTTTAGTAGTGGGGGGATGGCAGTGCGTATTTCTATGTGGCTGGCAATGTCGTTCTGTATCATGTCCACTATGGTGGTGATGGTGTCACGGTCCAACCGGTACAGGGTGTGGATCTGCTCAGGGGTTAGGTTAAATGGGCTGGGTCTGTTGCGAGGGATTGGTGGCTGCCTACGAGGCACTGGTGGCTGCGCTGCTGGTAATTGTTGGGCCTGTCTCACCCTCCTTCTCCTCCTGCGTCTCCTCTGTGCTGCCTGTTGTTGCTGCTGTAGTTGTTGTTGTTGCTGTTGTTGCTGTAGTTGTAGCAGTATAGGCATGTCCTCCAGCGCCATGATTGCAACAGCTAGTGGTAGCATTTTGGTGTAGGAAGGGGTGTGGTGTGTAGGTGTGCTCCTTTTGTACTGGGCCAGTCTACATTGCCTCCACCTGTGTGGGGGAGGGGGTGGTGTGTGGGTGTGCTCAGTTTATACTGGCCCAGCCTCCATTGACTCCACCTGTGGGGATTGTGTGCACCTGTGGCAGCTGCCTTGTATCCTTAATGCTGTTTGCGGGTGGTCCGCGATGCCTGTATGGCCGGCATCGTGCAGCCCGTGATTACCGGCTTCGCGATGCCGGTATTTGCATGCCTGCGTAGGTTGGGATTTCCCCTTATCACCGGCATGCCGGTATTTGCTCCCTGAAGGGGTGTGTGTACGCGCATATGCCACTTTTAGCGGCACCTTAATTTAGGGTGCTGCTAATACCGGGTTTGCGGGTCGGAATGCAACGGAGCGGTAAATGATGCCAGTATTACCATACCGGCATTGTTTTTGCCTTACCGGGCAACCTCGTAGTTTAGTTTAGTTTAGTTTATTATTTGTATAGCGCGCCATACCCTGGAGTATCAGGGCGCAAACAGACAAGGATATGTTCGACTTGGTTACAGGTACATAGAAATCAGATGAAGGTGCAGAGATGCGCTGAGCTTGGTTACAGATATGCTCGGCTGATTGCAAGTACAGGAAAAGGCAGGAAGTGTAGACATAGACATCAGCAATATTACAGCAAGCAGATATGAACAAGGAGAGATCAAGGACAGGGGAGCAAGGAGCATACTCCTGTTCGCATAGTATAAAGTTATTTACAGTAATGTACAATGTGACAAGTGGACTAGTTAGCAGTCGTTGGGAGAGATCAAGGACAGGGGAGCAAGGAGGGATCAGGACAGGGGAGCGAGGAGCATGCTCCTGTTCACGTAATATATAGTTATATACAGTAATGTACAATGTGACAAGTGGACTAGTTAGCTGTCGTTGGCTCTCAGCCACCTAGTGAGGTTTTGTCTAAATTTTGCGAAAGGCTGAGGTTCTCTGACATCATGCGGGAGGGAGTTCCATAGCTGCGCAGCCTTGACCGGGAAGCTATTTCCTCCTATAGTGGCAAGTTTGAAACGCGGGACTTGGAGGCAGTTTGCGTTGGCTATTCTGGTAGGTCTGGAAGAGGTCCTTTTGCGTAATCTATCCATGAGGTAAGGTGGAGCTTTGTTGTTGATACATTTGTGGGTGAGGGAAGCGATTTTGAGATGAATTTTGTCTACGGTGGCGAGCCATTTGTATTCTCTTCTTGTCGAGGATATATGTTCGTTTCTATTAATCTTGAGTGCTGCTCTCAAGGCATTGTTCTGGAGCACTTGAATTTTGTGGATGGTCTGTTTATTAGCTCCAATGTAAAGTCCATTACAATAGTCTAATTTGGACAGTATCAAGGCTCTGGCAAGTGTAATGCAACTATTTGTGGAGAGGAATTGTTTGCTCGCTCTGATAAGTTTGCATGTATATGCGGTGGCAGAAGCTAGAGAGTTGACTTGTTTGGTAAAGTTCATGGTGGCGTCAAGGTAGAATCCTAAGGTTTTTACTTCATGCGCTACTTTTATGATGTTCCCATCAATAATGAAGCTGTCGTACTCAGGGGTGAGTTTGGATATATAGGTAGTGGTGCCCAGGATGATAAGCTCAGTTTTATCATTGTTCAGGCATAGGCCGTGTGTGGCCATCCATGCCTGAACGATGCTATAGATCCTGTTCACTAGGGCCAGGTCCTTGGCGTAGTCTCCTGAGAGCGGGAGGAGGATCTGGGTATCGTCTGCATAGTTAGTGTAGGCGATACCCAGATGATCCATTTCATCAAAGAGAGGCTTCGTGAAGACATTGTAGAGGGTGGGTGACACACAAGACCCTTGTGGAACACCGCATGTTATGGGGATTGGATCTGCTGAGGCTGATGGAGCGAAGACTCTCATGGTCCGATTACTCAGGAATGACTTGATCCAAATTATGGCCTCTTTTGAAAAGTAATGAGGTCCTAAGTGCCTGAGGGTCGTGTGTGCAAAGTGTGATATGTTTATGCGAGGGATGGGGGTGAGCGACTCATGTACAGGACTCTGAAGCTGAGAACAGTGAAGAAAGGGCCTAAGGTTACTGAACATTAGGGGCCAGAGTGCGAACCAGAGACGCCCCTTTAATTAATGAACACGCGCTGCTGGAATCTGGACTCTTCTGCAGCGCTAGACAGGGTCAGACTGGGGGATAACATGGTCTCTGCACCAATGACAAAGCGACCCACAGTTGCAAGCGGCAATTCATTCCTTTTGCGCCAGGCTGTTTGAATAGTGCACTCGGGGGAGTTTTTAGATCTAATGTCATGCACATTGTGCAATTTAAAGAATATTTATTCAGCCAAAATTGCCAAAACTACTAAACGCCTAGGGAAGTAACTCATCAAACTGGCCCACATTGGCCCAAAAAGTGGCTCACTTTCACCCCTAAAAAGTGTCCCACACCAGCATTTTGCGTTTTTGGTGCGGGCGTTGCCCTACAGGCCAGTCCGCGCCTGTCACTAGATACAGATGCCATACACGGTCGGGTACTGGCCGATCCGTACCCAGAGCCCCCGTGATCTCCAGGAGGAAGGTGGGAGGAGGAAGCAGGTAGCTACACAGTGCATATTGGGTGCAAGGTCCACCCTGTAAATATATATATACGGATCCTTCAGAGTCCGCGAAAGGCACTTGCTGCTCCGGAACTGCACTACGCGCAAGTGTCCCTTTTGTTCACGCTGCGCGCCGGCGATCCCTTGCCAGAGGGGGACCCCCGCCAGAGGAGAACCCCCGCCCCCTGCTCGCATCATCACAGACGGGTTATTACACATTTGTACCATTGCTGGGAAGTTAAGGATATTGGTAAGAGCGAACTCGACAGGATGAAAGCGCCGCACTCTCAGGGGACGTCTGTGATTATTAAGTCCCCGGAGGATGAGGACCCGGTGAAAGAAGCACCACCTCCCAGCCCGAGCAGCATCTCCACGGACTCAGCACTTGGACGCATTACCCGGAGGATAAAAAAGGATTCCGGGTATTCCTCCGCATGTAACACTAATTCAACCCTGTCTTCATCTTCTTCAGACTCCCTTGACGCCCTATCGCTGTCAGGATCCGGGGCACTGGATGGGGAAGCAGAGCCCACTGCGCAGACTGGGTGTGAGGCGGGGCCCCAGCAGCTGCAGGGTCCCGGGTGGAGAACGCCTGCGAGGAGCGAGGGCTCGGGACTGGGGCTTCCACTTTCCCAAGATGCACGCAATGCAGGGAGAGATAATGAAGCAGGAGTGAATGTCACTGGTTACCCACTGAGCCCCCTGGCATGGTCAGTACCCCGTAAGAAAGATACAGCATGGACTGAAGGCCCTGGGGCGCATCTACAGAAACTGCTACCGAGAAAAGTAGACACGCAGCCCACGGAGACACCTGCAGGAGTTTGGAAGCGCTGCCAAAGGTCTCTGCTGCCCTCTAAAGGTATGATGCGCAACTACACTAGTGATCTGTTATTTCTCAGGAATCAGGGACTGCGCTGCTGCGCTGCTCCGCTGCCAGCAGCTTCCGCATAGAAGTGGGTCAGTGTGTGAACCGTGCGTCACTGTTTATCCTCACCCCCTTTCATCTCAAAATGCACGGCAATGTAACTGCGCCAGAAATCAGAGCAGGATTCCCTTTTCTACAGTTAAGCTAATCTGCAGTGTGTGAAATTGCACGTCTGTCATCTCCTGAACAAACAACATTCCCACCCCCCTTGCTGAATTTGTGCCGGGGTTTGGCAGGGCACCGACACATAGGGGGCATTATGAGTTTGCCGGTACCCCGTCGGTAATTACGGCAGATACCGGCAAACTGACACTACTGTTTCTACTGCCTGATGATCCAGGTGGAGGAAACACCAGTAGGCCCCCATTCCATGGAGTCTGATTTGCAGGGGTTTGCCGCCATTACCGGTTCGGGTAATTGCAGCATTTTGTTACTGGCGGGGGCCTGATTTATCGGCAGGTCAGGATGTAGGTCCGTGGCCCCCGGCCGGCAAACTTGTGTTTGCCTGGTCTGGTAAAAATGCTGGTGCCCGAATTAGCGTCCATTTTACCAGCATTTTTGCCAGACCGTGGAAACTGTAATGAGCACAATCATTGCCCTCACGAGCATTTATTAAACAGTTTAAATCATTTTATTGTAATGTTCAGATGTGGGGTTTGCGGTACAGGTTTCAGAAAGGAAGTTACTTTTTAATTAAACCAGCCTTCACATTGTCATGGCAACATGCGCGGGTACATGCTGCTTATTGTTACTGGAAAAGGTTCCAGTTGATTGAACATGACTGACATCTGATGTGCACTCTGGCTGGCTTGCCCCTCACGTGCACTCTGGCTGGCCTCTCACGTGCACTCTGGCCAGCTAGCGCCTCACTTGCTCTGCTTTCAGCAAGCTGTTTCTGCGCAGTAGCGTGCCTGGGCGGGCACAGGCTCCATCCATTCTAAACACACCCGGACACGGGCCTGTTTTTGCTAAAGCTGGCAGAGCCAGGGATCTCTTGGCTAGGGCCGAGCCAGGGCAATGGACGCGTGAAACAGGAGAGGTCCGTATCTGGTTTCGGGGGCGTAGAAGGGAATCTGCGGGTGCAAAGGAGCATCAGAGCGCTGACAAAAGAGGTGCAAGGGGGCAAGGGTCCAAGAAGAGGGAGGTGTGGAGGCTGAGAAAATGGGTCCAAGGGGGGTGAGGGCCTGGAAAAGGAGTCCAAGGGGCGGGGGCAGTGCCCCCGACTTGTGTGATGGGTCTGGGGGCTCTGATAAGGAGTTTGAGTGGCCTGGTGAACGTGAAAAGGGGCGCGAGGGTGCTGAGAAAAGGGGTTCAAGGGGGCAAGGGTCCAAGGAGAGGGAGGTATGGAGGCTGAGAAAATGGTCCAAAGGGTGCGGGGGCTGTGGAAAGGATTCCAAGGGGGCTGTGAAAAGAGGTGCAAGGATGTGGTGGCAGTGCCCCCGCGGGTGTGACGTGTCTGGGAGCTGTGAAAAGGAGTTTGAGGGGATTCATGTGGAACGTGAAAAGTGCACGAGGGGGCTGAGAAAAGGGGTGCACAGAGCTGGGGTGTACACAGCGGTGAGAGGTGGTTGGGGCCGTGAAAACGGGTGCAATGCCAAGAAGAGAAGGCTGGGGCTGAGAAAAGTGGTGCAAGGGTGCTGGGAGCTGTGAAAAGGGGTGCAAGGGTGCTGGGGCCGTGACATGGGTTGCGAGGGGTCTGGGAGTCGAGAAGATGGGCTCAAGGGTGCTGGAAGCCTAGAAAAGGAGTGCGAGAGGAAGGGGGCTGAGAAAAGTAGTGTGAGGGAGCCGGGGCCCGTGAAAGTTGTGCGAGGGGCCTGGGGGCTGAGATAAGAGGTCCAAGGGGCTGGGGGCTGAGGAAACGGGTGAGAGAGGCCTGGGGGCTGAGAAAAGCGGTGCTAGGGGCTGAGAAAAGGGGTGAGAGGGGCCTGGGGGCTCAGGAAAGGGGTGAGAGAGGCCTGTGGGCTGAGAAAAGTGGTGCTAGGGGCGGGGCTGAAAAAGGGGCGAGAGGGGGCTGGGGGCAGAGGAAAGGGTGAGAGAGGCCTGGGGGCTGAGAAAAGCGGTGCTAGGGGCTGGGGGCTGAAAAAAGGGCGAGAGGGGGCTGGGGGCTCAGGAAAGGGTGAGAGAGGCCTGGGGGCTGAGAAAAGCCGTGCTAGGGGCTGGGGGCTGAGAAAAGGGGTGAGAGGGGGCTGGGGGCTCAGGAAAGGGGTGAGAGAGGCACGGGGTCTGAGAAAAGGGGTGCGAGGGGTTGGAGGCCGAGAAAAAGGGTTTTAGGGGCTGGAGTCAAGAAAAGGGGTGAGAGGGGACTGGGCGCCAAGGAGAGGGGTGCATGGTGCTAGAGGCTGAGAAAAGGGGTGCAAGGACATGGGGCCAGAAAAGGGGTGTGAGGGGCTGAAAAGGGATGCAAGGGGCTGGGGGCTGTGAAAAGGAGTGCAAGGGAACTGGGGCCGTGAAAAAGTGTGCAAGGAGAAGAGAAGAGATGGGGGGCTGGGGGCACAGAAGATTACATGTTCTCTTGTGCCTTGTTTAGTTTTGGAAGCAAGATGCAATGCTTGCTGTGAAGCAGTATTTCCGGGACCCCACTAATGCTCTCTTCGGGTAAAACTGTCTTGCAGCTCACTGCCTAACATGACGTACCAGCCTTCAGGTGTCCCAGACGGCCACCACAGGGGCCGGCCCCCAAGCAGACATTTGCAGGGGGCCCCTGATCACCTTCTGACAGGGCCACCACAGGGGGCCCCCAGGCAGACCTTTGCAGTGGGCCCCTGATCACCTTCTGGCAGGGCCACCACAGGGCCCCCAAGCAGACCTTTGCAGGGGGCCCCTGATCACCTTCTGGCAGGGCCACCACAAGGGGTCCCCAAGCAGACCTTTGCAGGGGTCCCCTGATCACCTTATGGCAGGGCCACCACAGGGGGCCCCAAGCAGACCTTTGCAGTGTGCCCCTGATCACCTTCTGGCAGCCACCACAGGGGGCCCCCAAGCAGACCTTTGCAGTGGACCCCTGATCACCTTCTGGCAGGGCAACCACAGGGGCCCCCCAAACAGACATTTGCAGTGCGCCCCTGATCACCCTCTGGCAGGGCCACCACAGGGTTCCCCCAAGCAGACCTTTGCAGTGGGCCCCTGATCACCTTCTGACAGGGCCACCACAGGGGCCCCCCAAGCAGACCTTTGCAGTGGGCCCCTGATCACCTTCTGACAGGGCCACCACAGGGGCCCCCCAAGCAGACCTTTGCAGTGGGCCCCTGATACACCTCTGGCAGGGCCACCACAGGGTTTCCCCAAGCAGACCTTTGCAGTGGGCCCCTGATCACCTTCTGGCGGTCTTGATTGGAGCCATTATTATTTGGATGAATGAGACCATTTCCGAAGAGCCCCTCTCTCCCCTTGCTCAGACCCTCGTCCATCAGAAAAGTGGGCATTTGTATATTGAAGAAGGCTTCTTAATTTAGTCACCGTTAATACATATATATTTTGTGTATTTGTATAAGGGTCATGGTGTGCAATACACACCACCTTTCATACACTCACATTGTGCGCGATGTAGACCACAGCTTTTTACAGTTTTTAGTGTATAGAGCAGTTAATACACAGCGCTATACAGCACAAGCCATGATAATAAGTAAGTAACCAGTGCAGTCATTAGTTCGGGTAATCCGTGTCTGGCGCGTCTCATGTGCGTGCAGTGACGACCCGTTGTTTGTATTCACGTGTATTCTGTTATTCCCACGTCACACAATGTTATAAGTGACTTCTCTATCCTGTTCCACATCCTGGC
Source organism: Ambystoma mexicanum (assembly GCA_002915635.3). Lineage (NCBI taxonomy): Eukaryota > Metazoa > Chordata > Amphibia > Caudata > Ambystomatidae > Ambystoma > Ambystoma mexicanum. The sequence continues at coordinate 214,871 of PGSH02010810.1, forward strand.
CATATGGTATATTAGTGAGAGCGCATAACCTTCACATATCTGGACCATTGATCCGTCGGGGCTATTGCCTTGTGTTAGCATTGGGTGCTATACTCTAATCTCATTTAGTGCTCAGCATACAGACAGCTGGTGCTTAGTACCAGTTCTGCATAGGTGTCGGGTCTTGCTGCTGGTATCAATTGTACGCCATTTCACTCTTAAATAGTCTCTTCTAGTTTGTGGCTCAGGGCACTCACATACGTATTGTGGTATCTGTCCATATGTAGGGAGGTAATTACTTTATTCACTTGCTAGTTTTTTGTAGATAAATGCACTTAGTTTTGCTCTTAATTGTACACCTTGATGGGGTTTTAATCGCGTGCTTACGTGCACTGCCATTCATATTTGTATTATTTCTATAGTTTTATTTTATTATGTTTTCCAGGTAAAAATAACTTTTCACATACATTTATATAATATCCAATAAATATGTTCAACGCATAACAGTAATTAGTATACAGTATTGATACAGTACTTTCAAAACATCAAAATCAGAATTCATATCAAACTACAATTAATTAGATTCCAAAGTCTAACATTGTTACTAAAACCTAATTAGAGAATTATTAAAAGTGCCCGATGTGTCCTACGCTAGAGGTTTATAGGAATGTCTACCTGCATATATCAGACAGACCATCCCATGCCCTCACCACCCTTCCATTGCTTCCTTATTGCAGGCAGGGGAAGGATGGATTGCCACATCCTGTAGAGTGTAATATTGTGGTGACCATTCTCACCCATGAGGCAATTTCTCAAAAAATAATATGTTTTTATTTCATTAGGATCAAGGACAAACTCGCCAAAATAAGGCATATAAAAAAACCCCTATGGCTTACATGGAGTGAACACATGTCTGCTTGTCTCCTCAATTTGCCTATTATTACACACACTGCAGTTTCCTTCTTTTTGATGAACACCCATTCTAGGGCCCGTGACTGCAAGAGTCGGCAATTGGTTAAAGCGAAGAAGCCTTAAGAACCTTCTTAATGCTCGATCAGGAGCCATCATCATGTACTTTTGGGGGCACAAGAAGTGAATTTGACAGCCTTAATCTCTATTTTTATTAAATTGGCTAAATGTTCATGGTTACATGCCCAAACACAAAGTCTGAGTTTCTTAGTAAATTCCTTACTCAATATATTGTGGGATGTATTTACCCACACATCCAAGCCCTACCACAGAACTGTGCATTACTGGCATTGAAAATATCATGATGGCCCGAACTCACCAGAAAATGCGCAAGGAAAACATGAAAAATAGGTTGCCATCCATTTTTGCCTCCGTCAATGTTAATACAAGAGACCATTGCCAGGCCCTATCCTTTAGCTACACACAGAGCAAAAACCAGTGAAAAAAAGATGGTTCTGTTCAAAATTTGTTTTTTTTAATGTCAAAAATTGCTAAGATCATGGGAACGAAACCACCAAACAAAAATCCAACTCTGTTTGAGTGTTCTACTTTACTCTACTGCACATCCACATCAATGCCATGTTAAGCAAGGATCATATACTATCAAGTAAAATCCCCTTTTTGAAATGGATTAATTCAAGACAGCTCCCAAAAATGGGTGCGGTACCAGTGCTTGACACTAACCGGCGCTAGCGGTCTAAACTCTGACAAGAGAACTGTATTTCAGGAGCTGAAAAAGGAACCTGAGTCAGCTGGAGACTTCAAAGCCTTGCTGATCAATGAGAATTCTTAACACCTACTCTTCCCAGAACTCCTCACAAGAAGGCAGTCTGATTCAATTAACAGTTCAAGAGGCCTCTGTTTATGGGAAGTCTTCACACTTAGCCTTCCCAGCAACAGCCCAGGAGATCACATGGTTGTGTTAATTAAATGCAGAGTGGCACCCTGGACTGATGCCCTGCTAGCAGGAAAAGTCAACAGAATGGGTTCTTTCTACTGAATAGGATATGCTGATTTGAGGTGTAATTGTCAACAGTTGCTCTGGGGAAAGGAAGGCATTTGATCTCTGAGTCAAGCCAAGCTCCTGGGGGCGGACCCAGACTCAGATGGGAATTCCATTAAGGCGCAAACGTATGTTTTATTAAATTGCTTATAAAATAGTGTATCTCCTATACAAAAATGTACAATTTGGAGATTCTTAATATGAAAAATGTACCTACAATTTGAGACTAAACTCCACTCTGTGTGACGCTCTAAGACCGAACCCTGCTATTTATTAATACTACAGACAAGGTGCTTACACTAGAGAATTGAAAACTTATTGTAATGTGCTCGGGGAGGGGGTGTACCTCCGTGGAAGATTTGATGAAAAACCAATGTTGCAAAAGCTACTAAAAAGCGCAAAATGTTGTCATTTCTGAACCCAAGCTCGCAGGAACATGGGGCTTGATCAGAGACCTGTCTTAATTCATCCATCATGTGTACATGTATTTTCAACAACTTGTGTATCTGGGAAATATGTGTTTTGGGTAAAATTGATTTTCTCAGTAAAAGCAAAGGGGCGTTTCTTCAATAGATTGTAAAATGGTAGCATCACTCTGACTCACAACTCTGTTCTCCAGTGAGAGCACAGAAAATCCCTAACCTATCAGGATCCTCAAAGGGTTGGGCATAGAAAGTCAGCCTTCCCACCCACTTTCAAAAGATATAAAAAGAACCACTGAAAGCTAGATGGACATTCACTTTCTACTTTCTTGCGAAGCACTTTGACGGACGACTCCAGGACTTAGACTCAGAACTTGTAGCAGAGGAGCCTGAACCACCAGCTGAATCCCTTTTCAGCAGGCCTCAAAATCTTTTGCAACCTAACTCAACTCTTCAACAGCCGGGCTGTGCTGTTTGATTCTGGCTAGAACCCTGTGCCAGAACCCAGAAAGCAGTGCTGTATCCAGAACCACAGACCAGACCGCTGTATCCAGAATCACAGACCAGACCAGAACGCTGTATCCAGAAACAGAGATCCAGCCCGCTGTGCAGTGCCGATAGCAGACCCAGACCAGATTGCTGTGAGCAGAACCAGTACCAGAGACCGTCTGTGGTGAGTGAAGCCCAAACCTGACCAGACCCTGACAGCCTATTTCAAATTTATAGTGTGAGTACTCAGCTAGAACTGTGCAAACCAATCTATTAGTCTAAAATAATCTCATCCCATCCAATTCAACCTATTTAGAACTGCATAGAAATCGTGTGTCCATTCTGTGATTTCAAAGTTGTGAAATTGTCATTTGTCATTCTGTGCTTTACTTTAATTTTGAGAATCTACCTCCACTAAATCGTCCATATCTTTTGAACTGTATGTGCTAGGGACGAGATTCATTTTAAAGCTAAGATCCTAGGCTTTCCAACGAACCCAAAACCGACTTTCTCTTCCTTATAGTTTTTCCGTAATTGCGCTCGACGCATTCGGAAAAAGTGCAGCGAATTGCAACTAGCTCATTTCACCACTTGTAAAAAAATTGCTGCTTTTGCTTGCATTGCTGAAATTCGTTTTCAACCTGCTTATCCCTCATGAATCATTGCTAGTGTTGACCTGAACTAATTCAAAGTAGCTGTCACCTACCCTGAATCTCCTAGAGGGAATTAAAATCATTTTTAGCATATTTCCACTTCATTGCAAATCACATTAAAAATATTTCTGCATGTTTTAAAAGCATACCGGTTGCTCCAAGATTACTAGAATTTGAACTGAATCTGTATTGCATGTTGATTGTATTTTTGAAAACTGTGTGCTTTACTTCCATCTCCTTATATTGCATAGGGGGGGAGTGAATTGCCACAAGGGGAAAAGTGATTATATTATCTCTTGTTGAAACCATATCAGTTTATCCCTGTGCTGCATTCTTTTCCATCATTTAATTTCCTTGAAACCATAAAGCATTCTCAGCTACCTTATCCTCTCTATACCAACTCCTCAGTAATTGAAAAAGTGTGCTAGTGTAATATTATCCATTGTTGATCACTGTCATATGCCCAAGTGTGCTATCAAATATTAATTTACTCATAAAATTGTCATATATATCTTGTTTAATTTTTCAATAAATCTTGTAATTTGCAAAACAAACCTACTTCTTGGCTCAGTGAGATCAGGGGGATTCAAAGAGAGGGGCGTTATATAAGGGTTTATCGTCCAGATTATAACTTGTCATAAAAATATATAAATAAGGGCTTCCCTTGGGCATCCCAGACCAGGCATCGACTTAGTTGGAGTGCTGAATTGAAGTCACTTAACAGAGTTGGGGCTTGAGCCGGGACGTCTGGATTAGACCTACCACTTGTGCAGCGTAATACAGTGTGCTAACTGACAGGATACATAAATCCTGTTGGATCACCACGCTGTGTTAAACTGTAAAAGCACTCCTCAAAGGAACGCTCTAAGGAAACGGTCTGTTTTGCAAAATAAAATACTAACATCTGTATGTCAGGAAGGAAATCAATTTCCAGAATGACGACACTGGTAGACATCAAAATAGCGAGAGAACACCTCTTACATAAGTTATTTGTGAGAGGTGAGTGGGTTTATCTTGACCAGGCGGTCTGGTTGCAAGCAATCGCACCGTTGATCACTGAAACAGGGTCAGTCATATGGAGAGATCAGGGTCCCTTACATGTGGCCCTGAGTGAACTATATATGGCCCCTAAAGCCAAAGATGAGCACAACAAGATTGTCAGGATAGCGGCATATTTATATTTATATCAGTGAAAAAACCTTGTTAAAGGGACGTTATGGTTCAAAGTAAAACCGGAAAACCCCAGAAATTCGGCAGTTATGGTAAGATAAGCAACCATAACTCACGCCACCACCGTGCACTGCTAACACTAACACCCAGGACATCAAAGATGACATCACAAATGTCATTGATGACATCACTGATGACATCACGTGGCTGGCTCTCCCTTTTTTTCCTTTCCTGACATATCTACGCCACATGATTTTCTTCAGTAACAGTCAGGAACTAAAAATTGTAAATTACTATATTCGTAGACTTATCCTTCAAGTATGTTCTTAGAATAATTCCCTTATGGTCCAGTCATATCATATGAAACATATACATAGGAGAAGTCACAACCTTGAAAGACAGCAATCCTTTTTATGCATTTAAAATTATCAGTAGATTATCAGCACTTTCTGATACTTTTGATGTTATTTTATTACTGTACTTTCCCTGTATATGCTCATATTTTTATATGTTGTACTCACACTATTTTCCTTAGGGTCCAGACACAGCATGTGATATATATAGATAGGGTAAGAAACAGCTTTGAAACAGAGCAATCATTTCTCTCCATAAAGGTGATCAGTTAGGTTATGAACACTTTCTGCTACTATTGCTGTTTCTTTTTCCTACTTCAATTCCCTTGTATATATTCATATTTGTACATGGTGTTGTCTCTTTGTGATTTGTGTATAATAATGCAATTATGTAGTAAGTGGGTTTTATTACCTACTTATCACAAGTTTCACTGTACGCAAAACTCTAATATGAAAATAGTTATCATTTCAATATTCAACATGGCAAGCTTATGAATATTGCACCTCCATCATGTATGCTGCACACAATGCCTATGTTTCTACATGAGTACCTTAGTATACTGGATTGAAGTTAATAATAGAATGCTATTTATATCAATTCATAGCTTAATGCACTGATTAGCACTTGATATTTATTCCAATAATCTTTGACACTTTTTTTATTAACATTACACTAAGAATCCCTTGTACAGACTTTTCATGAAAGGTGAATGCATATGTGATGTCATCAATGACATTTGTGATGTCATCTTTGATGTCCTGGGTGTTAGTGTTAGCAGTGCACGGTGGCGGCGCGAGTTATGGTTGCTTATCTTACCATAACTGCCGAATTTCAGGGGTTTTTCGGTTTTACTTTGAACCATAACGTCCCTTTAACAAATGTTTTTTCACTGAATTTCAAAGGTTTTTAGTAGCGCAACTTAACCATAACGTCCCTTTAACACAGTTTTTTCACTGAATTTCATAGGTTTTTAGTAGTACAACTTAACCATAATATCCCTGACTTCATATACATGTAACATAGAACATACTAACCCCCTCGTAGTGATTTTCATGTCTGCGGACTACCGCCATGTCCGCGGACATATCGAAAATCTGAGCGTGGTGAATGTAAATTTAAATATTGTGCCCCATTTCCCCTTTGAAGTTGGCTCTGAAAAGAGCCGTTTTTTTTTTTTTTTTACATATGCTTGACAGACACCTGTTATTTTGTGTTTTTTTTTCTTGTTTTTTTTCTTACTTTACTCCTAAAATCTTTACATAACCTTCTCCAAAGCAACCCTTACATTCCAAAATAGAAAGGCATTTCGCGTAAAAGATAAAGAAATGCCATCTTCTATAAAATTAACAGCATTACTGGCATCAATATTATAATTGTTAAAGAAGATCATACCAGCTCTAAGCATGAAGGCACGCCTCAGTTGATGACACACCTAGCAATGTTTTGCTGAGGACAAAAAACCGAACTATTGTCCCATATTGCCCTAGGTAGTAATACAGAAAAAATTACTTTCGCATTTGGAAGGATCTTCATTACGGCTTGAACCAAGCGTTCCAAATCAGCCAACAAAGTAGGGGCACTGAAGTTGCCCAAATGGAAAGCACCATAGTGCAAAACTACCACATGCGGACTGTTCATCGTGGCCATATCCTCACAAACTTGTACAATTCCCTGTACATTGCAATCAGGCACAGTGCTCCACACCACCTCCACTCCTTTCACATCAAACTTCTTTGCAACATGCCTGCATTCAGCGTACTGCTGTAAACCATGCACAAACATATCTCCGAGCACCAACATCCTGACTTTCTCCACTTCTGCCATATTCACCACACACAGTCTCTTTCAACACAAATCCACAACCTCGACATCTGATTGGCTGATCCGTACAGTCTTCTTTCCATGTTGGATTTCCTGGAAAAACCCGGATGTAGCACACCCTGTCCACGAACAGCCGCGGTGTCTTCGGACGGCGTCCACTTTACTCTCTGTGCCATTCCCTTATTGCATACAGCAAAGCAATCACACAATACGAATAACGTCCTCAGAACACCCCCATTTTGTGAATTCTCGAACATTTCAGGACAATTAGCATTTCATTATTCAACATATTAACATTACAAATATTATACTTTCATCTTGTACTCTGCACACAATGCTATGTTTCTCTATTAGTAGCTCAGTATACTAGATAGATCCCATAATACAATGCTATTTATATCAATGCATCGTTCAAAGCACTAATAACGGTATGATATTTATTGCAATATCCTTGACACTTTTTTCGCAACATTATAATAAAAATCGCTAGTACACAAATTCCATAAAAAGTACATACACATGTGATGTCATCAGTGATTTCATCAATGACATTTGCGATGTCATCTTTGATGTCCTGGGTGTTAGTCTTAGCAGTGCACGGTGGTGGCGCGAGTTATTTTTTATAGATTACCATAACTTTCGGCTGTACTTAGAACCATAACGTCCCTTAAACAAACTTTTTTTAATATCACGCAAAAAATATACAAACATGGCATGCAAAAACCAACTTCTCATAGATGGCTTTACACAGAATGTTGCAAAGTAAGAATTTATGCTCGTTCACAGTGAAGGTCAGCTGCTTCCATTTTTTTCTCGGGCCCCGGAGAGCCTCACGAAGCTGACTATAAGGTTGTATTGTGTTTTGACCTTGACAGACAGAGATTGTGATGAAAGACTTCTCTTGAAGGAGTGTTGCTAAAACGTAAGAGAAGATAAGGATGAAATTTATGAAACAATTATATATTATATCACTATGCGAAAGATTGTTGGTACACGCGGAGTCGTATTTTGGGACCGCACCACTCGTAGACAATGGAATTTGCAATTTTACTGTAAGTAACCCTTTAGATTATTTTATACCAAATATAAGTACAATAGCGTAGCATTAAAGACCGCTCAAGTTGAACTTGTTCGTTGAAAGTGGCATAATGTTTTCTACCGCGCACTATCACCGGCGAATTGATCCGCTGTCGTTTAGAGGGCTCTGAAAAAAGCAGACGACACAGGGTGGGTTAATAGAAAATAATTAAACCGTCTATAGGCGGCAAGCGCTCTACTCGCTGTGCCACTTCACTGTAAGCCTGTCAAATGGCACAGCGAGTACAACGCGCTTTGACATCCGTGCACAGCTTGCTAACGCAAGTTCGAATCCGGCAAGGCAAACTCAGCCTTTCATCCTTCGTGTCAATAAATGAGCCCACACACCGTGGTTAATAATAAGCACCGCTTAATACCTCATGGTTCTTAGCGCTATATGAATGGGAAAATATTATTATTTTATTATTAACATACTCCGTTGCACTATCTCCGATAGCAAATAGTTTCACGCCCTAATAAATAAATGATGATTTTTAATGAAGATCGACTGGTGAGACTAATTTTATGTTTTTTAAAACAGGTATGTGGCCCCATTTTGCCTATGTCACGATTTACAGACTCCAGTGGATGGGTCTTCAACTGCCAGGTGCAGGTCCAAATATGCAACTTCATGACCCTCACCATTTTATGGGACAATCGCCAAGGACCAATATGCCCTTACGCAGTACTAGCGGCTACAAACAACATACCAACCAATAGGGTGGTCTAATGGCTCGTTGTTGGAGCAATCTTCCGATTATCAGAGCGACCATTTACTGCTTTTATCATAAACCAACACAGCCTATCTACCGCAAAGGAACAACGCGTGGCTCCAAATAAACTTTTGCTGATCGACAGCAGAGACAATGGCAAATCGCTGAATATTCACTAAACATTTCAGGTGAAATAAATGTACTTTACAAATGTACAATCCTGCTGTTACTTTTAAACCACAGTTTCATATTCCGAATTGTGGCGCACTGAGCTGTAAGCTGATCTAACACCCTCTGTACCGCAAAGGAACATTGCGTGCCTCAACATGAACTTTTGCGGATCGACAACAAAGACAAATGCAAATTGCTGAATATTCTCTAAACAGTTGATGTCAAATAAATGTACTTTACAAAATGTACAATCTTGCTGTTTGCTTTTAAATCACTGTTTCATATTCCGAATTGTGGAGCGCTGTGTTGTGACATAATATGTGTTGTCTTCTGGGTTCTGTGTAAAGTCACTTAAGACTGGAGAGGACTGGGCGCGTTTGATGACGCACCCTGTAACGTCACGGAGAGAGGCGGGAATATGAATGCTTTGATAATATCAGGCTTAGGGGCGGGAGATATGATTTAGTGTCGCAAAAGCAAGTCAGCCAGGTCAATAGTGCCAGTCATAGGATTATCACATAATGTCGGTGCACACCAGCCGGATTTATCTTTTCTTTAGTGGACAAAAAGTCGGTTGACGCCCATGGGAAATTGTACTATTAGCGGACAAAAGGAGTGGTCTTAAAACACTTTCACCCTGACAACGAACAATACTAACATCGTTCTCAGAACACCCCCATTTTGTGTAATTGCAACCATTTCGGGACACCGCAAGTGTTCTTAGAACATATTCAACTAGACAGATTACAATACGGACAGCGTCCTGAGGACACCCCCAGTTTGTGTATTTACGAACAATTAAGTACACCGCAAGTGTTCATAGCTCATTTTTACCTTCCTTGCGAACAAAAATGACACATACTCCGTCCTCTAAACACCCCACCATTTAGTTTATTTACAAAATGTCAGAACAGCCGTGTTCTCCGCGAACAAATCGAATGCAACAAAACCGTCTAGCACATAAAAAAACAAAACATTGAACCTATCTCATACTCCCCCACCCTCCCAAACACTCTTACACACCAACACAGGGCACTAAATACAATTTTTTATCCACGTTTCACCGCGCTGTACGGGGTCGACGGTGAATACAAGATGGCGGGCGCCACAGAAAATGTGACGCGCTCCACGCCCCTCGCCGTCCAATCAGCGAACACGTCATATGTCCGCGGACATGACGCAAGGCCATGGGCCAATCGGGGTGCTGTCCACGGAGCGAACAAGGAAGTCCGTCCGCGAAGCGAACACAGATATCACTCATTTTTTTGCCTTACATTTTGGTCATTTTAAAAAACTACTGGACGGATTTATAACAAATTTGCAAAAGCACGCTTTCGGGACCAAGCCCCCGCTCCTGCCGCAAATTTGGTGTAAATCCGTCCAGCGGTTCGGGCTGTAGCCGTGCGCAAAGTTTTTTCCCATTCAGTCTATGGGAAAAAAAAAAGTTTTGGGACCCCCCTATAACTTTTCCCCCCCTGGACGAATGTTCACCAAACTTTGCAAAAAAATTCAGAGCGGGCCATATACTTTTTTTCAAAGATTGGTGACGATTCGTCCAGGGGGAGCGAAGTTATAAGCCGCCCAAAAAGTGCTCATCCTATGGAAACACCAACTTAACCATAACTACATGACCACTACCGTGGCCATGTTATATGGGAGCCATACAGGACAAATGTGCTGAAGGCCAAGATCTGGCAAATAGGCAACTGATGGCATTAGAGAAGACCCAATCTGAACTGGTCTCTTCTGAGCAGAGTCTGCACAGGAGCCAGGAGTCAGAAAATGATAGTAGGCAGTATATCATTAAAATATTAGAGGATATGGGTATCCTGCAACAGCAAAAGTCTGAACAGGATACCAGAGATACACATTCCTTGGAAACAATTTCCTGATGAAAGGAAAAGAAGACTTTATATGATGTTTTGTCTCAATATCTTTAAAACTCACGAAAGAACTAACCAATGGGCAAAAAATGAGTCGCATTCCGATCTTTGTCGATTATGTAACGAAACGAAAGAAACTTTACAACATCTTGTTCTATTCTGTGTGGGTCTCACTGAAGATAGAACTTGTCAATTTGGAAGTATCACGTCGGAAAGATCGACCTATCGTGTAAAAGACTGGTGGCAACTAATGTTCGATGCAACTGATCAAAGACTAATTTTGGCGCTAACTTTTTTCTTGGAAGCAATGGCCTCACGAATTGAATATCTTGAGGATGTAAGAACAAACAACTTAGAAACTTTGATCATGCCTTGTGACTAATCACTGCTCCAAGTTTATGCCCTGTGGTCGTATTTGATGTATGAAGTTTGGATCGATCGATTGTGAAGTTTTGTAATCCGCTTGTGTTTGTCTGATGGTTTCTACTTTCCTTTTCTGTTTTTAAAGGTTTATTATAAACCATATAAAAATAAAAAATAAAAAAGATACCAGATTTCTGGCCTGCAGAAGAAGTACCAAGAAGGTTTGTACTCCCTACTTCAGAGCCAGAAAAAGCTGGAGCAACAACTGGACTTCAATAGGGTATGTGCTGAGCAGGTAGTCACCCTGAAAAGCCACCTAGATAGGGAGAAGGCAGAGAGCAACAAACTGATTCTGAAAGACCTGGATACCAAGACAGAATTTCAGGAAGAGCGCCAGAAAGCTGGTGCCTTTCAAAGGCAGAGGGATGACCTGGCGGCACAGATGCAGGCTCTTAGTCAGGAAAGGGACACCTTAGGCCAGGAAGTCTGCCAATTAAAAGAAACAATGTAAGAAAATCACTTGGCCCTCCAGGGACTGGGTGACCTCCAAAAAGAACATCCAAACTTGTTAGAGCACACCAGGAGAGTGGAAGATGCTCTGGCAAGAAAGGAGCAGGCTAGTAGGGATGGGACTCAGGAGGTAACCCTCCTGCAGCAAAGACTAGCCCAGTACTCCAAGACTAACCAGGAGGCACAGAGAGAAAATTAGGCTCTCTTTCAGCACAATGATAGGCTCCAGCAACAGGTAGCCATGCAGGAGAGACTGATAGAGTCTAGTAAGGCCTTGACTGAGGAACTGAAAGAACAGGCTCTTGCATGGCAACAGGGAGCAGGGGCTGATAGAGATGAGGTTCGCTGGGAAAGGGAAACACCTGAGCATAAGCTCAGGAGCCTTAGTACCAGAGGCCGTCATCTCTCGCAGTCCCTGGACTCTGCCACCCCCATGTCCCCTGGCACACATGAGCACAGGGCCACAGGGATGGCAGATTACTATCCAGCCAAAAGAATGGGGCTCATAAGCCAGTACCACCCAGGAATGGATGGGTGGGCATCCGGGTATGGGCACCTAAGTAGAGTGCAATTTAGTGGGGAACCCCAGGAGAGTAGGCGCACTAAGGGCATCCTGAAAACCTCTACCCAGTTAGGTCAGTGTGGGGGACCCATCAAATCCTGGCAACAAGGAGGGATCTGAAGACTCCTCTGAGCATCGCAGAACACAGGAGACCAGGTCCCCACATTCTGACAGCCATTCCCAGGCTCGCAGAATCCCGGAAAACCTAGAAGATCAGACGGGCACCTCTGGGAGCAGTGCTTCTGAGTCAGAGGATTAATGGACCAGGGTTACCCGAAGGAAAAGGGCCAATAAGGCAAAAAGGGCCTTGCTTAAGGACCGCTTAAAACAGATTGAGGCATTCAGAGTGTCATCACCCCTTATCACAAGAACGCCAAGTATTCTGTTTGGGAACACTTGGAGCTTTAAGAGCAAATGATGGAGACTTTCCATTTGAAGGACAGAAGTAGTTGCATTCAGTATGTCAAATGGACATTCTCCCCAGAATACGCCAGTTTCTTTGCGGGGCTGGAGGACCAAAACCATTCAAGATGGTCCACATATAGGGCGGCCATCTTGAAACATTTTTCCGTTCACAGAAATCCCCAAGAGGGCTCGCAAGGCACCCTACAATTTGCAATGTGGGGAGGATCAAGCCCCACAAGAATTTGTGCAGGAATTGAAGCGTGCCTTTGCGCAGGCTACTGGAAGGTTGCGCACAGACTGCAAAGAATTTATTAACACTTTTTTCCATGCCTCTCCCAAATAGATCATGACCCAGCTAGTGAGAGATTTTCATGAGAAAAGGTCACTAGACTGGGTCATTGAACAGGCTACCCGGATCTATGAGGTGCAGAAGCCCATAGAAAATAAAAATAACACCCAGAAAAGACCCAAATCAACCAGCACCCATGCTGCTGCTAAGGTGGCAGAGGTAAAGGTTGCCCCCATGTTAGATTTGGAGATGGGGGGCCTAAAAACCTGCCTGCACCGAATAATTCTAAGCCCAGAAGGCCCTCGGGCCAGTCACAGACAGGGAGTCGAGGAGGTAGTCCCACAAATGGGATCCCTCACTCCACTGATTATGAAAGTCCCCGCTACAAGGGAAACCGACCCATCCTGGGTTATGTGTGGACTCCTCCAGCCCAAGGGGGAGGGATCCAGCCAAACGCCTAACCCGGGGATCTTCCCTCCTAACTTCCCTCAGGAGGGCAGAAATTCACCAAATCCTGTGCAGAACTTTTTCCCCAGGTATCCACCCAACGTCCAACCCCAAAATCATCCGTCCTTCTTTCCCCAATTCCCTGAGTCCAGACCACTTAATCCAGGAGAGGGGAGGCCAAGGGTGGAGGGGTACCCAAATCGTCCCAACCCGGTGTACTACCAGAGAAGGGATAACTACCCTTCCCGGGATCAGCCCAGGGGAGAAAATAGAACCCTGTATCAGCCTGAGCGGGTTTCACAGTTAGAACGCCAGGTCCAAAATATGGCACGGGATCTGGATCAAATGCCGAGGGTGCAACAGAACCCTCAGATGAGCGTGCCAGCGCAGAATGCCCCAAACTCTGGACCTGGTGCTCTAGAACAATGACGGGGCAGCACCCCGATAACCCACCGGTTCCCAGGGAGGAGGCACAAGGGGAGGGAGGGTGTAAAGCCTTGGAGGAAGCTTCCTTCCCCACTTGTAAACAGCCCCTGGAAACCCAGGAACCGGAAACAAAATCTCCTACCCCTGAAAGTCTGCCACCCAAGGAGCAGAGAGGAGGTAGGAGAAACAAAGGACCCAAACAGACCCAGTTTGTGGAGGAGGTACAGATCTTCCAATTTGAGGGATAGGGATCCTCAGAGGATCCTGGGAAAAGGATCTTCTCCTTCAGAGATGGGGGAACTCCTCCCAAAGAAAGATGGGTCCCAAGGGATTCACATCCCGACTGGGGAGATGTGGGGACTGAGCTAGCGCCGGCCATCATCTCATCCCAGAACCAACCGCATCAAAATCCCCTGGTTCAAACCCATCCTCGTGACTGCCTCCAAAAAGGGGGGGCAGCCCAGAACCAGAACTAGGGGAACCCACAACGGCCCTGATTTCCAATTGCCAATTTTTTCTTGCAGATTCCCATGACTCTCCACAGAATTCTGCCCAAATCTCTTCTCTCGCAATGTCCAAAACTGAAAAATTAGCCCGCCAGTTGTCCAAAAATGTGCATTACCTGTGCCCCCTTGAGGAGAAGGAGGGAAGATGCTATGCCCCGGTACAAGTTTAGGGGCAGGGTACAACTTTGCCACTGGTGGACACTGGATCCCAAGCTACTGTTCTGTCCAAAAAGGCCTTTGATAAACTAAATTCAGGTAGGGGGGAGAAATACCAAATTCCTCTGACCTCTCTTCCTGGACAACTTCAGAACTTTGACGGTAAGGAAATTCCCGTCGAGGGGACTGCAGATTTGGACATTAAAATTGGGTGACACAAGGTGAAACACCGGTCATAGTAGTGACTCCAGAGGGCACCCCTTGTTTACTAGGGAATGACCTCCAGAGAAGGTTGTCACCCCTAATAGATTGCATAAACAAGGTCCTCTGGACCCAGACTAGCCCGACCAAAAAAATTAAAACAGAGTGTCAACTATGTTAGTTTTAAACGGCACATGCCACATGGTTGAACAAGAAATCTGACCAACGTAGAATTTCACTTCCAGAACAACAAATTCCAGACGTGACAGTAATAGCAGTAGGACAACAGAACTGGTGATGGGGGTCCTCTCTATTTCTGAAAATCAACCGTTCCTTCCAGTTTAAGGTGGTATTCCACACTGGGAGGAAACACTCTGAAATTCTTTACTAATCCACAATCAGACATTCCTACTCCAATAGTCCAGAGAGATGTTATATCAGCTCAGAGCCTGGCTGATATTCAGCAAATTTGAGAGCAGTTGTTCATCCCCGTTCAGTTAAATGATGGGAAGGACTCTGTACTCGCCCGAGTGTGTGTGAACAACGGTAAGAGCTTCATTAGCGAAGCCATGTTCCGCCGACTCCCAAAAGATCCAGCCATTCCCACATTCAAACTGATAGACAAATGGGAAATGGATCTGGAAACACCCAATTCCAAACATCTCCTGCCAAGCAGGTGTATGCTCAAAATCTCCATTGGCAACAAGAGCATAGTCCATAATTGTTGGGTCGTGTGAGACGTCCCTGCTGCCTTTTACTTAGGCAGTGACATTCTCAATCGCTTTGCCATTAGTTTGGACCTAATAAACTTCAAAGCTTGGTCCTGATTAGCAGATAATCCCATGGGCTTTGATGATCCGGAAAAAGCATTTAGGTCAGCTCAATTGCTACCTTATGCAGTTGAAATTCAGATTAAAGGGGAAGTCACCCTCCCAGAAAGGACCCGACAATTCTCCCTGGAAGTGAAAGTTAAAAGAGGACAAAAATTGAAAAACCTGAATGCTTATATTCACTAAATGCTTCTCTCCAACAGCAGGGGTTGGGGTAACCCAACACAATTAGTCAACATAGAACATGACACCATTCCAATAGAGGTGGATAACAGCACTTAAAGAGTATTACTCTAGCCGCAGGTATCATTTATTTGAATGGCGGTTGATGACCTGACATTTCTACATTGATTTAGGAAATGAACTGTTAGGACCAATCCCCAAGGACTGTTTTGACAGTGACAGTGATGACAATACGACACCAGACAGGATCTTCACCCGGCATGGGGGGAACTTCCTGGTGTACACTTCCTGCCCTTATGGTAAGTAAGATGTGACTTGTGACTTCAGGAGGGATGAGGTGATTTTCGAGATCCATGAGGGCTGCTTTTTCCACCTGAAGCCTCCAGTCCAAATCAGCACTCTGACCGAAGACTTCTCCAAACAGCTGGAGGAGGCCGCTGAGATAGCAAAACCAGAAGTCTTTCCAGGCTTCAGGCAGATGGTGGAAGAGAGAGTCAACCTAGCTGATGCCTGTGTGACTCTGGAACCGAAGCAAAAGTTGAAACAAGTTTTCTTAGATTTCCAGGATCTCTTTGCGGTAGACTCATATGACTGTGGTCACACCGACATCCACACAACAACAATTCCCACGGACCCTGGCATGACTCCAGTATTTGTGAAGCAATATCGCTTGCCTCTCGCATCCACGGAGGCCCTTACTGAAATAATTAAGAACCTTGAGTCCCGGGGAATAATCCGTCCAATACACAGAACCTTCAATAATCCGGTGCTGGGAATATTGAGGCCAGTGGAGACTCTGCGCGCGACCTTAGGGAGCTCAACAAACGGGTCATACTTCCGATGGCCTCTTCCTACATGACCAAGGGCTGGCCAGATCCAGGGGTCACAGATATTCACTGCAATAGACTGACCAATGGATACTGGACTGTGGCCTGTCAGTAGGGAGGACCAATAAAGCTGGCTTTTACCTTTGCGGCCAGCAGTACACATGGACGCCGGACTCCTTCAGATACCTCAACTCCGGCAATGAATTCAACATTTTCCTACACAAGGCCATGCCCGACCTGGGTGCGAGGGGTAACCTGGCTTATGTAAATGATGTCCTCATCAAAAGTTCATCTGTGGAGGAACACATAGCGGAGATCCGTTGTGTTCTGACACAGTTGAGGGCTGCCGGAGCAAAACTTTCCTTTCAGAAAGCACAGTGGTGTAGAACCTGTGTTAATTTCTTGGGGCATGAGATTACTCCTCAGGGTCTCTGTCCCCAGGAAAAGAAAGTGGAAGCACTTCAGAAACTGAAAGACCCCACAACTCTGCTGGAACTAAGGCGCCTTCTTGGACTGACTAATTACAGCAGAAAGTTAATTGGGGGCTACGCAGAGATCACCAGACCCCTGATTCATCTCTTGAAGGGGGGGGGTCAAGTGGGAATGGGGTCCAGAACAATCTGAGGCAGTAAGACAGCTCAAAAGAAGCCTATCACTAGCGCCTTGCCTTGCTTACCCTCTCAGAAACAAGGAGTTTTTCTTGCAGACAGGGTTCTCTAATACATGCGTGACTGCAGTATTATATCAAAAGCATGGCAAGGTCAATAAAGTAATCTCCTATGCGAGCAAAACTTTATCCTCTGTGGAGGAAAAATTCAACGATTGTGAGAAGGCACTCCTGGCAACGGTGTGGGCATGGAAGAATTACCGCCCGTTTATCCAGGGGGAACACATCATAGTGGAGACTCCACACAAGCCTCTGCAATATCTCAAAGTGACAGAATCCGGGCCGGAAATGTGAGTAATTCCCGAATTACTTCCTGATTCTGTCAATGCAAGGCTTTCCTTTGGAGGTCCATATATGCCAAAACAAGCTCGAGTAATTTTGGCTATGGGTAATACATTGAAGCCTTCTTTCTGTAAACGCTCACCTGATTCCCGTAGAGGCGCCGGTCTTGACTGGGCGTATACCGTATCTTCTAAGGTGATGTGTAACACACAGCTGGCTCTTTGGGCTGGACCCCTGTGCACTGTATGTCTGACTCGAAGGGTAAGGTGTCTGCAGATAGAAATATGGATTAATGAACTGGGTTATTGAATGTCTCTCTCTCTTCCCTTTCTCTTCTCCTGTAGGACCCCAAAAGGTTAACGCGCTCACCTTAGGGTAAGTGAACGCCGTGCTCCTCCATCTGCTTCGGAGCAGAGTGCTGAAACCAGTTTCTTCACTGGATAAGGGGGAGCAGGCCTCTTGACCTTCAGAGGACTGTCTGTCCGTCGTTTTCTTACACGCACGTTAAGTTTCGAATAATTCAATGTCTTTAAAAGTCTTTAGTAATGTAGTATCTTGTTTTGCAGGGTTCCGGCGATGGCGAAGATGGAGCCCGTGTGATGAATAGAAGCGGCCTTGAAGCACGTAAGTAAGCGCTTGCTGCCTGCTTCACGGCGCACATCTAACTGTCTTTTTCCTTTGCAGGTATTAAGTTCGGAGTGGCTGCAGGGTGCCGGAATACCCACTGGAGTTAGGATGTGAAAGGAGTAATGGCACCGTGATATTTAAGTTCCCAAAGTCTTTAAACGCACCTTGTTTTATCTTTCAGGATGCGGGATGCAGCGCCGAAGGGCCTCCGGAGCGTGTGCGCAGAATTGGTAAGCTTTTGTCTTTCAGATGCCGGAAATGCAGCGCGAGGCGTTTGATGACAGCCGATGGATCAGGTAAAAGGAGCGCTGTCACTGAAGACCGTAATGCTAACTCTGTTCTTTCTTGTCTTTATAGGTGTTGCTGAAGACTGGATTCAGATGGTAAGCCTTTTTCCATAGGCCCAGGATCAGATGCAGAAGACACGATGAGCGTTCTGCTGCAGAGGATGCAGAATAACGCAAAGCAAGATTCATCCATCGGTGTGGTTTAATAGCCTCCTGTAGTGCTTAGGTGTCTCCTTCCACAGCCACGCTAAGGAAAGAAAAGAGTTCCTGCTTTCCAGAAGAGTTCCAGGGTTCTGAACCTAGGGAGTGGCTCCTGCCCCACCCACAGGAAAAGTAGTCGCAAACAGAAGAGGATCAGAGGCTCAACTGGCAGGTAAGTAAGCAGCATGGTCCTGCCACAGGTAAGTCCACCCAAGCATTATGAGTCCGGCGCTTCCAGCGCTGGGATCTTGGGCACATTTATGAGCCTGGCGCCACCGGCCCAGGACAGGGTCCAAAAGTTCCCAATTGGACCCGGCTGCCGCTCAGGAACCTGGGGTTATGTGTCTGCTTCCAAGTGAGTTGGCAAGTCCTGACCTCTTGGAAGCAGAGATCATGACAGTACCCCCCTCAAGGCCCTCCCAAACCGGGCTTTCTCCGGCGGGTTTGGGCTTTGTCAGGAATGTTCGATGACATTTTTTGATTAGGCGAGGAGCGTGGACATATTCAGCAGGTTCCCAGGATCTCTCTTGGGGCGGTAGCCTTTCCAGTCAATTAGGTAAAATAGTTTAGAATTTGGGATCTTAGAGTCCAGACGCTTTTGACTTCAAACTCGAGTTCTCCATCAACTAGGATAGGTTTTGGCGAGATTTAGTTAGTCGGGTTTGAGGTGCACGGGTTTTAATAGAGAGACGTGGAAGACCGGATGAATCTCATTGTGCGGGGGCAAGTCCAACTTGCCGGCTACTGGCTTTACTATGGTAGTGATGGAATAGGGACCAAGGTATCTTGGGTTGAATGTACGTGGCCTTTTAGAGGTAGATATTTGGTAGATAACCAGACTTGATCCCCTACTTGATATTGAGGGGTTTCCTTCCGATGTTGATCTGCTCCTTTCTTGTATTGTTCTTTAGCCCTTTGAAGGTGAGAAACAGCTTCCTTAAAGGCTTGGGTGATTGTAGCATGCAGGTATTCTACTGCTGGTGTTTCAAGATCTTGGAGGGATCCAACTCCGAGGTTCGAGGGTGACTGCCGTATAAAAAGAAAAAACGGGGTTTTCCCAGTTCCCGAATGGACAGAGTTATTGTAGGCATATTCGGCTATCCAAAGGATGTCTTTCCAAGTTTTTCAGTTTGTTGCAGCATGCAGCGTAAATACTGTTCCAGAGTTTGATTGGTCCTCTCGGTTTGTCCCGTCGGTCTGAGGGTGGTGACTGGTCGATAGTCTCACATCAATTTGAAACCGACCGCAGCAACTTCGCCAAAAATGAGAAAATAATTGACTACCTCGATCCGATATTAGATACGAAGGAAAACCGTGCAAGTCGGACGATGTTTTCCCAGAAATTCTCGGGCCAGAGTTGCTGCTGTTGGCAAGCCTTTGAGCAGAATGAAATGCGCCCATCTTGGAGAATAAGTCCACGAATTACTAAATCGTATTGTATCCGGAGCATGGAGGTAGATCGGTGATGAAGTCCATAGACAAGCTATGCGAGGGCGAGGTGGATGTCAATAGGGCGTAAGAGGCCTGCTGGTCTTTCCTTTTGACTCTTGTTTGGGCGCATACTCCACAGGACATTATAAAGTCTCTGATATCTTTTTTCCAAGACGGCCACCAGAAAGTAGCTCTTGATCTTTTCTTGAAGTCTGGGTCATACCGGGATGTCGCTTCCATTAAAGAATCGTGATACAAGAGATTACTTTTTTTGTAAATCTGTGCTGGGCAGGTATAATCATTCTTGGAAATACAATAAGTTGTCCTTTACTGGCAAAGTCCTTTCCCTTTAAATGCCAATTCTGTATGTCTGCTGGAGTTACAAGTTGTCTGGCTTTATCTTTACTTCCTCTATGGATTGTGTGGCGATTACACCTGAGGATTCTTTGTTCGGGAATGATTGGTACAGGTTTAGGGTTGATCAAGTGTTCTTCCACTCCCATTCGAGAAAGGGCATCGGCTTTACCGTTTTTTGTAACCGGGGTCGATAGGTAATTATAAAAGTCAAATTCGGCAAAGAAATAATGCCCAATGGAGTTGTCTAGAGGATTGGGCTTTGCAGTTTTCAAATATTGCAGGTTTCAGTGATCCGTAATCACAGTAACTGGTGTGTCGGGCCCCAGCAGATAATGCCGCCAAGCCTTAAAAGCAGACTGATAGCCAGAAGTTCCTTGTCAGTAATTGTGTAATTGATTTCAGGAGGCGAGAATTTGCGGGGACCAAAATGCCACAGGATGCAACTGATTGGTTACCGGGTCCTTTTTGTGATAGAACTGCCCCCATGGTGAGGCTTGAAGCATCAGTTTCCCACGATGTAGGGGAGTTCGGGGCGAGGGTGTTTTAAGATTGGTGCAGAGATAAATTTAGTCTTCAAATCCTGGAAAGCTTGTTCCGCCTCGGTAGACCATTCAAAACGTTTGTTTTTCTTTAACAAGGCAGTGATGGGCTGGACAATTCAGAGAAAATTCGGGGGATAAACCTGCGGTAAAAGTTAGCGAAGCCTAACATGCTTTGCACACCTTTTACGGAGGATGGTGATGGCCATTTGAGAATTGCATCGACCTTCTTTGAATCCATACGCACTCCGCTAGGTGATAATATGAATCCCAAGAATTCAACTTCAGTCACGTTGAAAAACACATTTTTCCAACTTAGCGAAAAGTTTGTGTTGACGCAATCTTTCGAGGACCATTTTTTACGTGTTTCCGATGTTCACATTCCGATGAAGAATAAACGAGGATGTCGTCAATGTAAACAACAACACAGCACATCTATGAGCTCTCGAGGACATCGTTCATAAAATATTGAAAGGCGGCCGGGGCGTTGCAAAGTCCGAAGGGCATGACTGATATTCAAATAGCCCATATTTGGTGCGGAAGGCCGTCTTCCATTCATCGGCCCTCTTTTATTCGAACAAAATGGTAGGCTCCTCTAAGGTCCAACTTTGTATATATGCATGCTTTTCTGACCTGGTCCAGGAGTTCAGGGATCAAAAGTAACGCGATATCTATTCTTGACAGTTGATCTGGTTCAGGGAGCGATAATCTATACAATGTTCTAAGGTCTCCTTCCTTTTTTGGAACGAAGAACAAAGCTTGAAGAAGCAGGGGACTTGGAAGGACGAATAAACCCATTTGCCAGGTATTGATCCAGGTATTGACGAAGGTGAAGGTTCTCAGGCTCGGTGAGGGCATAAATTCTACTACAAGGAGGAGTAGATCCAGGTATCAGGTCTATCTGGCCAGTCATAGACCTATGAGTGAGGTAGAGAGTTAGCCTGATCCTTCCGGAAAACATCTTGGTATTCTTGGTATTCGGGAGGTAACTGAGGAGTCCGTCTCTGAAGAAGTGGCTGGCCAGTGCAAACACCAGGTGGAGGATGACAAGTAGAGAACACGATTCTGGAAACTGGACCGTTCTTGCTCGCCAATCGATCAGCAGGATTGTGTTTCTCTAAACAAGGAATTCCTTAGAATAACCTGAAACTGAGGGGCCTTGATCACATCGAACACGATCTTCTCATGGTGTCCATCTTGACTTCCGCGCGTCACTTCTTGAGTGGTATGTTGTCTTTTGGTCCGGAGGCTATCTCCGTTCCATCCACCGTAGTAATGACGTCCTTTACAGCCTTGGGACAAGAGTTAGATTATCCTTCAAAACTCATTGCATGATCCACATAATTGACGATGG
>PGSH02010811.1:0-127906 GCA_002915635.3 Ambystoma mexicanum
ATACTGTTAGACAATGACATTCATATAAACGTGCAGTGTTTCAAACTTTTATCATTTCAGTTCTAACGTTACAATTTCTACCCTAATGCAGAATACAATGCAAAATGCTTGAGTGCAACATTACAATCAGTAGGTTTTGCATGGTGATCTCTGATCGAGTACACTTGCCATCAATCAGGTGAAATTCAAAATGTCTATTTTGACTAAATGACGTACACTGTTTACGAGGGTATGTATGTAAGCGACGTGTGCGATGAAAGAATTTGATTTCAATTACAATTTACTTTTTTTAATGAATATTCTATTCAAGGGATATATATAAGGTCGGGAATTAGAAGAGGAGGCACATGGATCAGAGGTGGTGGACCAGCTTGCTGGTGCGGTCGTCACACTGAAGAAGACGGTTGCACAGAAAATCAAGAAGACAAGGGTAACTTACAATTTCATTTACAATAAGTGTTTTGTTCTGGTGTTGTCTTCAAAACATGTTTATTTGATCTAAAGTGCTATATACTGTATGTTGGATTTACAGAAGGAAAAGAAGTATAAAACACAGACAACAAATGAAACCAAAGATGCTGCTTGCCAAACAGATTTCACCATGGAGCAACTATTATTTGAGGCGCAGCCTAGTCCAGTCAATAAGCATACTCGAGATGCTTATGCCCAATGGCCAGAAAATTAATTGAATGTGACCGGCGAAGCAAGCAAAGTTTTGTTGGACCATTGTTACAATCTGAGAACTCGACAAGATGAAGATGAAACTGAATATAAGGAAGATGCTTTTGAATTACTCACTGACCCTTCACACAATCTACACCCGCAAAAAAGGGCTACCCAATAAACAATCGACATTGATGGTTTCTTTAATTCATGAGCAATTAACACAAGCTAAAATAACAGAGACTGAAGCCTCAACGGACTTTACCGAGGAACTTGCCAAAGATCTCGACTTCAGTGTGGTCAGTTTGCCGGAGAGGTCCACCACAGTGGAGTCACAAACCACATTCGTCCGGGATCATAGTCTAATAAAGGAGCACAAATACATTGTATTGAACAGCTGCCTGCTAAACATTATGCTGATGCTGAAATGTGTCCATCCAAAGAGGGGGAAGAATGCGGGAAGCCATTGGTGAATGTTACTTGTGTATCACAAGGCACAAACCTGAAAATCCAAGCCACCTGTGCCCTGCTCCATGCTACATTTTCATGGTCTGCTCAACCGATGCTGGGCAAAGTGCCAGCTGGAAATCTACTATGTGCAGCAGCTTTGCTTTTCAGTGGTTTGACCTTAAGTAAGTTTTACAGTTTCTGTACATTTGTGGGACTTCAGTTCCTCTCTAAAATGCAGTACTACAAATATCAACGAGAATTCTTATTCCCCGCTATCAGTGAAGCCTGGAAAATTGAACAAATGTCAATTGAAAGGACATTCTCTGACAAACGGTTCAGGCTAGCTGGCGGTGGACAGTGTGACACCCCAGGATTTTCAGCAACGTTCTGCACATAGCACTTTCAGGACATGGACACTGAAAAAATAGTGAGTTCTGTGGTCGTGCAGGTGTCCGAATGTAAATCCTCAGTGGCCATGGAGAAACATGGTTTTATAAAATCCCTACAAGATCTACAATCGAGGGGAATGCAAATGGACCTCATAGCCATCGAAAGACATTTTTCAATAGCCAAGGCCATGCGAGAGCAGTTTCCAAACATTCAACATCAATTTGATGTATGGCACATAGCTAAATCAATCAATAAAATAAATCACAGCTGCTGGTAAAAAAAAGGTTTCTGAAAATATTTTACAGTGGTCCCAGTCTTTCAGCAACCATCTTTGGTGGAGCTCCAAAACTTGTGATGTGTCTGTGGAAATTCTACTTGAAAAATAGTGCTCATTGATGCACCAATGTTCCAGCGTTCACTCCTGGACAGAAAATGTACATTTTCACCAATGTGCACATGGACCTTTATCGGAGGAGCAGGAACGCAAGATGAAGTAGGTGGTTCCATCTTCACCTGCAAACAAAGCTCTTGAGAAGGTTGTGTTTGACAAAACTCAAGATATCTGATGGGACTCACAGAATCTGTCACACAGGAGATTTGGAGGTGTTCCACAATATGTGCCTAAAGTACCTGCCCAAGATATTGCATTTCAGGATACACAGGATGGAATTTTGAACACTTCTAACGGTATTAGCGCATAACGAGAACATAGGCAGACACAATCGAGAACTGTGGGAAACTTTGGGATGCTTCGTTACACAATGGCCTTTGCAAAAAGAAGCGAAAAGTGGGTGGTCAAGCCAATATACCAGGAAATGGAATTCAATTTTGTGAAAGATCTGACTTTGACTGTGTTGGACATGCATACCCATGGAATCGTTTATGGTTTTGTTCCTAGGACACATACATTGCCACAAAAAATTGCAAACGTGCCCTGTCCACCGAAAGCAGACCTTGTGGAACAGTTCACTTCCCGCTTCAACTGATTAGCAGCTATTTATATGTTCAACAATGTTTATACATTGTACATGACCAATGGAAAACATATGTAACTTGAATTTCAAAGCTATTAAAAGTATAAATTGTCCAAATAAAGTGTAAAAATGTGTCTTTTAAAATACATCCTCTTTGTTAATTTTTTTGCAAGAAGTGTCTGTTTGAGGATGCCATGCAGTGTAAGTCTGTGCTTTCACACTTACCACTTTCGTCGAGGTCTTGTGGGTCCTTCACTGATAGTGGGAGGGTCAGATGGATATCAGCATGAAAGCAACTGTGGGGTCTGCAGTTGCCTTAGCAAGCACATGTCCAAATAGCTGAATAAATACACGTCCCACTAAGGAATGAGACCTAGAATAGATAACAAACTTGGCATGTAAGAACTACTGACTGTTAGCAAAACAACGCATGAATGGGGGCTGTTGGTGTGAAATAGGTGCATTCTGACCTAATTATTTATGGGGCCATGTGTTAGGGGTTGTTACTAACGGATGCCTTATTAGAAGGGGTGATCTTTGAATTGCGGCCTTTGGAGACTTAATATTTCAAACACATTGGTGATAGGTGTTAGTTTTAGCAAAGATATGACCACTCCTGATTAGGTATATGGGAGGTAAATTAGAGGTGGTGTGGGGGTATTGTCTGGGGACCAGATGCGTTGAAAGGGAAAAGGGCCATGGGTTCAGATGACCGCGGCCTGGCAGGAGGGGGTTGGAGATGGCATGAGTCAGTCAGCAGAGACGGATTGTGCACTATGGTTGGAGCAGGGATTGGTCTGACATTCTCGTATGAGCAAATTTTTTCAGGGCTCGAGACTCGCTACTTGCAAAATGAAAAGCTGCATTGCTGTGAGAACCAAAGACGGACTCAACTGACAGGTGGTGGGGGCTGGCTGTGTGTGGCACTGGCACAGTGAGCAGTTTGCCAGAGGGACAGAGGGATTCTTCAAGGAGGCGGGATATACTTGTGTGTACTTGTCTTTCTCCTGGGCACACGGACAGTCCAGCACTGAAAAGCATGGAGTCCACGTCTGGATTCCCACAGGTTCCACCAAAGCTAAATTCTGGGCTAATATTACGTTAAAATGCCATCTATGTGTATTCAAATTCTTCCGTCAACTTCCGCATCGGCATCCCATTGTGAGCTAAACATACTCCATAGCACTAACCTCTCAACACATCGTAGACTCCAACATTGCAAAATGTTTTCACTGTGTTTGCATTGTTTTATGTTTGTGTTCATCATTAGTTTTCACATGGTGCATAAGTAATGGATCAATTAGAATTAAAAACGGCAACTGAGCCACATTGCTGTTATGTTTTCTACACAGCTACATCCTGCCTTTCTGTGAATGTCATCGTTTCCAGATACCAATTGATGGCTTCTTCAGTCGGCAGTTGCAGATACAACTAAATGGCTGGCTTTCGATCACAATGTTTTGTGACGATTACTCCGGGCCCATATGCCCTTTTGCGGTACTGGCAATAAGGAGTAACTTCACATTGTTTATGGTGGTCTAGCAACAAGCTGATGCCCAAGCCTTGCAAATCACGGTGCTTCTAATGCGCTTCTACCCAAAGGAATACCTTGTGACTCACGATAAACAATTTGTATCGAGAACAAAGAAAGAAGCAAAAAATGTGGTTGAATATTGAAATCGGCGGATGTTCTCGAGCGTTTGTTGTGAACTAAAAGCACATTATGAATTATAAATTGCAGAGTATTGCGGTTTCCTTTAAAAATAGTGTTTTGTATTCAGAATTGGGACACGCTCTGCTGTGAGAGGATGTGTGTTGATATTCCGGGTTCTGCGTCAATTGACTTCAGGACGTAGGTGAGGACTGGGCACATTTGGCTACGCTGCACAGTAGCGTCACGGAGATAGGTGGAGAATATCACTATGAATAGTGATGTCAGCTTCAGCGGCGGGGTATATGATTTAGTGCCGAGAGGGCTCTTGAGCTTAGGGCGATGCAGCAACAAATAAGATTAGTACAAGATGGCCACGCTGTGCTGCTTTATTTTGCATGTGTAAAAGTGAGGAAAACCACGGTAAGGTGCATATGACATGTTTTTACGATCGATCAATGTATGCTTAGAAACACATGCCCGAACACTCGGGACAATAATATTTTTGAGAGCACTTCTCCTTTAAGGAGTTCAAGACACATCACTTAACCATTATGCTACAATGATGTTATTGTTTGTATTTTCACAAGTTTCATACCTAGCCTGTTAGCATTGAACATCTTAAATTATAGGTTAAGTAGAAAATCTATGCCTTCTGAAGCAGCAAGATGTTGTGGACAAGTGGTTAAATGCTTGGCCTTGAACTCTGGCAGCCACGGTTCAAGGCTGTGTTTCTTTTTTTAAACTGATTTAATTTAAGTAAAAAACCAGAAACGCAAGTGGGAGGTTGCAAGGTTTGTTGCACTACAGTCCTGTGATCTTATTTGGCATGGGGCATTTAGACGTGGCTTCATTGTCAGCAACATCCAAACATCCCTCGTGCCAAATAACGGCCAGGAATGGCTTTAGCGCCAAACAGGACATGCTGAATGTGCACTGTGGTGGAATGCCTATGCCAAATCGGCTCATGCCAAAATGATGGCGCTGAAAAGGGATGTACCGCTTGGAGAACGCTGCTTAACCAAAGTGTGTGCTCCATGGCAAATCATTTAATCTCACTGCACATTGCCTAAAAACACAGCGAGTTGTCAAAGTTTTAAATATCTCATAACACACAGCATCCACATTATTTTTTTTAAACCATGCTACTGTTAGTACATTAAAATGTAGCACTCTGAGACAATTTTTGTGCCTTTTGCTGAAATGCATTCTGGTATTTGTAGTGTCACAGTCAAGATGGGAGGAATAATACCACAATTGTACACTTTTTGCCTAACATAGTTCTATAAGGATGTATATATTTGAGTGACACTATGATATGTGTACTTTTCATATTAGCTTTCTAAAGCAGAGGATTGTGCAAAGCCAGACATAGGGGTGGAGAGTGGAAATTATTAGAGGGCAAATAAGTCATGAGTATTTGCCCACGAGTTTGCAATCCTGGACACTGGTGCACTTTTTTCCCCTGATTGTGGTTGCTTTTCAGGGCACAAGTAAAGGACACATATGGGTGAAGAGCGTAACTTTTTTTCAGAGGGCGGACACACCCTCTTAGTTTTTTTTAGGTTGACAAGCTTGCTTAAACTGAGCAAAATGCCAGCCCCCCTCAGGCCTTGGTGCCTAATAAATGAGGCAGAGTTACAAGACCACTTAGAGCAACATGGCCTGAGCGGGCTGACCCCTTCCTCACTTTGAAGCTAAGCTGTACTCTGCGTATATTCATGGGTGGCAGCTTTTAATTTTCGCTATGGGTGCAGAAAATACCTAGGCATATTTTATTCTTGCAGCCGGTCATTTTGTCCAGTTTCTGTGCTGCTTAAATGTGGTTAGTTTGGGTCTTGCGATCTATCACAACAGTCACCAAGAGACCGACCATAAAACAAGGGGCTTGGAGCACGGGACAGGACATTTCGGCACGGGCAGTTAGGCGCAGGCCGTTATGGTGTGACCGTGTCGCTGCAGGTCTCGTTTGAATGAGCCCAGTTAGATGCAGCCAGTTGGATGTAGGGACCTCTTGGCGCAAGGATGTTTTGGTGTGAGAGGTTGGAACTGGCACGGTATGAACCTGCAGGCACTTTCCATTTTGTACCTCTCAGCACAAGGATGTTTTGGTGCAAGAGGTCAGAATTGGCATGAACCTGTAGGCACTTTGCATTTTTTAATATGGATTAAATGTGATCAACATTTATTTACTGCAACATTATAATACAGGATGGGACACGTATTACACTGTCGTTGCAGAATCAAACATGTATTAAACATGAACCACATTTGTTTACTGCAACAATATAAAACAGAATGGAACACATATTACACCATCTCAGGAAACATTCTAAAACGTATAAAGTGAAATAAAATCACATTTGTACCAAACGCTGCCTTCAAGAACCCTGGCCTGCAGGAGTTCAAGACGCAGCACTTAACCATTATGCTACAATCATATTACTGCTTTGTTTTCGACAAGTTTCATACTTAGCCTTTTAGAATTGGACAAATTACATTTTAGGCTAGGTATGAAATCTATGCACCTTGAAACACTGAGCCATTGTAGTGCAGTGGTTGAATGCTGGTTCATGAACTCTGGCAGAACAGTGAACAAAACCTTATCTTTTTTATTTGAAACAGTATATGTTGGTAAACACTCTGTATTCTGGACTATGTAGTCTAACAGGCATGCCTTCGATCCATATAGCCTTCTTCATGGAAACGTTCACCCAATTACTGAATGATGTTAAGAAGGTCTCTTGAGCTGCACTACCAATGGGTTAATAAAAGTTGTGCATCTTCCATTGCACGTGAGTCAGTGCAAACAAAGACTTTCTTTGCAGCTCAAGGGAGGGTCTTGCCACACGGTCCCATTATTCCCTTAATATATTGTGCTACTTTTAGACTTTGAAAACAGCAGGGGGAAGTGGACATCACTCCTCTGCAGCCCCTTATTCTCACTTTTCCCAGCTGAAAAAACATATTTGGCTTTT
This sequence comes from Ambystoma mexicanum, assembly GCA_002915635.3. NCBI lineage: Eukaryota > Metazoa > Chordata > Amphibia > Caudata > Ambystomatidae > Ambystoma > Ambystoma mexicanum. The sequence goes on from PGSH02010811.1 coordinate 7,107, forward strand.
TCCCCCTCCTCTGATTCTACAATATGTACCTCCTCCTTCAATAACTTGCAGATCCTCTACTGCCGTTCAACCCAAACAAACAGATTTGCAGGAGAAATCATGAATATAGCCAAGTGACATGTCTTATATATTGTTATATGCCACACATCCCTTGTTATTTGTAAGATGATCATTCAGATTTCCTTTTTACTTTGCATTTTGGGATTTGTAGTACAGGACGATAGATGGACAAAACAAAACTGCAAGTCACAAAATGCAACAACAAAAAGCAAGTAATGGATGGGCATCTTCTGAATTACATGGAGACATGCAGACACACACACACACACACACACACACCCACAATCACACACACACTGACACTGAAAATTCACACTCATTGTGTCACAATGCTCACATACATACACTGGCGCACACGCTAACACTTGCCATCACGGAGCAAATGCACACTGCATGCACAATCCCTCTCAAACAACTTCACACCATTTACACACACATACATGTTGACATCAAACACACACACATTGCATGCACACCCTCTCAGATGACATGCACACCCTCATACAACACATTCCCCCTTACACTGCAGATATATTAAAAAAGAGGACTAGACTGCCTCTTGGCAACATTATAAAACAGAAAAAATGACCTAAAGAAAATCACATTTATGCTGAACGCTGCCATCATAGAACCATGGCCTCAAGGAGTTTGAGACACAGAACTTACCCATTACGCTACAATGATGTTAGTTGTAATGATCACCAGTTTTATACCTACCCTTGCATCGTTTATCATATTAGATGATAGGTTAAGTGTGAAATGTATGCACCCTAGAACACCAAGCTGTTGTGGCATAGTGGTTAAATCTGTGGCCTTGAACTCTGGCAGATAGAGGTTCAAGGCTGTATATTCTTTAAATCTTTTAATATAACTAATTTCATTTTATTAAAAGAAAAGCAATGCCAGTGGGAGGTGGCGATGTTTGTTGCAGGGCAGTCTTGTGATCTTATTTGGCATGAGGGCATGTAGACGTGGCTGCAATGTCAGCCACGTCCAAACATGCCTCGCGGCAAAATAATGGCACCAGAATGACTTTCATGTGAAAAAGGGCATGCCAAAATGGGTGTTGCAACGGAATGGCTGTGCCAAATCGGTCCGTGCCAAAATGATGGCGGGAAAAGGGGAGTAGCGCTTGGAGCATGCTGTTTAACCAAATTGAGTGCTCCATGACAAATAATGTAATCTCACTGCGCATTGCCTAAAAACATTGTGAGTTCATTGTGAATTCTCAAAGCCTGCAATCCAAAATTCAAGGAAAAAACTTTAGTTGCAGGGACATTAAAGTGAGTAATACATTGTAACAAAAGCTTTGAAATTCTGGAAAAAACTTTAGTTGAAGGGACATTACAGTGAGCAATACATTGTAACAAAACACTTGAAATTCAAGGAAAGAAATATTAGTTGCAGGTAGGTTATGGTGAGCAATACATTGTAACAAAACCCTTGAAATTCAAGGAAACAACTTTGGTTGTAGGGACTTTAAGGTGAGAACTTAAAGCAACAAAACGCCTGAAATTCAGCTAAAGCCACCTTAACTTCACACCCCCTGTTGCGCAGCCTATAACCACAATGATGACATCACAGATCACATCACTGATGACATCACTAATTACATGTTGTATGAGAACAATGATGACATTACAAATCACATCACTGATGCCGTCACTCCCTTTCTACCTGATTGTATCTTCTCCTCGAATCACCTCAGCAATCTCCCCCATCTAATATACTTCGTCCACAGTATTTCTTTCCAAGCTCTAATGGTCTATCTTAGAAGATCCATTTCTTTCTGCTTTATAATTTATTCTCACATTTGAACTATCATCCCCTCTTCCTTTTCCAGATGAAAACCCTTGCCTCCCTCTCACAGGTGATATCCTCCGTTCTCTCTCTCTCTCTCTCTCTCTCTCTCTCTCTCTCTCTCTCTCTCTCTCTCTCTCTCTCTCTCTCTCTCTCTCTCTTCTCTCTCTCTCTCTTCTCTCTCTCTCTCTCTCTCTCTCTCTCTCTCTCTCTCTCTCTCTCTCTCTCTCTCTCTCTCTCTCTCTCTCTCTCTCTCTCTCTCTCTCTCTCTTCTCTCTCTCTCTCTCTCTCTCTCTCTTCTCTCTCTCTCTCTCTCTCTCTCTCTCTCTCTCTCTTCTCTCTCTCTCTCCTCTCTCTCTCTCCCCCCCCCCCCCCTTATGTCAAACTCTCTCCTGTTCCAACTCCATATCCTTCTTCTCCTTCCAAAAGATATGCTCCTATCTGTTTAAAACTGCCCCCCTACTCAGTCTTCAATGAAACTCTGTTTAAATATTCTAATGCTGTGTCTTTCTTCATACCCAAAGCTGCCTCCCCAAAACTTTCTTGTTTGGTTTTTAATGCTGTTCATTTCTCAAATTCATTGGCTTTCTTATAAACCAAACCTGTTCCTTCTAAAGCGCAACTTTCCCGTTCCTCAAACTCCGTTAAAATTTTCTCTAAGTATATTTCTCCCCTCGATTCACTCACTTCAACACACACCAGAACCCGTTGTAGGGTTCTCTTCTCGCCTCTTTTCAAGCCAAGCCTCTGTGCATAGAGTCTCCCAGGTTGTGCAGTCTCCCAGCTGGCAGCTCGCGCATGACTGACTACTGCTGTTTCTACTGGCTTGCTTTTAAAGGGTGCTCCTTTCTTCAACCTGGAGGCTGTCTGGCAGCAGTGGTTTCCGATGTGGTTTAGGGGCTGGTCAGTTCTCTGATTGAGCTATGTGCCCAGGATCATGTGTCTGGGTCAGGGGCGGATGTAACGGTATAAGAGGGCTGGTGGGCATTTTGAGTTCTACTGTGGCCTCTGCAAGGGCTGGACTGCTCTCTGCCCGTCTCCCCTACTTGTATGGTGTTTTTGCATAGTAAGCATTTGGGATTTCTGACTACAGTCACAGTTTTAAGTGGGCAAATATCAATCACCATTGTTAGTCGAATGTCCCTTAAGAAGCAAAACTAGTTTGTGTTTAGAAAGGGAAGGAAAAATAACAAGCTCCATGCTGTGTAAAACATTAACTACAAGCAGGAGACCATAATAAGCATTTTTGTTTTACTGGTGATTTTGGACCCCGTTGTGTGTTTGGTGGCATTTTGGCAGTAAATCTGTCAAATGGCCACCAAACTCATTGTTAGGCAGAATTATATGCGGTACCCTTTGGGAACACCACACACGTTTAAGACTACAAGTGACAGTACAAATTCAACTTGTACAAGCCTGTATTACACAGTAAAGTGGTAGTGATGGCTGAGCAGTCAGGCTTATCTCAAGAGTAAACTGAGCAGTATCAATAGTTATACAAAGGACAGCAATTACTCTGATTCAAACAAACACTGACTCAAGGTTTTTGAGTAAAAGAATATACAATTATTTACACATCAGTTATTAAACATTTCACTATTATCAAGTGTTAGGGAGAATTCTCTTGTAAGGCTAATTTCCCAAACCTAGTGAGTCCCCCAGCAGCTTTGCTGGATTTTTGGGGTTTGTTTTTTTCTCCTGCTAAGAGTGAGACTCTTTTCCTCCCACTCTTAGGCATGATTTGAGATGTACCTTTGACTTTGTATGTGTTCATGGGCTATGGGGTAACCTCTTTTTACTCCATAGGGCATCCTCTGTTTTCCTATGTGTGTTACACAGCACCCTCAGTGCAGTAACACAGGGGTGTCATAGTGACCCCCAAAAATAGACTCCATACCCTGGGACTGACTACTGTCTCCCAGGGCATGTAAAGTCACCATTGGCTTTACTAGTCCAAAATTGGGAACAGAACCAGTACAAACCCATCATATTGTGGAAGTACTGTAAGGGGTTAATATATTTGCCCCCTGGGTCTGTTTTCAAGGGGGCACTGTCCAGTCCCCCCTTGTTCAGTTTCTGGCTGGTGGCAGTGGTTACCACGCAAATTATTCCTTCGGGATATTCTCTACGGGATTTTCCCATTGATTTTAAACGCACCACTTTCTGGAGCAATGTTAAAGATACCGCCGGTTTATTTATTTAATATTAATTCCCCGGTTGGGTCTTTTTGCCAGAACTCGGTTCCAAAATGGCGTTTGTGTCCGTCTCTGTGACTCTGACCAAGGTCGAGCCCTTTGGTCCACTATTTTGGGGGGCTTCTCCACAGAAGCCCTCCAAGTGATGCCACTCTGTCTGGGTTTCACAGGAGGAGTGGAGGGGGGAATAGGCACCCTGGACTGCGTTGCCTCAGCAACCCAAGTCGCACTCTACTCTGATTGGCCCAGTGGTGAGCCGTCCAGCTCACCACTTAGCATGTGTGATTGACAGCTAGGCTGATGAATGGGGGTTTTTCTGCATAAAAGCAGGGCCTTTGGGACTGGAACTCCAGAAGTCACCACAGGACCTAAGAATCTGACGAGGAAGAAGCTGAGCCACCTGCAACCCGACGACACCACTGGTGAAGCCCTGCTGCAACAAACTCACCACTTTTCCGACGACAGGGAAGATCTTCTGCTGGAGAGTCTTCTCCCCTTTGAGCTGGTGGGACCAACCAGTTCCCCCTCTTTCGCTCCCAGAAGCGTTACTTGGTCGAATCGCCCGTGCCAAGCACCCCGGCGGCCGGATAGCCAAGCTCACCACTTTTGACCGCGAATAAAAGGACCCCACCTTTTAATCGGGAACTACGTGGCTGGTTTGGTGCAACGACTCCAAACTTCCTCCACTGCGAGATCCTCTCTTCCTCTGGCTGGAACAATGAACTGCAACCACTGCCAGGAACAACTGCCCCCGCTGGAGCTTCTTTCCATTTAAGGTACTGTGTCCTGCTTGGCCTCCCTTTCTACAGAGTGCTCAAGGTGTCCCCTAAATCCTTGACCTCTATACTAGGTTGGCCCCAGACCTGCTACACTTTGTTTCTTGAACTATTTCAACTCCTTTTTGACACTCTGCAAAGACTTTTAGTGCACTTTAAACCGTGTGATCCTGGGCACATTTTGCTTGCTCCACTTAAAGTGGGCCTGGCCTATGAACTTTGGCTCTACAGTATAACCTGCCTTTCTTCCCTTTGCTCTGTCTCTTAAAAAGTGTTGGGAACTGTGTTATTTCATACTCTGCCTTTTTCTCTCCCTTTTTAACCTAAACTATTGGAGTGCCATCTAGGTTAAGCGCTCCCTCTGTCTTAACAAATAGTGTGCTTTAACCCTGACTTGTCTAATAGTTATTAAGGGAGGTGTGTATACTTTACCTGATTGTGTTTTAACTTGCCTTTACTTATGAGTGCTGGTATATTACTTCAAGTGCGTTTTTAAATAAATAACTCTATACTTTTATACAAAGCTCTGGTCAGTGTTTTTTTGCCCTACTGTACTTTAGTACCTATTGTGTATACTCTATATACTGCTTAACTTTTCTTGAGAGAAGTCTGACTGCTCAGCCACAGCTACCAGGTAAATCTGGGTGGTGCAGACTGCTACCAATTGGGTTTACTGCTTACTCCTGTAGTCTTAATCTTTTTGCAGTGCTCCCTAAGGGAACTGCACAGGATTCTGCCTAACATCAAGCAGTTGAAAAATCACGATCTAAATACACCACACTGCACCCAATAGATTCTGGACAAGTTAGGCTCAAAATGAAGTGTGAGCAAAATGGCACTCCAGCAGTTAAAAGGGAGGGAAAGACAAAGTTAGACAGAAATTGAGCAGCACCAACAAGTAAGTAAGCTGGGCAATCTAGAAAAAGGAACTACAGTGAGGAAATCAAATTCAAGGGGCCTGGCCCAAAGTCAATGGACCAAAGTCTTTGCAGAGGATCACACAGTTCAGGGTAGTTTGCGGTTAAGTCTTTGCCAAGAGATCAGAACGAAGTTGGTCGGATGAAAAGTTACTTTAAAGAATAGAGAAGGACAAGCCCTCGGATGGGCGAAAGATTTCACACACTTTCACCGTGGCTGGACAAAACGAACAACCGGGTTAGCACAGTACCTTTAGAGCAGAAGAATGCTGTAGCTGAGGCAGACGTTCCTGGCAGGTCCTGCAGGCTCACGGTTCCTGAAGCGACTGTCGGACTGACAAGAAGGAGGAAGACTGGAGGGTCCTGCACTGCCCAGGGAAGAAACCAGCAGCGGAGCAAAGCGACGAATAAAAGGTGCACTCCTTAAAACCCAAGCAGGGTCCGATCCTCCTGGCTATCCGGTTCACTGTAGCTCTGTACAGCAAATTCGACCAGAGGAGGGAGGCCTGGCTTGCAGTTTGGCAAACTGGTTGTTCCCACCAGCTCAAGGGGACAAGATTCCTTGCAGATCTTCCCTGTCATCGAAGTTTGAAGATTCGGACCTGCAGCAGGGCTTCACCGGGAGGTTCAGTCGTGGTAGAGGTCCTCTTCTGTCAGCTTCTCTTCGGTTCTCTCAATCCAGTGGCGACTCTGCCTTCCAGTCCCAGAGACCTGCTTTTTATGCAGTTTTCCCCCATTCACACAGCCTGGCTGTCAATCACACAGCAGGGTGGCTGTCCCGCCAGGGACAGTCACCACAGCCAATCATACCAGAGTGCGACATGGGTCTCCAAGGAGACCCTGTGCAGGGAGTCTCAAACCCCTCCCTCACATCCTGTCCACCTCAGACATTCAGGCGCCTAAGGAGGGCTTCTGTGCAGAAGCCCGCCAAAGGTCGGTGAACAAAGGAATCAAACCTGGTTTGGCGCACAGAGAAAAACATGAGAAAGACTTTTACTAAAAGAAATGGCGAATAAACCCAGCCGGAACTGTATAAAAACGTATATGGTCCAGCGGGCTTAAGTTGGAGGCTACCATGATAGCCTAAAACAATACCAAGGCTATTTAAAATAACTGCGCTAGGAAAAATAGGGTAGTTACCACTGCCACCAGCCAAATTCTAATGAAAAGGGAATGAAACAATGTTCCATGAGAAACAGACAAAAAGGGATACATATTAACCCTTTCCAGAACTCTAGTTCATACTGGGTCTGTGAGTTTAAAAAGACTAATAAAGTCAATGCAACTTTACATGTTCTGGGAGACAGTAGTCAGTCCCAGAAAATGGAGTCGGAAAGTCTGAAAAAGACAACCCTGTGTCAGTGCACTGAAGGTGCTGTGTAACACACAGTAAAAAGATGATGCCTATGGAGTAGGTGAAGCGCCACAGGCTATGAACACAAAAATGTTAAACACACACAGCAAAACACATGTAAGAGTGAGAAAAAATGCTTACCAGGTGAAAAAAATAAATCCTACAAATCCAGCAAAGCTGCTGAGGGATTCAGTAGGCAACGGAAATTAGCCATTCTGGAGAATTCTCCCTAACACTCGTTTACTGTTACTGCCACTTTTTAGAGTCCAGGGGGATTGTGGTGCAATTACGTAGAGTGGTAATTCTGCTGAGGTAATTCTCCTGAAATCTGGCCTTAAATTGCCAGATTTATGTTCAGCATTATGCTGGAAAGAAATCCTCTACTTTAGGGTGATAGTTGAAGTTTGGCAATGTGGTAAATTGGCTGTAATTCCGTTACCACCAACTAAAATGGCAGTAGTAGGATTAGCACCCGTTTGTTCCTGTACCTACATACGTATAATGCAGCCCTTTATATCTCTATTGTACAGCTGTAAAACCCAGAGAAGATTTGTTTAGGCTCCTATTAAAATGCATTTGTACCAAATGGAACCAGAAAGGTTTGAGGTCTACATGTCAGTCCAGAAAAACTGGACACTCCTTGAGTGGAAGGAAATGCATGATAATTGGTTGGCCGAAGACCAATTGCCTCATTTACAGTGTTAAGAATATATACTCATTAGTTGTTACATACCTATTAGTTCAACTAGAGTGAGGCCATTTTAAAATGACTAGAATCGCCATTTTGTTTTCTCTCTGCTCTCTCTAACGTTGCCACTTTGCCTCATGTAAAACTGCTTTGCTGTAGATATTATTTTGCTTCAATGGTCCAAGGCTAAGAAACATGTTGAAACATTACACTGGAGAGCCAGACAGAAATGCCCAATTCCCTCCCTCACATATCCTTGAAGACAGGTAGCAAGGCATTTAATCAGTACACGAATGCCAGCGAGTCTCCTGAAAGAATAGCAATGTACGAAACTAACATTTAAAGAGTTGAATTATGCTCTTCTTTACGGCCCACCTTTCTGAGCCCACTGAGGCCACGGAGAGCGGGCTGACCTCTAGAGCGAGAATCGAAACTAAGAGATAGTGAGGCCTGGTATGTGCCAGTCTCCTACGCACAGCTTGCCCATGAAAAACAGAAATGCTGTGTTCTCGCAAACAAAGAATGGTGTCTGTAAAATTGGAGATTGCAAACCGTTACTAAATATGGTGGTCTAAGGTGTCATATTCGTCACACTGGTCAATCATCGCCTCTAATTCAAAGGGAAATGAATTGGGGGCAGCATCAAATGTGTCATACTGTGTCATTGCTGATTGTAAGGTGCTCCTTTTGTATATATGTAACTGATGTACGTCTCACACTCTCTTGCATCCCCCGAGGTCTGTTAGACACATGTCGTGGGGCGTGGGACCACTTGGCCAACTGGGACTATTTTGTATTGCAATAAACCCTAGATTTTGGGAACAGAACCTCGTGTCTGACGTATCTATTCGTGTGTGGTGATTGTGCCTTGTTTCCACATCCGAGGGTCCCTCAGGGGCCCCTTCAAGATGGCGCCCAAATAGGGACCCTCCCCCACTTGTTCCATCGTGTACGTTGCAAAATAAGGAAGGCGGTAAGAACGGTGAGGACGGGAGCGATCGAGCGGGGATCAAGAGGTGTACGGGGCGCCCCTGCGAAAAGCGATGAGAGACTCCTTTGCAGATCTGCACACCGCTGATCCCTGATCGACGTCCCTGGCCAGCGAACAAGGAGGCGAGGGTCCCGAAACGAGGCGGAGCCAAGATACGCATCACGACATCATTGGTAGCGTCAGTATATGAACGAATTGTGTCTTAAAAAGACAAATTGACTAATCAGGTGAGTTGTGCCCTGATTCGTAAGTAATCCTGATATTGGTTGAGAGTTGATTTTGCAAAATCAAACACCCAGAGTAAGTTTGATTAGCCAAGGGTAAGGTTAAAACATGCCTGGGGTATTGTCCACCTTAGCGGGATTTTTCCGCTGCGGCGAACAATCTTTGGAAACTTGCCAGGAAGCACCACCGGCAGGAACGCCGGCTTATGAGATGTACATAAAGTATGGCATGGGAACGATAACGTTGTGTGAGACATAAGCAAACCAGAAAACAGGAAAATCTTCAGTGGCCGAGGGATGGGAGTTTTGAGATGGAACGTATAGATAACCTGGAAAAGGTGTTGATAAGTTAGAGAGCACACCCTGGGGCACTAGATATCCTTAGGGACTGGAGGAGGGAAGCAATTCTCCGATTTAGAAGTAGAGAGAAACATGCGTGCTGGCATAAGTCAAAGACGAAGAAAGCTGAGGAGAAGGAGGAGGAGGAGTGGAGCAATAGTTTGAGAAAGGCAAGACGGTGCAATGAATTAAACATAGAAAAAATATATACACAAAGAGAGCTACACTCATCAGACGAATTAATAAACAACATTTTAACTGAAACAAAACAGGGCCCGAGGAGTGAAACTAAACAGACTACGTCAGTAGCTGTCGCTCAACCCCCTCCCGTTGCTCAGCCCCTCCCAACGCCAGCACAGCCACAGGCTGCATCAGACACTGCACTGCCCACTAGCCAGCCAGCCCCGAGTGTTTCGCAATTACCACAGCCCCAGCAGACGTATCCCACTCTCACTGCCCCCTCCGCACCTCCCGATCAAGAGGGTGCCACTGTTCCGACCGCCCCTCCCATGAGTGGAATTGAGCAGAATGAATGTACGAGAGTAACTCGCAGCGCGATCAGTAAGGAGAGAAAGCGTGAGCTGCAAGAACAGGCGGAAATGTATATAGACGAGAATGATGAGGCATCCACGCTATCGTCACTGTATGACTTCAGAAGGAATAATGAAAGACAGGTATTGTAGGAATGCATGGGAGAATATTTGTCGGGACAATGGAAAAAGATAATTGGAAAGTTACCACTGCAACGATTGTTGGATTTGAATGCATTAGCCCGTTGTAGAGGGAGAAATGAAGAAGTAGAAGAGCATGTGAAGCGATTGTTTGATTTAAAACATGAACTTGATGAAGAATATTCTGAAGTACTCGCCACACCGGGAAATAGGAGAAAGAATATTGAGAGAGGCAGGAAGAAAGCGTCAGGACTGTATATGCAGAAATCTTTGCCGCCACCGGGACAGATAGGTGATAGACAAAGATTGCAGGTGTGTGTGCGGGAAACGATGAGATGGATGTCAAGCCCTAGGACTTCGGTAGGGGAGATAAATGAGATATGTAATGAGTACCCTTTGCAAATAAGAATAGAAGCTCTGCGGACGATAGTAGGGGTGTTACTCCAGCAGGTAGCAGGACACAACAGGGGAAGGGGAAATGCACAGAGTAGGGGAAATTCGAATATGCATGGAGGGCCTTTGGGATTAAATCAATGTGCATATTGCAGAGAGGAAGGACACTGGCGGGCACAATGTCCGCATTTGCAAAATAGAGGCGGATATAGTCAGAGAAGGCCTCACAGAGGGCACATGGGAACAAATGGTCACAACAGAAATCATATGCAGCAGCACCAGAATAATCAGGGAATGGTGCACAGAATCAAGGCCAGGCTCCGAATCAAACTACTCAAAGTCAAAATCAGCAGGGTGTACAAACGGGAAATAGAGGGAGAGGGGGAACATTTTTGATAACCAGACAGGTGCATACTATAATAACAGTGGTGACTACACATCGGATGATGTTTTGTTACCCCAATAGGACAGCCCAGGACAGGGTCGGAACCAGTGTCTATTCCCGTGAATCAGAAAGGACCCTACGTAGAGATGAAAATCGGGAATGAAGAGCATAGATTCCTCGTAGACACGGGGGCACAAAAGTGCTCGATAGATCATCACTTGGTTCCAGACATACCTCTGTCAGGGCGACAGAATATCTCAGTAGGGTTCGCAGGTACCCCAGTAATAAACACCAAGTCCAAATCAGTAGCAGTGACAATAGGGCCTTTTACTGAACATTGTCCATTTCTTTTAACAGAGCATTGTGGGGAAAATCTTTTAGGATTAAATCTATTGAAAAAACTGAGTGCAGTTATCCATTGTACACCAGATGGGGTATTTTTGACTATTTCTCCCCAGACTATGCCGACTTCTGAATTTATGGCGGAACCTTTAACAGGGGAATTGAGTACAGTGCCAACTTGTATTTGGGCCGTGAATGACAATGATGTGGGATGCTTGAAAATAGCGCCAGTACAAATTACATTAAAAGAAGGAATAACGCTACCGCGTATTCCTCAGTATAGAGTTTCAGCAGAAGGAGAAAGAGGATTAAAAAGTATTGTTTCTGATTTGTTGAAATTGGGAGTGATTGAAGAGATTACAGGTAGTGTGTGTAACTGCCCTGTTCTTCCGGTATATAACAAAGGGTGTAATGAGTTACCTTACCGTTTCATAATTGATCTCCGTGCACTTAACAAAGTGGTAGATCCCTAATTCCTATTAGTGCCAGATGTTACTACGATTTTGACAATGATCCCTGCATCAGCAGAATTCTTTAGTGTTATCGATTTAAAAAACGCTTTCTTCAGCATTCCAGTACACAAAGAAAGCAGGTATTTATTTGCTTTCACTTTAGGAGGACGATCATTCACATTTACACGCATACCACAAGGCTATACTGAAAGTCCGAGCATATACAGTAGAGCATTGAAAGAACAGCTGGACATGCTAGAATTACCAGCAGACTGTGTTTTGCTACAATACATTGACGATTTACTAATCGCTGCTGACACGAAAGAAATATGTAAGAAAGGTACTATCTTGTTATTGACTCATCTAGCTACGCATGGCCATAAAGCAAGCCTAAAGAAATTCCAGTACTGTCAGAAAGAAGTAGCTTATTTGGGTTACCTACTTTCAAAGGAAGGGAGAAGATTAACGCCAGAAAGAATAAAGAGCATTTCTGGTATGCCTATTCCAACGACACAGAAAGGTGTGAGAGCGATAATAGGGATGGCTTCTTATTACTCGTCAATGTATTATGAACTTCGCTTTAATTGTGAAACCAATGGTGGAATTGACAAAAAAGGATGCTGTGATGCCTTTGCAGTGGAATGAAGAATGTCAGAAAGCATTTGATTCGCTAAAAACCATTTTGAGTTCTGCTCCAGTTTTGGGCACACCGAATTATGAAAAGGTTTTTAGGCTATTTGTGCATGAGAACGAAGGATGCGCGTTGTCTGTCTTAACACAGGAACAAGGTGGAAGAAATAGGCCGTGTGGCTATTTTTCTTCTGCGCTGGACCCTGTAGCGCACGCACTACCACGATGTTTGCGAGCTGTTGCAGCGGCTGCTGCGTCAGTGAAACAAACAGAAGGGATGGTATTGGGGCACACTTAATTTTGATGGTGCCACATGCCATAGACGTTCTACTCAATAGAACGCAGACGCAACACCTCACCTCTGCTAGATTAACTAGATATGAAATTGTATTGTTTGCGCCCCACATCCAAATTATGAGGTGTAGCGCTTTGAATCCAGCAGAATTAATGCCAATGCCCGAGGAAAAATGGTGGGACTGAATTGCCTCCCCATGATTGCTTAATGGTTACTGAGGAAGAAACAAAAGGGAGAATTGATTTGAGTGATACACCCCTAAATGAACCAGAAGGGGAACTGTTTTGTGACGGCTCCTGTTTTAAATCTACCTGACGGCACATCAACTGCTGCGCATGCTGTCACCACATTAAAAAGCGGTGTGGAGAGTAAAAAAATTCCTTATAACTCCGCCCAAGCAGCAGAGATAATTGCTTTAACAAGAGCTTGTGAAATTTCAGAGAACTTGAGCGTAAATATCTACACTGATAGCCAGTACGCCTTTGGCGTAGTTCATAACTTTGGCCGATTATGGGCCGAGAGAGGTTTCTTAACATCCCATGGGGCTAGAATCCAACATGGCCCTCTGATTGTACGATTACTGTCTGCACTTACGTGTCCAAAGCACCTGGCAATAGTGAAATGCGAGGCGCATAAAAAGGTGACATGTAAAGTGGGAGAAGGAAACGCATTTGCAGACAAAATTGCGAAACAGACTGCCACTGATTTGAATACAAAATGTTGACAGTACAATCGGAGGAAGTGCCCTGCATGATAGAAAATGGAATTGTGACTGTTAAAGAAATGCAGGCGGAAGCCACCGCCGACGAAATACAGGGATGAGCCGAGGGCTCTGCAGAATTGGATTTGGAGGGTTGTTGGGTGGACAAGAAAAGCGGAAATTGGATGCTGCCAAATGCTTATGTGAACGCAATGGTTACAATGGCTCACAGTCCCACACACATCTGTGCGAAGAAAATAGTCCAACATTTAGCCACAGTTTGGAAAAATCCCCTTATTAAAAAGAATGCCGGGAGGCTGGTACACAACTGCATTACGTGCCTACAGCACAATGTGGGAAAAGGAACGGTGACTCCAACAGGAAGTTTCGGACCTCCCTCTATACCATTCGAAGTGATTCACTTTGACTTATAGAAATGGAAAGGTGCCAAAATTTGAAGTATGTTCTGGTGATCATATGTTCATTCAGCAAATGGGTGGAAGCGTATCCCTTGAAAGATTGCACAGCCATGAGCACGGCAAAAGTATTGCTAAAAGAGTATTTCTCTCGCTTTGGTCTGCCCCGTGTCATATGGTCGGACAATGGTCCGCACTTTGTGGCTGCAGTGATACTGCAGATTTGTGCAGGATTACAGATCGATAAACGATTCCATAGTTCAAGACATCCGAGTTCGGCCGGTCTTATTGAACGACATAACGGAATTCTGAAGTCCAAGATCAGTAAGATCTGTGCGGGCAGCAAATTTAGTTGGGTAGATGCATTGCCAATAGCGTTACTGTGTATGCGAACGTCAGTGCAGGCCAGAACTGGGCTCTCCCCCTATGAAATACATAATGGGGAGACCAGCGAATGTGTGGTGCGCACCCCAGCCTAGGAGAATGAGAGAGGTAGAATACCCTGTACTCAGCATGTATTGTAATCTGTTAGTAAAAAAACTGTGTTTGATTCATCAGCAGGTGCAGGAGGCGCTGCCCATAAAATACACTGGCCCAGGACATGCATTGGAGCCAGGAAACTGGGTGCTAGTGAAAAATTTGAACGAAAACATCATTAGCACCCAGGTGGCGTGGGCCCTACCAGATCCTCCTGACTACGCAGACGGCGATACGGGTGGATGGACGAAAGGCGTGGATACATGCCACGCACGCCAAGAAAGTCCCACCACCACTTGACACTTTGACTGATCGGGAGAACGACCAGAAAGAGACAGCGGTTCCAGAAACAAAAAATACAATTGCCAGTTCTTTGCCACAGAAACTGCCTGATCCTGAAACAAAGCCTGATGAGATTGCCATAAAAGTGGAAGGGCAAAGAGCGCCCCAACGTTGTCCAGCAGATTCTGCATCTCTGCTGGCCGACATCAAGCGCATACCTCTGTGGCGCCCACCATCCTTTGTTGCGCCACAGCCTGCATTGTCGCCTGGGCACCCATCATCATCTGCCATTGTGCCCCAGGCTGACTCCAAGCTTGAGACCGGAAGTGCACCCGCACTATTTGTTGATCACACGGTACCAGGAGCAAATCGGTACAACCTGCGGAGCAGAAAGAAGGAGTGATCACATTTTCATCTCTTGTGAATTTTCTTGCCTCTGTTTCCTATTTTCGGATGAAGTGGGAACCGGAGGCCTAGAGGAGGGTGGCGTAAGAGTTGTGCAAGTTAGACAGCTCACGAAACGCAACTCCTCGGTGCTAAATCCATGTGTCAGGAACCCGAGTGAACAAGCGGGGCGCACGTGGTACAAAGGCGGCTGCTCTGAAACTATAGGGCATTGAGAAAATGCACGAAGGCCTTGCCAAATGAAAAAGCAATCCAGGCAGATAGCAAACTGGCATAAAAAGACTGTAGACATTGATTGAACTGTTTCAACATCCTGAGAAGCACAAGAACAAAAGATATTCGCGACGAATACAGCGGAAGAAGAAGGACGAGAGAAGAATGTCGGAACCAGTGAATGCCCCCTCCTGCACCAATGCTGATAAAGAGTTAAACGTAGTACATAGAAGGTGGAAAAGGGACATGGTAAAAAAGAATTGTATGCTGGGTCTAACCATAGTAATGTGCATAATGAGTATATTAGCCCCAATGTTGACCATATCAGTATTATGGTACCTAGAGGAAATGCACCCTCTTGAAGTACTTTTGCCCATTATGAACATTTCCACAACAGAAAGCCCAGTCCATGTGATTTCCTATACCTTGTCCCCAATGGAAGAAAGACATAGGGAAGGATATGGGAACAACACATTGCTGTTAATAATGAATATGACACACTCAATCCTAAGAAAAAACAATTGTTGGGTTTGTGCCCACCTGCCGCAGCATGGTGGCAAAGGAATAGGATGGTATGTACAACCCCTGCCATTGACTTCTGCATGCTATGCCTCTCTAAGCACCCTATATTATGGGAAATGGAACGAAAGTGAAACTGGTCATTAGATAAAACAAACATGAATGAATTCGAGGAAGTGATTATGAAACCAGTGGGTTGTTCCATATTCCATAGAACATGATCTATTACTGCAGCAATAATGCCACAGGATAGATTGTCTGTGCCCTATAAATCATCTGTGATCACATTCCATATGAACCCAGAAGGAAATAAGGATGTGGAGCCCCCTTCCTATACAGTAAATTATAATCCACATTCTGTTCCTTTTTGTTTAAAAAAGAAGGGCTCCTTTCAGGTAGGGACATTCACAAGATGCAAAAATATAGCATTCCTTGATAAAGAAGTGGAACCAATATATGTGGGAGATCCTGTGTATTTCATATGTGGGGAAAAAGCATATCCTTGGTTACCTAGAAACTGGGGAGGTACTTGTTATTTAGGTTTTCTATTTCCTGGGGTATTCCTTTCAAAAACAGCAGATATAGCCAAACTGACCAGGTCACAACTCGCCGGAATAGTGGGGATGGGTTGATTGCAGAAGACATAGCGAAATCATTTGTACCATTTTGGGGCCAAGCGATAAACTCTTATAACATAAGACGACTGTCTAGGATATTAGAAGAAACAATAAATGGAACAACTGACATATTATATAATATGACTCTTGAGGAAAAAGGAATTAGATTAATGTCACTGCAAAATAGAATGGCCCTTGATATAATCTTAGTTGATCGCGGCGGTGTTTGCAAAATCGTGGGATCAGCGTGTTGCGTATTTGTAAGTGACTCCTCCCCCACGATTTTCGAGCGATAAGAAAATTGCATGTATTAAGCTCTAACCTTCACCCTCCTGAAGGAGGTTGGGAATTAAACATAAGTTCCTGGTTTTGGGAAGTGTTGCGGGCCTGGGGATGGAAGCTATTTGCAATCCTAGTAGCAATCCTGGGGATATTTGTGACATGCTGTTGTTGCGTACACTGTCTCCTCATAGTGTGCGCTGCAATAAGTGAAGAATGTGTGCAGATGGTAGCACACAAGAATATAATTAGGCCAAATACCGACACAAGTGATGAATCCAGAACCATCAAAGAATTCATGGCAATCAACATTGATAATAATAAGGAGGAGACAACAAGCGTACATGAGTCAGAATTTGAGTCAGATTCCGAATCTGATCCAAATACTTGGTCGGAGGAGGATGCAATGTATGCGCGAGGCGTTTGGCATATGGCCAAGAGGAGGGTTTGTCAGTCCATAAAAACTGGACACTCCTTGAGTGGAAGGAAATGCATGATAATTGGTTGGCCGAAGACCAATCGCCTCATTTACAGTGTTAAGAATATATACTCATTAGTTATTACATAGCTACCAGTTCAACTAGAGTGAGGCCATTTTAAGATGACCAGAATCGCCATTTTGTTTTCTCTCTGCTCTCTCTAACGTTGCCACTTTGCCTCATGTAAAACTGCTTTGCTGTAGATATTATTTCGCTTCAATGGTCCAAGGCTAAGAAACATGTTGAAACATTACACTGGAGAGCCAGACAGAAATGCCTGATTCCCTCCCTCACGTATCCTTGAAGACAGGGAGCAAGTCATTTAATCAGTACACGAATGCCAGCGAGTCTCCTGAAAGAATAGCAATGTACGAAACTAGCATTTAAAGAGTTGAATTATGCTCTTCTTTACGGCCCCCCTTTCTGAGCCCAGTGAGGCCCCGGAGAGTGGGCTGACCTCTAGAGCGAGAATCGAAACTAAGAGATAGTGAGGTCTGGTATGTGCCAGTCTCCTATGCGCAGCTTGCCCATGAAAAACAGAAACGCTGTGTTCTCGCAAATAAAGAATGGTGTCTGTAAAATTGGAGATTGCAAACCGTTACTAAATATGGTGGTCTAAGGTGTCATATTCGTCACACTGGTCAATCATCACCTCAAATTCAAAGGGAAATGAATTGGGGCGGCATCAAATGTGTCATACTGTGTCATTGCTGATTGTAAGGTGCTCCTTTTGTTTATATGTAACTGATGTATGTCTCGCACTCTCTTGCATCCCCCGAGGTCTGTTAGACACACGTCGCGGGGCGTGGGACCACTTGGCCAACTGGGACTATTTTGTATTGCAATAAACCCTAGTTTTTGGGAACAGAACCTCGTGTCTGACGTATCTATTCGTGTGTGGTGATTCTGCCTTGTTTCCACATACGAGGGTCCCTCAGGGGCCCCTTCATACAGGCTACTTTGTACACAGGGCTCAAATCTCGGCACTGCCACTTAACCAAAGAGTGTGGTCCTTGGCAAATAATTTAATCTCACTGTGCCTTAGTTACCAAATTGAGAGGACCTAGAAATTATTCTGATCACTGTGTGTGCTATTCAATACATTCTTGCTCTTGGCTTATTGGACTATAATTATTGTCAAGGCCAACAATTATGGGTTGTGGATAGTGAAAATAGTTACTATGGTGTGACCTATTTATCATAAAAAGAAATGTGTTGTTTCCAAATGTGTGGAACGCCCTGAATTTCGTGGTTAGAGGTGTTTTTGCTTATTGTTGAGAGGAGTTTTATTAAATTAAATCTGTTAACACGTATTTATAGTCTTTAATGCCCAAAGAGGGGCTATTGGCTCAAACAAAACTTTCATTTGAGAGCACAATCATTGCAAGAATAGAATACGCAAGAGCAGTGAACACTTTTGCTGCAGCAAAATCTAGGAGATCATGCTTTGCAAATAGAACACGTGGTAAGAAAAGGCAATGCTTTATGGCAATAGTGTTGTCTACTTTGCTAGTTTTAATTAAAAGTTAATAAAACTAGCCTTTGCTAATTTTGCAATGGTTTTCTAACAGTGCGGGGGAGGGTGGCTTGCTGTCCAGTGCTCCCAGTGTAGAGGTGTACTCTATTGTTTCTCCTTGGGCGCTATGTTGTCTAGAAACTGTCTTGCGAACACTCTTCCTAGACGCTTGCCCTCTTTTTCCCTTTTACATTGTTGAGACCCACAGCAAAAATTATAGATGGTCAAAACTTTACCTGCTATATCATTTTTAGGGAACTCTTGAATTAAAGATGACCTGTACTGTTTCAAAGTAATTTCCTCACAAAGCTACACAAACTAAATGGATTGATCTATTATTATTGAAAACATAAAATGGCTGTCCTTTTTAGATAGCAAACAGATGCTTTGCCCGAGTACGTGATTAAATTTACATCTCTTTGCTTACTCCATACTGATAAACATGTTACTCATTGTCAGAATAGTCAAGTGACTCGAGCACGGTGTCCGTCCATTTTACAGCGACAAAATGAAGTATTGAAATCCATAGATCCAACTAAGATTCTGTGGAGCTACAAAAGATCTATATGCACCACTCAGAACTCCTTTTGGCAGTCTCGCTGGGACGCATCTAGTCACGTTAAGGTACGCATAGTCATGATACTTATTTGATTTAGAAAACGCAGTATTTTGTGCTGTCAGAAAGTGATTACAATGCATTTTGTAATTACAGCAAGTGTACTAATAATAAGGGAGGTCATACAGCCAAAGACCAGCAATATACTCCAATAATTGCGCATCCCAACAAGGGAGGACCAATGGATTCACTTCATAGGTGAGTCAAGTTTACAAACTACTTGAACAATCTTTAATCCCCCGGCTTCCCTCAGATCTGTTTGTTGAGCGGGACTCAACGCTTTTGTGAGCGACTGTTCCCGCCTCAGATCAAATGAGAAGCATCTTCGGGGATGTATGTTAAGAAGTGTGTCATAGATACTTTGAGCATGATGGTTACACTCTTATACTTTTCAGTTCTTTCTACTCTTATCTCTAGAATTATATTGAGGCAGTGAACGATCAACACTCTAGCTTTATATGAATCTACTTTACAGGTTAGTGAAGAGGCTCTTTTCATTTATTATTTACTAATTAGCTTTACTGCAAATCAACACTTACATGAGTTCTATTGAAAAAAATGTGATCTAGTTTAATTGAAACATATTCATTGCTGTTAAAATTTCAGAAAGAATACCCACAATATCCATCCCTGAAGAAGGGCATTACACCCAAAATGCGTAGTATAAGATTGGTGGAGTACCATTGAGTCTATGCAGATAGGTATTCCCTGTCTAGATATTGTGTTCTTATTTAGCTCTCATTTGAATAAAAAATTGTTGTAGTACATTAGGAAAATCAAGGTGCAAAATGTGCTGTTGAATTAATGTTGAAAATGTATCGTTTGTGAATTCCGATGTAATTGATGCTTGTAAAAATGCAAATATTATAAATTGTTTTGTATTTTTTTCAAAATTTGTGGTATACAATGTACATTTTATATTTGTTTAAAAATGATTACTTATTTCAGTTTTGAAAATACA
This sequence comes from Ambystoma mexicanum, assembly GCA_002915635.3. Lineage (NCBI taxonomy): Eukaryota > Metazoa > Chordata > Amphibia > Caudata > Ambystomatidae > Ambystoma > Ambystoma mexicanum. The sequence continues at coordinate 27,099 of PGSH02010811.1, forward strand.
TTCAGTTAAAATGCTAATTTCTCAAGCGTATTTGCTTTGAATTGAGTTTGCAACTTTTTTTGAGTTGTCCAAGTTGTGCCCCTGTTTGTATCTCAAGGTGTTTTTATGTACCATTCTTTCTTTCAGAAAATCTTTATATATCACCCATCATGGATAAGTTTACAGGGTTGGCTTTTAAGAGGCTGACTGATTAGGTGACACCTCTTGCTTGAACTCCGAGTATATGGATTACTCACCTTACAAGCCGACGCGTGCGAACGAGCGAACGTACGAAGGAATGAACGAACGAACGAACGAACGAACGAACGAACGAACGAACGAACGAGGAAAAGGGATCCAACCCTTATATTTTGGCCACAACACAAAAATTGAACAAGGCACTCAAGACTCAAATAACAAGTGACAATAAGCCCTGATTTGAAAAAGGCTTTATAAGCCGAAACACTTGTCATCACTAAGGGCAACCTGATAATTTAATTTATCATCATTAAGGGCAACCTGATACTTCAATTTATCGTTTTTTCACTCAATACATTATCTACCATTACATGAAACCGCCGCAGTCTATTATCTGAGTACTTGGAAGATTAATATCAACCATCATGCATAGCAAATAAAAAGCTGACTTTTTCTCCTTTACGCACCCGATTCACACTGTAATCCTGAAATTAGTAAAGTGCTCAAAATGAAATTTGGACAAGGGAAAGGGGTGGTTTCATGTCTGGGAGGAGGAGGGTAGGGGGAGAGAGGACCACATGTGTAGTGGAAGAGCTTAGCGTGGGCTGGGGCACCCATTTGTTCAGGACCGTTTTGTTTTTACTGAGTGAGCCCATAGGAATCCCACGGAAATGTCAGGACATGCTTGGAATACACAATGTCTCACATGAAACAAACGGGGGGAAATAGTGAGAGGGTCAGGGATGATTTACACAGCGAGGGGATTTAGAAAAAAGGAGGAGGCACATGGAGAGTTGGAGTGGGGATGGGCAAGAGTTTAAAATTATTGAGTTTTTTACCAATTCCTCGGTAAGTCGTCATCTTTTTTTTTACATCTCTGAGAGCCTATTTTGCTGTAAAATGGTGGTAATTTCGTGGTAAGCTTATGCAAAGTCTAAAGGTGGGTCCGAAACAACTCTTTTCAAAATATATGCTAAAACATGCATGAGACCAGCAACCTAAGTACAGCCCCTATGGTTGGCGGGATATGGTCATTTAATTGTAAAAGGGATAAGGGTCTCGGCTGTAGGTCTGGCCCACTAGCCATGGCCATGGTCATTTAGCCTATTTGGTGCAACAGGGACAGTGGACATGGCCAAAGTGGTTGAGGTGGACAGTGACCCATGCTCTTTTTGGCTACATTTTGCATTTTGCCCAATGGATATGGCCATGACCAGTGGGATCTGGTAAGTTACTAGGTAGGGGCACATGGGCTATGGATATTAGCTTGAGTACGGGCCATTGGCTATGGCCAAGGAGATATGGGTTGTGGCTGTAGGCCTCGGACCGCTATCTTTTTGCCTTATTGTTGCAATGTGGACAATGGACGAGCCTACTCCCCATGATCGAAGGCTATGTACAGTAGGATCTGGTCACTCACAGCGCAGGTGGATGTGTTATCTGAGTTAAGATGTTCTTCACTTCCCACACCCACTGAACTTCATGCGTGGCTTTTTGGCCTAAGGGCATAGGAACTGGAAAGTTTGGTTGAAATGTGTGCAATTGCTCAAAACTTGTAGGCTATCTGAAAATTGTTTTGTGTTTTACTTTTTGTGTTGGTTGCATTGCAATGTTTAGGTGCCATAAAACCACTACAGTGATGCTGGTTACTCTGTATATATTTCATAACATAACATAACATAACATTGGTTTAACTATAGAGAAAATTTGTAGTCATTGAACAGTAGCACAGCCAGCGGACAGATTGTTTACACGACTGTCAAAAACCTGTGCAGACGTAGCTTTTGTTAGTTTGATGGATACACTGTCAGCCGTTTTTTTCTCCTAGGTGGAGAGCGGTTTGTCCTGGCACTAACATCTTTTACATATCTCCCATGGTGCATTGCAGGAACTGAGCCTTTTCAGTCATGAAAAACAGCCATTTTATCTTGGGCCGATGCAAGGAGTAACTTCAGGTGAATGAGAAGTTACAACAAGCCTAAAATAATATTAAGATGGGTTGAAGTGAATTTTTTCCTTTAGGGTGGATGTGGGAAGGCAGAACTGCAGCAATTGGGAAATGTGAGAGTTTGTGGTGGGCTTAGAATAGAAATACTTTAAATGTGTTTTTGTCTTTTGACAAGAATGGTGATTTTGTCACAAGGATTTGGTTTGCTTTTTGAAATTCAACACAGGGATTAAAAATGTCGTTAAAATATTATATAGTGGGGGCCTTTGGCAGCATGCCTTCAAGTTGGATGTGGAGAGAGTAAAACAGCAGCACTTGAGAATTGTGAGAGTCTAGGGTGGATTTGGGATAATATTTTTTCGACTGCGCTTTCAGCTTACTCCAAGTATCAATGACACATTTGCAAGAATGTGGCATCTAATTGGTGTGACATGGTTTTGATGACCATGATTTCCAGCCAGAAGAATTCTCCCAATAGCCAAAACATGTTACATTATTGTAACAAAATCAAGCAAGAAGACAGGGGTGAGATCACAAAACACCTTTCAAAATGGTTGTCTACTAAAAAATTCAAATGATCGTGCACATCTTCATCCTGGTCCCTCATTATCGCAAAGTGGCCAATGCACATGGCCAGTGGAATACAGACCCGTATTGGGGAGAAAAGAAAACACAGTGTGTAGCTTAAGAACATACTGATAACAATAAATATGGCATCTGTGATGATATGAAAAGAAAAATACTAGTTGCATGAGACATAGCATAAAAAAACCATGCAATTCAGTGACAAAACCTTAAGTTAAAGACAAGTTAAATCAGTTCAATGCAACAAAACCTTTAAAATTTAACAAGCGTTTCAAACTCCACTACCTTAACTCTGAGCCCCATGTTGTGCAGCCCATGAGGACACTGATGACATCACTTATTATATCATTGATGATACTACTGGAAACTCGAGCATACTGATGGCTTCATAGCTGACATTACTAATGACATCACATAAGATCTCTTGGGAAACCACCCGTTAGAGTAAACAGTTCTATTGCTTTATTTGAAGACAGAAGACAAGCATATTCTATAGGTGTATGTGTAGTGGATATGAACAGAGTTGCAATATGCCCATGGACCCTTTTTTAGGGAAAAGGGGCCACTAGCTAGGCCCAGAGGCAATTTTGCGTGGCTTGGCATGGCCTGGTCAAAGTTAATGTTGCAGGATACTGCCCACAGCCAATGGCCAGTGGCCCAGGGACCCACTATGGGGGTAAGGTTGCAGGAAGCAAGACAAAGCATAACAACACAGGTTCAAATCCTGGTCTTGCACTTAGAGACTGGTCCTCTGTATTACGTGCATTATACAAGAACAATTATTATTATAATTGCTTTGAGAACATTGGCAGCGCCAGGGGCATGGAAGTGTTGCAAATTCCCACAGACCAAATGTGGGGTTAAGGAGGCCACTTAGTCTGGCCAGGATTCTGATCAGCAAAGCACTACACATGACGCCATTCAATTTGAGTTCAGTGTTGTAGTGATTTTTTAAATTCTTCAATATTTCTCACTATTAGATGTGATCCCCTCTACTAGTGATAGCATATGTGATGCTACATGTTATGTCATGTGTAATGTTACAAGTGATCTCATCTGTGTTTTCCTGGGCTGCATAGGTGGCATAGCTTCAAACACTTACAATGTTTTTCACTCATATATAATAACTTCTATTTGCCATTTAACCCCGTTTTCTTGCTACGGCATTACACCCTTCCCCTCCTTTAATACTCTTCTCCCATATTTTGACGTTTATTGGAGAGGTAAATCCTCCGCGGTGGATCCGCCACAAGCAGTCTTGGGGGCATGAAGGGCCGTGTAGTGGGGTGTCTGGGAAACGGGACTACAGTCTCTACCAGCATCATTCGCTACTCTTGTGAGGAGCTTACATGTTCCCTCCAACCTCCTGTACAGTATTTCAACTCGACTTGTCCATGTGTGCTGATACTGGCATGACTTCTGCTCCTGGGCCTCGCGGGTAAGGAGCCTGCTTAGTGTGCCGTGTTCTCCTACTCATCCATTTTCCTGACCTGGTGTGCATCACAGAGACATGGCTAAAAGATTCCGCTGACCCTTTGCTAGTCCATGCCCTTCCTCCTGATTAAAGCATACTTAGGTTGGCCCTGGATGCCCTCGATCCTTGCGGTGGGCTCACCCTTATACATCACGCCACCTTTGCTTGCACAGCTGTGCCGTTCACGGATACCATAAATATGGTGTCTCTTCTTCTCTGAGTCATGGTCTCTCCCCCTTGCACTCTTCACCTCTTCTTAGTGTATCGCCCTCCTGGATATGATCCAGGTTTTGTTCTGGCTTTTCTGGAAGCGGTGACTGACCTTAGACTGCAACATGAGAACCTTATTTTCCTTGGGGACTTTAATTTCCACCCTAATAACCCCAATGACTTACAGGCGGCCCATCTGATTTCTTCCCTTGTAGACCTTACCATCCCACAGATGGTAGTGGGCCCCCACCACTCTCTTACCTTAGACCTTATACTAGCCCCACACTCACTGGTTACTATATACCCTTGCTTGACAGTTATTTGGTTTGACCATGTGGCCATTCCCTTCACTGTCAATGCATGTCCGTTGTCCACAATGACTGTTTTTCCTCGTCCTCACTCTCGGCGCTGGCGAAATGTTCTTAGTGTTGATATCTCTACATACATTTTTAACTTGCTCTGGCCTGGCATGTTGACTGATCCAGCAGCTCTTTCTGCAGCGCTGGTCACCACAACCAATCATCTGGCCCCCCCTTAAAGCATTGAGGCCTCGTGGCCGCCCTCTCAGCCTTGGTTCTCCACCGAGCTTGCCAGCCTCCGACTTACTCGTAGGCAGGCAGAGCGCAAGTGGCAGATATCCTACTGCCTCATGGCACGCCTTGCATTGCACAAGGCCACTGCATCCGATCAAAATTCAATTATGAAGGCAAAATGCTTACACTTCTCCTTCCGTGTGGAATAAGCGGTTAATTCCTCCAAGGACCTTTTTAAGCTTGTTCAGTCTCTGTCGTCCATGCTCTTTACCAACCAGGTTATTCCATCGCAAAGGCTGTGTGACTCACTCTCTGCATTCTTTCATGATAAGATTGTATCTTTCAGGCAGGAGATTTCCTGCCCCTTGGCCTTGTCGACCGAGACTGTAGACACTACTGCCTCTAGGCATCTGTCTCACTCATGGTCCGAATTTGTGGTCTTTAAGGATTCTATTATCTCAGCCACGCAGGGCTTGAAATCTACATCCCCTGGCGACCCAAATCTGCTCGCCATTCTTAAAGCTATCATCTCCTCTATTGCACCTTTGGTATCCACAGCAGTTAACTTGTCTTTTGCTAGCAGCCATATTGCTCCAGTGCTTAAGCACACCCTGATTATTCCTCTTCTTAAAAAGCCCTATCTGGAACCCTCTATTTCTTCAAATGTTCGTCCTATCTCTCTTCTCTCCTTTCCTATGATGCTTCTGGAAGCGTTGGTCACACCTCTCCTTCGTTCATTTCTCGAGGACTCTGGGTTTCTTGATCCTTTTCTGTCTGGGTATTGGCCTAGCCGGGGAACTGAATCGGTGCTGGTGTCCACGGTCGATGACCTGGCTAACATCATGGATCTGGGTGGTGTCGGAGGCCCGATCCTGCTCGACCTCTCCGCTGCATTTGACACTGTCGACCATGTTATCTTAATTGAGAGGTTGTATTCAGTTGGGTATCTCTGGCCTGGTCCTTGACTGGTTTCTTCTTTTCATTTTAATCACTCTCAGTCACTCTCCCCTTTTCCATTAACCTCACCTCCTATGCCCCTCACGTGTGGAGTACCTGAGGGTTCTGCTCTTTCTCCTCTTCTCTTGAACGTTCATATTCAGCCCCTAGTCAAACTGATTCACTCTTTTGGTTTTCAGTGTTCTCTTATGCAGATGAGACCCAAATCTTGGTGCAGTTTGACATGTCTCTACCTGCTACTGCCGAGCTCTGTTGTTCTTGCATGCCTGCTGTCCATCTCTGGATGGGAATCAACTAGGTTCGCCTGAATGGCAATTAAATGGAGGTCATTATTGTTGGTTCCTCACCTGATTCGTCGACCCTGTCATTGGCTTCCTGCCCTCCTGAACTCAGCCCCCTGCACTGCCTTCTGCAGTAGTTAAGGACCTGGGTGTGAAGCTCTCTGCTTCTCTGTCTCTGCAGGCCCTGGTTTGCGCAGTGTGCCAGTTCATTTCAAACTGCGGATCTTGCACAAGTGCTACTGTACCCCCCCCTGAGCTTGTTCACCTGGTTATATCCTCCTTGATCTCAGGATCCTTGGATTATTTCAATTCCCTTTATCTTGCACAACGGCTTACCTCCTACATCATTTACAAATCTTTCAAAACTCTGCGTCTCGGCTGTCCACTAGTGCTTCCTGTTATACTTCTGCTTCTGCTATCTTGAACTCCCTTCAACTTTGTCTTCAGACCAAATTTTGTCAGCATACTCCTTCTCATCCACTGTGTTCTGCTACTGCCCTGTGCATCCTTGTTGCATGTTTTAAGCACTCTTGTGCTGGAGGCTGCTCCCTTTCAGTTGTCACAGCTCAAATTCAGAAGTCCCTTCCACTATCCCTTGACGAGTTCTGTGATCATTCGGCATTCTGGTGTGCCCTGAAGACTCTATGGGCCTCATTACGGGTCTGGTGGTAACCCTGTGGGTGCTACCGGCGGGTTGCTGCCAGACCCATAAATATTTACTGGCGCCTGACTTCCCAGTGCCACCAGGAGATTACGGCATGGAAAGTCGGGTACCGGTAAAATTCCCATAGTCCGATGAAACTATGTGCTATGTGTAACAGACAGCTCATACAGCATGTAAGCATGCACCGACATGTGTTACTCCCTCTGTCTCCAAAGGTCATCCTCTCCCCCTCTGCCCCGCTCTGATGTTCCCTTGTGCCCCCACCATTCTCACACACAGGTGTTGCCTGTTTTGCTTGATTCTTCTACCATGCTCCCCCCTTCACCCTCTGAAGCCTACTTATGCATGAGTCTGTCCTGATACATTCTGGTTTCAACGTAACCGTATTGTGGCCAATGCTGAATTTTACTTTTATGGACTTCATTGATTCACGGTGCGTCACCCTTTCTCAACTCTCATGCTGGACTTCCTTTGCATCTTGTACTCATGGTGGCCCTGAATCATGCTGTTCCCATCTTCATCTTGTATCCTGGCTTGTAACATTATGTGTTACTACTGACTTCTGCAAGTGTATTCACTCTCCCCTCTTGCTTCTCCACTCTTTTGACTGCTAACTCTCTGTTCTCTCTTCTTTCCTTTCTCCCTTTTCCTATCTCCTTCACTTACTTTCTTCTATGCACTTACTCTATCAGAATTGTCCCTGGACCTAGTAGATAGCAACCTCGTCTGTCTCCTCCCACCTCCCCTTACTGTTTTTTTCCTTCCCACTCCCCCTCCAGCACTATCAGAAATGTCGTCAGGCCTAGTATGATAGTCGCTTGTTTTGTTCCTCCCCTACCTTTCTGCACCCCTCTCCGTCACCTCTTGTTTTTCTCCGGCTCTACCAAAAATGTTGTCAGGCCTAGTACGGTAGTCGCCTGTCTGTTTCCATTTCCTTCCCACTCTCTCCCTCCCTTCCTTATCTATGTCTTAAAATCTGAAATGTTGTCAGGCCGAGTACAATAGTTAATTTCACATCCGTACTGTTCATGGCCTGTAAGAATGTCATTGCATTTTCCCTTGTTCCCTCCCTTGCCTGGGAAGCGCTTTGAAACACATTGTGTATAGGCGCTATATAAATAAACTATCATATCATATCATATCAAATCATATATCATATCATATCATATCATAACCCTTGGGCCCAAATGAGCTCTCCCAGGTAGGGGTTATGGATAATCGTATAAAAGAAATGATAATCAAAACACAAGGATTTTAAAAGTCTCTTTATCATATGTGTATGTGCTTGACTGGAATGAACTTACCCGACTGTACCACGTTCTTCACCATGGGGGACACTTGGAATGCTGATGGGACAATGGGCAGGTCTCCCATGCAAATAACAATAGACTTACCTGAAGATCATTTGCCAAAGGAGGACCATTGGAAAGTGACAGTTGGGAGAGAGTTGAAGGGATAAGACAGAAAGAAAGGTCCTAAAGAGGAGCAAAAAGAAGAAAAAAGGAGGATCAGCATTCGCTGGGGGGGCTGTGGTCTCGAGCGGCCTACCAGGCTTCATCATTTTTGCTGAGCCAGGCTGCATCTGGCAGCTGGAGCCCCAGGTTGCGTGAGCAGTGGGACCTGGGTGAAGTAAAATACATGCGTCCGGGGCCATGTGTGTGGGGTGAATCCCGAGCAAGAGAGCGTGGCCTTTTGAGGCAGCAACCTGTCCAGGGGGCAGTCTGGTCTAGCTAGAAGACAACAAAGTCCTGGGCTGCGCAGTATGTGTTGGCCTGGGTGAAGTGGAAACGGGGTGCGGTCTGAGGGCCACAGTCTGCCTGAGGGCCCGAGCAGACAGACCAGAAGAGATGGAAGTCCCGGACCTGCATCACATGCAACAGCCCAGGTGAAGGCGGAGTGGCTATCCCAGGAAAGTCAACCCACCCCGGGGCCAGATGGGGCAGGTGGTGTAGAGGATGAAAACCCCTACGGCACTGGTGGGCTGAGTGAGACCACCAGCACAGCCGGGCCCTGCACATGACCTGCTCTCCCTATGGCCAGACAGGGAGAGCGCTGCAAGACTTAACTGAGGCCCGGCCACGTCAAGTCTGGTGTGACCAGAGCTCAGCACAGGCTGTGCAGTGCGGTGGGCGGCCCACCCTTGACTTCCTTGCCTGCATTTACCACCGCCAGAGAGGAAATTAACAACGGGCTCCTAAAGCCCTCAGAGCACACACACCCACAGAGGAAACTGGAACTGCTTTAGCTATGTATGAGGAGGAGCCAATTGCCTTTACAGGAAGTCCCGCCCCCTGCTACCTATATGTTGGAAACTGGAAGTTGTGACATGTGCATTGCCAGTAATGGTACACATACTACAAAGAATCTTTGAGGCAAGATATACATTGAGAAAACCCTATGTGAGGTATCCTAGAAGACCGGCTGGGCTCTTAGGAGAAGATCCTGAAGAAGTACAAAGATGCAAAATAAAGACTATTAAATACTAGAATATGAGCAAAGTCACTGTTTCTGATCACATGAGCTGCGGATGAAAATAGACGAAGAGCATGGTGCACCAGATTGAAGATAGCGAGTGCTTATACTCCCTTTTATTCTGAGAGGTGAGAAGCTACTACAAAGCTGAGTTCAAAGACAATGTGATTGGCAGACGGCATTAGTGATGAGAGAAATGGGTTAATTTGGTGGGGAGTCAGGGTCAGGCTCACCCACCAACACCTGGGGTACCAGCTTATGTTCTGCTAGAGCATCAAATATTCCAGAAGGGTATAAGCATGGCAACCAATTATAGAAGGCCGTACAAAGAAGAACCTTATAGTTTGAGAGCCAATGAAATGTTGTGTTTCTAGTAGCTATCGATAACGACTTGCACTATGACTTGCACTTGGGGAGGGCATGAGTGCCCACCTGACTAAAGAGGTCCAATTACGATCCTATCCCCTATAGAAAGTATACTTGGATATCCCCTTAGAACCAATCACAATCCGACTTAGGTTTTCTCAATTTGCTACTTAGTATGATGTCACTTATGACAAATCTTTATTATATAACTGATTTTTTACAAGTTTCGTTGAGATTATGCTGTGCGACGTCCGTTGATGTCCATTGTACTCCCTGTTTTAGGCAATAAATATTAAAACAGAAGTAATTTGCCAACTTCCTGAGTCTGTTTTGTTATTTAGTCTCAAAAGTAATTCTCTGTCCTATCCAGAGTATGACATGTTACCTTGAGTAAAATAGCCCCCCGGGTTCATGTGGTAGCATGTTGGATGGTTGATTAACAAGACCCATTGACCTTAGACTCCCGCGCTTCGGGCGATCGAGTGCCCTTCGCAATTTAGCAGGAAGATCGTGAGGTTTCATGTGGAGAGCGGCCGATATAGGAAACTTGCAAAAATCGATACAGGTGGCATGGGCCCCTCTTTCCCAAAATCCCTCCTGGTTTCCACAGGCGCTGGCTCGTGGAAGGTAAAAGTGGTTGATTGGAGAAGGAATTCGACACCGAAGGTCTTGAGCTGAAAGAGCAAATGGTGAGTAGATTGAGGGGAATGGCAAATTAAGGGGTTGGCATTGTTGTACATTATAAAAGTAATGGGATTGGGTTTTAAAGTGTAAACATAGAGCGTTTTAAAGTGTAAAGGAAGAACGTTTAAGAGCCCGAAAAGACCTGGCTCAAAGGAAGGCAGTACAAGTCATTTCACACTCCAGTCGAAAGAAATAGCCTGCGAAAAGGACAGGTCCCTGTTAGGTGATGACTTAAACCCCTATCAGGGTATATTTAGGAGCAGAGATACAGCGAGGGGCGCTGAGGATTAATGAGAAAAGTCGACTAGTTTGTCTGTTTTTTATGTGTCTGTTTTAAAATAAGGTGTCGAAGAGCGACAATATTGTCAAGAGAATTGAGAAATGTTGAGAAAATATAGTTTCTAACTAGATAAGTTGTCGGTATGGATTTAAGGTTAGATTGAGATTATTGGAGGACATAGGTTTTGAGCGGCGATTTTTTGGAGCGTGCTATATTTGTTGTTTTCTAATACATGTTCTTATGTAAAAACACTGCTAAGTATTGACAGTCAATTGAGACTTGACATAATGGAAGCTGTTACTCCTTTGATGCACATGTGCAAAGCATTGCCAAAACATATGCCCAAATTCATACAGTATAATGCAGAATGGATCAAAGGCACGGCAGATAAGATGTTCATTCCATCGCCACAAGGGGGATCTTTGGCAAAGGCACTTGCACGCTGCGTACCGGGGAAGAAATTAGAAAAAACATTTGCTATTTTGGAAGATGTACCAGGAAGAGACAGAGAATACACCACCTGAGGATTGGATGCTTAAACAGTGTAAGGAGGAAGGTGCTGAGCCTTCTGCTCCCCTTGCCTCGTGTGAAGTAAAAAGCGTTGAAAGTATAGGATTTTACCCATTGAAGGAATTGAAAGTGACGACGGGGTATAGTAATCCAATATACAAAAACGCCTGCTTGTAGCAGTGATGATAGCCCAGAGGACACTAAGAGAAAAGAGAACTTTAAGGTCTTACAAAACAGGGAAGAGAAAGGTGAGCAACCAAATATATCGACAGACATAGAACGAGAAATTAAGAGATGGAAAGGAGAAAAGGATAAAGCTGATAAGATAACGCTTGTACAGAATGAATGGACGGGAGGACAGGTATTCCTTAAATTAGATGGGAAAAACATTGAGGAAGTTAGGCAAAGGGAAGATCGAGACGAACAAGATAAGAAAGACAGGGAATGAGAAAAGAGATTGAAAGAAGATGAGCAGAAAAGGAACAGCTGACAGCATCGAGAATAGCTGTATCAGGAGAAACAAAAAGAAAAGAGGGCAGAGGGACAAAGGAAGTATGACAACAGGCAGAGGGCAACAGAAGAACGAGATAGGCAGGAGAGAAGGAAAGAGAAAGAAGAAGTGCAGAAATTAAGAGATAAAAGGATACGAAGATTAAAGGAAGAGGAAGAGAGAAGAGCAGGAGAAAGGAGAGAAGAAATGAGAAAAGAAGAAGATAGAGTTTAATGGGAGGCAAGAAAGCAAAGAGAGTTAGATGAAGAAATAGAACGAAGGAGAAGAAAGCAAGAGCGTGAGATTGAGCATATCGAACATGAGCGTATCGAGAATGAATTGATGGAATGGAGTCCAGTGATATGATGGAGCAATATAGAAGTGTTCCTCCAGGCACAGGGAGCCACGTCAGGACCACCTAAAGTGATATCAGATGAGAACTTCAATGTAGGGAGGATCAGAGATAGAATCGATAAGGCTTATTTATTTGCATTTTTAAAGCGCACAACTGCCCTCGGGCATCGTGGCACTGTTACAAGAAAACTTACTTGGCCTAGGTGTAATATCATGAAAACAGTGGGTGCTTGGTTACAGACACTGCTAATGTTCCAAGGTTACAGGAGAACAGTGAGCATAGGTACAATTGTTCGTTACAGCCATTATTCACGTTTACCATAGCATTTTAGGTACAAATTTACTTGAATAGAATGGTTTTCAGTGCCTTTCTGAAAGCCATGAGGGATGCTCCAGCTCTCAGTTTAGGTGATAGTGAGTTCCAGGATTTTGGTGCTAGAACTTCGAAATTCGAGCCGCCGGCTTTGGCTCTGTTGAAGTTGGGGACTGAGAGTTGGTTTGTGTACAGAACCCTTTTGGTTTGAGTGTCTGCACTTGTATTCGTTCAGTTAGATAGCTGATGGTAGATTGAGATATGCATCTATTGGTAATAGTAAGGGTCTTCAACTGGATGAGCTCTTTGACTGGGAGCCAGTGGGCATTTTGTCTTGCTAGGGAGATGTGCTCCCTCCTAGGAATACTGAGGGCTGCTCTCAGTGCGTTGTTTGAGTAATTTGTCGTCTGTTAATGTTTTTGGCAGAGGTGCCTAGTAGGAGGACGTTACAATAATCCAGTTTAGCACCTATGGTGGCCCTGGCGATGTTGAGGCGGTTTTCAGTGCACAGGGGAGGTTTCACCGCATTGATTATTTTGGTTGTCAGTGCAGCTGAAGAGGGGATATAGCTAACATGTCTATCCATGGACAAGGTTGAATCTAGGTAGACTCCCAGAGTTTTTACCGCAGAAGAGACTGAAATTACATAGCTCTAAATGTAACAAGTATACTTTATCCTCACCACTGTACACCAGTGTTAGGCAGAATCAAATGCTGTACCCTTTGGGAATACTACATGCAATTAAGACTGCAAGTGTCAGTACAATTTCACCTTTGGTACAAGCCTGTACTACTCAGTTATGTGGTGGCAGTGGCTGAGCAGCCAGAGTTATCTCAAGAGTTGAGTGACAAAGGACCAACAAAGACAGTGGTTCAAACAAACACTTACTCAAGGTTTCTTGGTAAAAGATCATACATTGATTTACACAGTTTGAAAACATTACACTAGCAAGAGCAGCTCAATATCATATACTAATATAGTACCAATACACAACCAATAGGTTACTGACCAAGTTCAGCTCCCCTGAAGTGGGAGCAAAATGGCACTTCAGCTACTTTAGAGAGGGGTAAAAAGACAAGGTTATAAGAATCAATAGCACAAATATTTCCATAGGCAGGGCAAAGGGTTTCAGTTAACTACAAACAGCAATTCAGTTCATAGGCCTGGGCCAAAGTCAGTGGCTCTGAGTCTTTGTATAGGATGACACAGTTCTGGTAGTAAACGGTTAAGTCTTTGACATGGATATTAGAAGAATTTGATCAGACGAAAAAGTTAGACGAATGTTTATGGAAGGACAAGCCTTTGAAGTCGGGAAAGTTTCACAAAATTTCATTGTGGCCAGAAAGATTTCCAGACTGCGTTTGCACAGTACCTTTAAAGTGAAGAAGAGCTGTAGCTGAGGCAGTTGTTCCTGGCAGTTCTAGTAGATCTCGCTATTCCTGAGCTTCAGTCGTGGGGACAAGAAGGAGGACGTCGGGAGATTCCTGCACTGCCCAGGGAAGAGGCCACAAGCTTGGCAAAATGTCGGTTTAAGGTGTGAGTGCCTTAAAGTCCACAAACTGGTTTCCTTCCACTGGCTATCCGGTTTTCAACCGCACTCTGAAGAAAATTCGACCAGGATGGGGATGGTGTCCAGGTGGCTTGTGAGTTGGTTGTTCCCACCAAACTCACGGGAAGAAGTTAACCTTGAAGGGCTTCTCTGTCGATGGAGTTTCAGGCAATTCGGACCTGCAGCAGGTCTTCACTGGTTGTGCAGGAGTTGCAGCAGTCCTCTTCCTTCAGCTCGTCTTCGGTTCTTTTGTTCCAGTGGTTGACTCTGCTTTCCAAGTCCCAGAGACCTGCTTTTAAACAGTTTTCTCTCATTCATTCCAGCCTAGCTGTCAATCACACAGCAGGGTGACTGTCCTTGCCGGACAGTCAGCTGGCCAATCACAACAGAGTGAAATTAGGTCTCCTAGGAGACTAAGCACAGGGAGTTTCGGGCCCCTCCCTCACATCCTGTCCACCCCAGGCACTCAGGCGCCAGAGGAGGGCTTCAGCTTGGTCTGTAAATTTAAAAAGACTAGTAAAGTCAATTTAACTTTACATGTTCTGGGAGACAGTAGTCAGTCCCAGTGAAGGTATTTAAACCATGGGAAGTCTGAAAGACATCCCTGTTCCACTGCACTGAAGATGCTGTGTGACACAGAGAAAAAGATTATGCCTTTGGAGTTGTTTTAAAACTCCATAACCAAAGAACACAAAAGTAAAACACACATCAAAATACATGGAAGAGTGGGAAAAAAGGCTCACACTCTTCCCAGGTAAAAAATCAAATCCTAGAAATCCAGCAAAGTGTCTGGGGTGTCTCAAAAGGTGAGGGAAATTAGCACATTTTAAGAATACTCCATAGCAGGGATAAGCAGTAGTGAAGTTAAGCCATGAGGGTGAATTTGAAGTAGAGACAAGCTCAAGACTGCCTTCATATTGCACAGTAACAAGCTGCAGAATTAGTGGCACTTATCACTGCACAGAGATTTGAGAATGAGGAAGTGACAGTGTACTCTGGGTCCACCAATGTCAAAACAACCATTCAGTCAGGGTTGTCACATTGGAAAAGGGTGGGGGCTCCTCCACGCAAACAGCACATGTGCCTCTATTGGACAGGCTTATTAAGGTACTACAGCTCCCATTGCCTATCGCTGTGGTGAAGCGTGCATCCCATACTAAGAGGGCAGACATGTTTTTTCACGTAATGAAGCCACAGATGTTGAAGCTAAAAAAGGAGCATATTTTCCAAATGTTTCTAATTTTGAAGTAAAAGATGTTAAGCAAATGTCAGAAAATTACATGCTGCTAGAAGAAGGTTGTAATATGTTATCTATAGTACAGTTAATTGAGCTGCAAGGTCAAGCATCACGGGAAGATCAGGATTTATGGCAGAGACAGGGTGTTCTTTATCCCCCACCAAGGTTTTATGGGGACAAGAAAGTACTGGAAAGCCAGACATGCCTCTAGCAATATTGCAAGTTGTGCTAGATCAGCTTAACTATCCTGCACATACAACCAAAGAGAATCTTGCTGCCATGATCGGAGAAGACTGGTTTTCTCCAAATGTGTTATAACACATTGCACAGTTTATAGTGAAATGCATTGTTTGCCAGAAGTTCACAGCAGGGCATACCTTGTGAACAGTGAGAGGGGCAATCGCCAGAGCCAGTGGTCCTTTTCAGCATCTACATATAGATTATGTGGAGATGTTGCAATTATGCAATGGCTATAGATACATGTTAGTGCTAGTATGTCCATATTCCAGATAGATTGAGGCAGGTCCATGAACGCACCATGATGCCAATTTTCTTGTACGTGAGGTGTTTCCTAGATGGGGTGTGTGTAAAATCATGCAGTCTGATAATGGGCCACATTTTGTAAATGAATTGTTCAAACAGATAACTCTTCTATTAGGCAAAAAGCACACGTTTTCATCTGCCTATCACACACAGGTGATTGGTGTTTGTGTGAGATTAAATTGACGCTTTAAAGAAAGGATAGCCAAGATTAAAATAACTTTGAAGAAGGGATGCCTACATTGCATACCACATGCATTGTTCGCACTGAGGAACCAACCTGGCTTGGATCACCACCTGACTCCTCATGAGTTGGTTACTGGATGCTGCATGAGAGTACCCCTTGATCTTCCCACTCGAATAAAAACTGATGCCCATAGTGTAGCTAAAACTTTAGTGGATGAGATGCATGATTATTTAACAAATATGACTGCTAATGTTTCTTTTATTTTTCAACAGATCACAAATGGAGTGAAGGGTCGAAGAAGATTAATGAAGATAGCCAAACAATTGATCCTATTGACTTGCTAAAAGCACCTAGTTTGTAACCAGGGGACCAAGTGCTTGTAAACAGTTTTGTACGCACTTGGAATAAGCTCGCTTTCAAGGACAGCACCTAGTAGAGGGTGTCACTCCTACTGCTGTGAAACTCGAATGAAGAAGAGCTTGACTGCACTTGAATGACGTTAAGCTTTACAAAGGAGAGACCCTCCCGCCTCCTACATCTGCTGACAGTGAAGCAAGAGAAGAAGTTCTGCGCATGCAGACGAGATTGACTACCAAGAGCCAAAACAAAGAGCAGATGGAATAAAAACAATAATTTGGACTATCAGATTTTCAAAAGTATGAAGGGAAACAAATGAACCTTGCAGCATTCACAGACATTCCAGTTAGGATACAACGGACAATGGGCCTCATTACGAGGTTGGCGGTAACCTGCCGGTGCAACCAGTGGGTTGCCACCAACCCTCTAACACCGAATCCGGCACCTGACTTTCTGGTGCCACAGGGACATTACAAGTCCCGGCAGTGCGGGAAATCAGGCACCACACTTTTTATCTCCCCATTCCCATGGGAAAATGAGTGAACATTTGCGAGTGCCAAGTAGTGGAAAATTAAAGATACAAAAGGCATATGAAAGACAGAGCAACACATAGTAATAG
This sequence comes from Ambystoma mexicanum, assembly GCA_002915635.3. Classification (NCBI taxonomy): domain Eukaryota; kingdom Metazoa; phylum Chordata; class Amphibia; order Caudata; family Ambystomatidae; genus Ambystoma; species Ambystoma mexicanum. Next base: position 43,887 of record PGSH02010811.1, read on the forward strand.
CATTCAGTATAATTGAATCAATAGCACTAAACAGGAGAACAGAATCGATAAATCATGGTCTCCTCACACGTGGTCTAAGATAAGAAAACAAGGCACATTCGTTAGGCTCCAGAAGAAGATAGCAATGTACCTTCACTCCCTTTCAAGTTCTGGAGAAGAGAACAGTCAGCAAGGTCAACTACAAAAAAGAGGGTTTGGTTTAGGGCCCAACTGATGAGAGATGGTAGGCTAATTGGCCAAGTGGGCAGTTGTCTGACATTGTTACCTGCACCTAGGTTTCATTTTGCTTACGTGCTGCTAACAAGCCAAAAGTCCAAGGTTGGAAGAGAGTGCCAACCAATTAGGATGGCCTATGTGATGATGGACTACACATTCTGGCAGAAGCCAATCCGCTGTAGTTATTCTACTATTACCTGTATTATACATAGTTATAGGTTGCTCCAGGGATGCATATTTGATAAGGGGCAGCCAATGATGTTACTAACACCTAAGTAAGCTACAGGTATATATGTTCCCTTAACCTATCCCTCCGCCCGGTAGGTTTTTACTATTTGCCATGTAGGATGACATCATAGCAGACGTATATTAAAGTATAACGCCTTTCTCTTACTTAAATGTATTTGAGAGTGTGTGAGCTAAGACTTGTTATGCTTGCCAGATTTCCCTACTTCATTGAACTGATAATAAAGTCGAACTTTGCCATATTCTTTGAATCTGTCTGGTTATTTGCACCTGAAATCAATTAATATGGTAATCCCGTCCAGCAAGCTGGCTGCTAAGTCAAGCAGTTGACCAAAAAAAAGATAATCAGCCGAGGGGACCTATAGGGAGTTAAGATGTGAAGGGTAAAGGCTGGGGAGACTACAATGGGGGCCAGATGGCTTTCAGTTTTATGTCATCTGAAAGTGGTACCAGTGTAACAGAAGCATTGTTCTGTAAATTAGAGCAATGCCCCACAAGCATGGGTGGCTGTCCGATCCACATGAAGGATATTGTAGGGGTTAGGAAGGGCTTGGACTAATTCAGGGCTCAGTAACACCCACGAGATCAGGACACAGTTCTGAAATTAAATCATGGAAGGAAGCTGCATGTGCAACAAGTGAACGTGCATTCACCAGAAGCCCTTTAAGCATACCAGGTTTAGTAGTTACAGTTACAGGAATGGTCATACCTGGAGGCATGACAGTAGTCTGAGGAGTTAATAGCAACAGATCCTCATAAGGCCATATTTGCTTAGTAATTTTTAAGAGTGTAGTGGGGGGGCCCACGAATCGTGCAGCACACGGACGAGAACAGACAGGCTTGCCTTTTGCTTGCCCTCTGCTCTTTCTGGTGTACCAGCACAGAAATGCTGTGTGGATAGATCACAAAATTACTGGGAGCGCAGCAACTGAAAGCACACTCTGCCTGCAGAAGGCAGAAGTAAGTGAATCAAATAAATGCCCCCAACTGTAGCTACCACATAAGTAAACAAAACAATAGAGGAGGTTTTGGGGAGGGAATTGAAAGTAAAACAACTGCAGCGCTGGAGCTCCTTACTGTGGGTCGTGGTGTGTGAACAATCTACGACACAGCCAAGGTTCAAAGACAGGATGTCTGCCAATGGTCCTGCACCGGGAGGAGCAGTAACCTCAACCTAGAGCAGGAAACATTTGATTTCTTACTGGGTGAAACAACTTTCCTCTTACATTGGCAAATCCTGACATGTCGGGGGGAAAAGCCATCACAGATATGCTCTTAAGGGCCAAATAATGGCATATTTGGTAAAAAGGTATGTATACCTGCTGCAGTTCAGTTGATCTAAAATGCCCCACCTAGGAGATCCATATTGATGGTTTTCCCCCATCAACAAAAAATTGTGCTATCACTACAGCTACCAGAATTCCTGCCTCCCTGAAGATTGTTAGAGACATGAAAGCGCTTGGAGGAGAAGATCAACTAAATTGCAGCAGGTATACATGACTGGGAACTAGAGTGCGCCTCATCTTTCTTTTTTTTACATAATGTTACAAGAGTCCCGGGCTCCAGAGGCAGCGGCACCAGGTTTAACATGTCCCACCTAGGAGAGCCATATTGATGGTTCACCCCTTACCCCAATTATGGGAAAATATTGCGCTTTTGGAGGGGAGACGGTTCCTGGTCACCTTAATTGAAAAAATGGTGCTATCACTACAGCTACCAGAATTCCTTTAGACTTAAATTGAACCTTATCAGTAACAGACATGAAAGCGCTTGGAGGAGAAGATCAACTGAATTGCAGCAGGTATGCATGACTGGGAACTATAGTGTGCGCCTCATCTTCCTTTTTTTTCTATAACATATCTATACTTGTCAGCTTCTTCTGAGTGTGTCAGCTCTGCTCTGCATGACATCACCAGTCTTCTTCCATGCTCGCTTTTCCCACCTTCTCTGGGAATTGATTCAAATGGCCATCATATATTCGCGTATGCATTTATGGTTTTTTTTCAATGGGAACCTTGAATCCATGATTCTTTACGGTATTGGTATTCTCACTGTCACTGCACATGTCTCACACTCTCGCTCTCAACATATAGGCAGCATGGGGACAGAGCTTTGAGTGGGGGTACTTGGCTCCACCCCTACAGAGGTGCAACTGGTAATGGGACTTCTTGGCGATGTCTGAGATGTGAGGAGAGAAAGAGAGAGTGGAGTCGAAGATGACACCAAGGTTTTTTGCCTCACAGGAAGACAAAGGAAGAGGACCCAATGTGGGCGGCCAGAGAGAGAGAAGGAAAGCAGGGGCAGGGGTCCCAATAAGAAGGATCTCTGTGTTACTGGCATTAAGGCAGAGATCATTGGAGCTACACCAATCCTGAATTGCGGATAGACAGTCAGGAATGAGCGGGAGAGGAGAGGAGGCTGAGGGGAGCCTGAAGGAAAGCGAGTGTCATCCGCATGCCACATTTTGGCAAAGCCATCACGAGTGTCTTCTAACACAGGCAAAACCTGGCAATTTTGGGCATAGCCATCAGAAGTGTGTTCTTACAAGGGAAAATACTGGAATTTCTAGTTGAAGATATCACAAATGTTCTCTTACTGAGGCAAACACTGCCATTTAGGTGCATCACCAACCCCAAGTGTCTTCTTACAGCGGCAAACACTGGCATTTGTGTCCAAAGTCACACCAGTGTCTCCTTTCAAGACCAGATACTGACATGTTTCTGCAAAGCCTTCACAAGTGTGTTCTTAAAGGGGCACATGTTTGAATTTTGGAGCAAGCCATCAAAAAGAATGGGCAAATACTGGCCTTTTTGGCATATCATCAAGAGTGTTTTTACTGGGGAAAATACTTGCATTTTTGGCCAAAGGCATTGCAAGTGTTTTATTACAGGGAAACATATTTGCACTTTTGGGCAAAGCCAACGTGAACATTTTGTTTCAGGGGAAAATACTCCTAATTCTCAGTAAAGCTAAAATAAGTGTCTTCTTAAAACAGCAAATACTGGCATGTTGGGACAAAGCCGCCACAATTGTTTTGTTATGTAGCAAACACTGGCATGTTGGAGAAAAGCCATCAGTAGTGTGTCCATACTATGTGAAATAATGTCATTTTTGGGCAAAGCCCTCAAAAATGTGTTTATAGAGGGACCAATACTGGCTTTGCTTGACAAAGCCATCATGAAGGGTGGCATTCTATGGCAAAGGCAATCTCAGTGGGCCTCATTACACGTTAGGCGGTGGACCAAGGTGCTATTAGCACATTGGTCCATGCCGGTAAATTACCGGCACCACCTTGGAGGAAAGGGGAATTACCGCCCTATTCCAAGGTTGGCGGGGCAGTAATTCCCCCTTCCTCCATTGCCCTTCACCATTCCAGTTTTGCCCCATAGGGCATAATGGGAATGGGGAAGGTGCTAATTATGGTACCGCAAATTGCGGTGCCGTAATTAGCACCAAGGTCCCTCTGCGGCACCCTACTTTAACGGCTGGTCTACACCAGCCGTTAATGTCGGTTCCTGCAAAGGGACCTCGTAGTAAGGCGGTAAGGGTTAACGGTCACCGGTACCATTACCGGTGACGGTTAACCCTTACCGCCTTCCGTGTAATGAGGCCCAGTGTCTTCTAACAGGGGCAAATAATGGAAAGTTTAGGAAAAGCCATCACAATTGTGTTCTTGCAGGGGACAACGCTAGCATTTACCTATGCAACCAATGCAAGTGTCTTCTTTCAAGGGCTGATAGTGGCATTTTTTGTCGAAGCCAGTGTGAGAGTCTTCTTACAAGGACACATAATGGCGTATCTGAATAAAACAAAGGGCCTCATTACACGGTAGGCGGTGGACCAAGGTGCTTCTAGCACCTTGGTCCATGCCGGTAAAATACCGGCACCGCCTTGGAGGAAAGGGGGTTTAACGCCCTATTCCAAGGTTTGCGGGGCGGTAATTCCCCCTTCCTCCATTGCCCTTCCCCATTCCCATTTTTGCCCCATAGGGGGATAATGGGAACTGGGAAAGTGCTAATTACGGTACCGCAAATTGCGGTATCGGAATTAGCACCCTGGTCCCTTTGCGGGTTGGTTTTTAACGCCAGCTAAAAAGCAGGCGTTAAAGTACCAACCCGCATAGGGACCTCGTAATCAGGCGGTAAGGGTTAACGCTCACCGATACCCTTACCGGTGACCGTTAACCCTTACCGCCTACCGTGTAATGAGGCCCAAAGTCCGCGCACGTATCTTTGTACAGGGGGAAAAAAGTTACATTTTAGCAGGAAGCCAACACACGTCTGTACTAATAGCGAAACATATCAGCATTTGACCACCAGTGTGCTCCTTCAGCAGCAAATACTAGAATGTGCAGGCACGCATGAACATGCACTCTCATCCCACTTGGTTTCTTTGTGCAGCTTTGTCTCTACACTCAGTCGGTTGCACTGATTACTGGGAAATATTGACAACCCCCACTGCAAATGCTCATCAGCCGCCATTGGTGAGGAGACTGGGGAAACGAGGAGGCAGATGGATTCTCTCACAGTAACTTGCCGTGCACCAGTGGCAGCACCTCTCAAACACCTAGAAACGGGTCCCCCAAGTCCACCACTCTTGCCTAACTGACACATTGATCTTCTTTCTAAAAAACATGTTGCTGCCTCTCTGTTAAGAGATACTGAATGCATATTCAAGCCACAGCGTGGAGGATGAACGTAAGCTTTAGAGCTAGTGCCTCATTTTACCACACCGCACAGGATGTGTGAAGTTATGTGTCATAAGAAGTGCGTCTAGCACTGCAGTGTGGTTGTGGCCATTTCCTGGGCCCGAGTTCTGTTCCCCGAATAGCTGGGCAGTGCTTTGTAAAGAGTTAACACCATTCTGCCCTGAAAGAGAGTTGCATTTAGTGCCATTTTACAGCACTGTGTCTGACATGTGGTTGTTGTGGAAAATTCAGCTTTGACTAGAACACATCTCCATGTCTATGATAATATAAAAAAATAGCTCGCTAAAAATAGGTTTGACAAATTGCAGGTGGACAAAGGAAAATGGATCATTGTATTAAACTGTTCAAAGCCAGTACTTAGAATCCACCACAGACAGGCCCCCAATTCACAAAGATGTAGACCGGATACAGCCCGGGTTAATAGAGTTACAGCCACCCGGTCTGGCGACATTAGCGCCGGATCAAGGGTTGGGTGGTAATGGGTATTCCACATTCCCCATTGGGTCTATTGGGGCATTTTTGGCACAATTAGTGCAAGCTTATACCACTGCTCTAATTGCTTCCGAAGATTGGCGTTAAATTGGCGCATTTACCCCCACCTTATGCCTGGGGGTAAATGCTGCCAGACTCGTGATTGGGCGGACCCTTAAATGCAGTGGTAATAGCTTTACCGCCGCATTTAAAGGCTACCCCCCAACTCATGATGAGGCCCTGTATCTCTTGGGCCTTCCTTGGTCTAGTCTACATTTTTTTACATGATACCGCTTACATGATATGACTTGTTTATACTTAAGATAATCCTTTATGATGTTAATAGCTCTCATTCTGAAGATTCTCTTTTTAGTTCTGTCAAAGAGAGCTTTTGCTCGCTCCCGAAAATCCTGGAGGCATATCTAGAGATATTGTGGTATAAATGAGCTGCTTTGTTTTGCTCATTGCATCATGGCTCCACCTCCGTTCTTTCATGGTGGCGCCCTTTCCTTTCTTACAAGTCTTTGCCACTTGCTTACAATGCTCTTCTCTCCTTCTGCCGAAAACTAAATGCTGACATGCAACAAGGGTTCCCTTATCCTCGAGCCCTGGTACACTCAACAAATTTAGAATTTCTGTGTTAAGTCTCTGCCTGAATTTTATTGGCAAAAAATAATATGAGATATGGTTGCCAACAATTATTAAATAACCATCATTGTGTCTGTGGTCAATTTTATGTAGGCAGCACTTTTCCAGAACTGCACATCTGCATATGAGACCTTTAAGCACCATTGGCAGCCAAGACCCTCCATTAGCATAGGTATTAAACTGGAACGAGATTCGCCAAATAGACAACAAGAGAGATATCAAATTCCTGGCAATTGATCAAGTTAAATCCTCTTGAGAGGCAGTAACAGAGTAAATAACTTGAGAAAAACGGAGGCAAGATATATCTGTAAACTAAGGACTACCTTACAAAGGTTGAATACAGATAATGAATTGAAAGTTTTACTCATGTTAATTGAACCTCTTTTTGCTTTCACATACATTGCAAAGAACAGTAACAAACTACTCTGACGACCAATCTGTTATGATATAATCTGGCATGTCACAAACTGTAGGATGTAAATGGTCCATTACAGATGTAATTATCTTGTACAACAGATGTTATTATATCTTAAATTCACATTGGAAATTATAATATATAGCTACTGAGGATCATCACAGAACGGCCCCAACTAAGTTCTAGTAACTAAGTGAAGCTACTATCAGCAGGTTGGGAATCTTAATATTTTTTATTTCCAATACATACAACTTTACAGTTGGGATTATTTCCCAGCAATTTTCTACATTCAGATGGTAATGTAACATTAAAAACAATAGTTAGGAGATTCTATTATTACCAGGATGGGCATTTTACTATTTTTCTTTTTCCATCAGATATAACACCTAGATGTAGAATCATGTTAAGCAATTATTTGTATCCAGATCGGGTTTTATCAACAGCAACATTCCGATTGCATCTCCCACAATATAGTTATTTTGAGCAATTAATCACATTAATATGCACTACAGCAACACATAGTGACACACGTATCTATGTGATCACGCAACAGGTTCTATTTACTTATGACATCATATGTTAGAGCAGCATTCAAACCTTTTTATGCTGAGCCCCCCTGAGTATAATAGTGTTGATGAGCCCCCCTGGAGTACAATATTGTTTGTGCCCCCCCAGAACACATATCTGCTTCTATTTTCTATTAAAAGCTGTCAGCATAGTCCATTTTGGTGTAGCCTCATCCCCCCAGGACACCCTTTGGACCCTCCTAGTCGGGGCCAGTCACACAGTTCGAAGACCACTGTGCTATGGCAACTTGACATGACTTAATAAATATAAATAATATTCTAAAATGACATCGCGCAGTACTCGCAGAACGCCAGGGTTTGACGCACACATCAGTAGGCGTGGTTGCACACATAAACAACACATGCGTTTTTTGAAAAAGATATGCATCAGAGAGTTTCTGCATGTTGATTGGGTGCTATTTTCAGGAGGGGCTTGTTATATTTTTTTCATTAAACAGAACAAGAGCCCTGGCCTAGTACATGTAGGTTAATGTAGCAGCATCGGCACGTTTTACAATATGCAATTATGGTATGCAAGTTATTCTTTGTTTGCATGTGCATATTTATTTAAACATACAAAGCAGACTATTTTTTGGTCTAACATTAGAAACTTAAGTGTTTGTTAATTAAGCAATTTAATTGTAGTTTACAACACACAGCTCTAGTTATGTATTCATTGATCGTATGTTTGAAAGTTGTGTTTAGTTTACAGCACAAACTTGGGCATACGTGTTAATTAAGCAGTAGAGGCATGTTTTACACTACTCAGCCATAGTTATTTATTACTTGAAAATGCGTATGTTTTAGAAGAAGTTTAGTTACCCCACAATCCTATATATGTTTAACTTGTACTTATGGGACATCAAAGATTCAGAATCTAACACCAGATTGTTTCCTGCGACAGTAGGGAAAGTAAAAGTCTGTCGTCTTCTCTACGCAGATGACCCTAACACACCAATTGGGCTGCAACGCCAATTAAACAACATGACAGAATACATCAAGCAAAACAACTTAGAAATAATAATAAACAAAAACCAAGGTTATGGTCATGGAAAAACAAACAAAGAGGAAACAGACTTTCTTTTGGAAATTGGAAGGACAGGAAATTGAACAGGTCCAAGAATTTAAATACTTGGGGGTGATTCTAAGTAATAGCAAACACGAAGGTCCTATGCAAAGTAACTTAATGGAAAAAACGAAGAGACTTGCACTACAAGCCAGAGCGATTGACAGAAAATAAGGCTGTTTCACGACAATCCCGCTTATGCAATTATACAAAGGAAAGGTTGTACCATCATTGATATACGGCTCGGACGCCCTACTGGTGCTTCTAAATGATTGCTGCCCTTGTATGGAAGGCTGTTTCTGGCGAACAGTGCTACAATTACCAGCATCGACACCAGTGACATCAATACGCCATGAACTCTGTCTCCAATCACTACAATCTATAGTAAACAGGAACACAGTAATGCTGTACAGAAAATTAATGGTTTCACAACTATGTAAGACACATGGTTATAACTGTACCATTCGAAAATCTGAATTTTCATTCGCTTGGATATCATGGTGCAAAATAGGTAATTGAAAAAGTTAATTATTATCATGCAAGTGGCAAAATTCCAGATGTCATTTTGCTACATGCTAGCAGGAACATCTTGTGGTGTATGACCACTCAACCACTCAACTCATCCTCCTTGGTGATCTCAACATCCACCTGGATGCTTCCTGTTCCTCTTCTAGATTCTTTTGCGACCTCTGTGGTTCTCTCTCTCTCTGTCTATTCCCTCTGGCCTGACTCACTCTGTAGGGCACACTCTGGATGTTTTCATCTCCTCAGACTTCCCCCTCTCTAACCCTCTCACCACTCCTCTCTCCTGGAGCGATCACTTTCTCCTTTCCTCCAATCTCACCCTCTCTACCCCTCATGCCAAGCTAACTCCAGCAAGGGAACCTACCTTCTCGGTCATCCGGCCCATGAAGTGTGTGCCAGTTGAGGCTTTCGCTGCCACCTTCCCTCCCCCTCCTCCACCTCTGGCTGACTCACATCCTGACACAGCCCTTTCCAAGCTCCACTCCTCTATCTCTGATACTCTCGATGTTGTTGCCCCTTTCATGAGGATTTGCTTGAAGCCCAAAGCCAGGTGCACCTCCTAGTACGACTCTGATCATGCCACCCTTAAACGCAAGTGTAGGGTGGCTGAAAGGAAATGGGTGGTATCTTGTGCATCCTCTGACAAACTGGCCTGCAGCCTGCTCCAAAGGTATTACTGGCTCTCTGTCCGTACTAAAGACAGAGTTCACATCCAAGCCTGCATCTCTGCAGAATATAACAACTCGGCCGAACACTTTAAAATCTGCAAGGAGCTGGCCAATCCTGCTGCAGTATCTACCTCTCCTGTCCCCTCCCAGTCCCTCTGCAAGACCCTGGCCTCTCATTTCATCTCTAAAACCCAGGACATCCTGCCCACCCTCTCGCCCTCTCCTTCCCTTTCCGCATCTCTCTCTGCTACCACCGCCCCACCGGTGGCCTCCTCTCCCCCCTCTTTCTCTTCCTTTCCTCTGTTCTCCCCCGAAGAGATTTCTAGACAAGTCCGATCTATGAAAGTCACATCAAAACAGGTCCTTCCCTGTTCTTCCAATACCATGAATGAGCATATTGACTCCCTCGCTCCTGCCCTAGCTGACCTCTGCAATCACTCCTTTGCCAGTGGAGCTTTCCCCTCCCTCGAAGCCCTCTCTTGTGCACCCTCTTCTCAAGAACTATTGCCCGATCTCCATCACTCCTCTCCTGGGCAAACTCCTGGAAAAGCTGCCCATCTCCCAGCATAATCTCCACACTGAATTTGTTGGTTGTCTCCAATACCATCAGTCTGGCTGATCTTTCATTCATTGTGGTTTTTACTTTCAGACAAAATGGTGGGGGTGTAGGTAATTCACACACCACATTACCCATATACCACTTCCTGTGGGGACAAACTTTGCTGTTTTTCAGAGCAGTCAGTAGCACGGAAATTGCTCTCCTGATCATCCATGAGGACCTGCTCTCCAATCTTGATTCTAATCTCCCCTCTGCCTCATTTTACACAATCTCTCTTCTGCCTTTGACCGGTCAACGATGCCATCCTGCTCAACCACCTCCGTGGCAACCTGGGTATCACTGATCAGGACCTGGCCTGGGTGAACTCTTTCCTCTCCAACCGACCGTCCCATATCCAACTTGGGTCCTTCCTTCCCTCTGTCTCACACTCTACCTGTGATGTTCCCCAGGGGTCTAGACCTCTCTCCCTGGCTATTCAACAAATACCTGGCACCTCTCGCCCACTGCATTGCCGCTCTCTGCACCAACTTTCAATGCTATACAGATGACACTCAGCTAATTTTCAGGCTCCCCTCTGCCACCTCATCTCCCTCTCTCATCTCCGACTATCTGTCCGAAATCCAAGAATGGTGTGCCTCCAACGTTCTCTGCCTGAATGTCAGCAAGACAGAGTCCTCTTCATTGGCACACTTGCACCTTTCTTTCCCTTCACTCTTTGGCTGGCCTCCTTTGGCTCTCTTCTGGCTCCCACCTGTGAGGCTAAGAACTTCGGGGTCATCTTCGACTCCTCACTTTCCTTCTCTCCTCACATCTCCGATGTCTCTAAGAAGTCAATCAGCTGCACCTCCTCAGAGGTATTCTTCCTTTCCTCACGTTCCCCCAGAAGCTCACTGTCTCTAGAGCTCTGGTTCTCTTTAGGTTGGACTATTCCAACAGCCTCTTTCTAATTCTGCCTGTTTCTACTCTCTGCCCCCCAGAACAGGACTAAGAGATGTGTCCTTGGTCTCAAGCCGAGGGATCGTATCTCTACAGCTCTGAAATCTCTTCATTGGCTTCCAGTGGCTGCAAAAATTAAGTTCAAGACCCTCTGCATTGTCCACAAGGCCTTTTGGGTCCTGGGCCAACTATATCTTCAACTCTCCCTTGGGAAATACCTTCGTACTCGAGCTCTTCACTCCTCCACCTCCAACTCCCTCAGGGTTAGTCGCTTCTCCAAGCAATGAGTTGGTGGTAGATCTCTTTCTTCAGCTGAGGCCTCCCTCTGGAACAGCCTCCCTGCCTCTCTGAAACTCGAGGAGAACCATCTTTGGTTCTGGAAGCACCTGAAGACCTTCCTCTTTGCTTCTGCCTTCTCTCTTCCTCTCCCCTGCTGATCTCTGTCTGTTACTGCACTGGTCACCTGGCTACCCTCTGAATTCGGGTCCAGGTCCCTGCCCACCCAGCTGCACACCAGCACTGCCCTCTGGCAACCCTTGCACTTGGGTCTGTATCTGCAAACCTACAGTACCCTTACCTGCACTTATTAGACACCTGTGTCTGTGCTTAACTTTTGCACTTGCCATCTGCACTACTGGTTTTTAGACCCCGTATTAAGCACCTTCCACTCCTCCCCTCTCCTTGCACTTTCACCTGCACTTGCGCGCTCTCAATGTCATTGGGCCTACTAAGATCATTGTTTCTTTTCCTCCCCTTGTTCCCCTCCCTTGCCTCGGCGCGCCCTGCAACACTTGTGTATTGGCGTGCAATAAAAAAAATACTATATCATATCATATTATATGAAAGAACTGAATAATGTAAAAAATAAAAAGTGACGTATTACATATACTTTGTTCACAAAAGGCACAATTTGTTTTCATGCATAGCTGCACCTAAAAGTTGGATGTGAGGAAATGCAAATCATCGTAAAATGTATCTCCCTAGAATTACTCTAAATAGATGTATTCCACAATTTTTGTTTCAACATGGCATACATGGCATATTTCACCACAACAAAAAAGTAGGAAGAACAGCATCTTTGGAGCAGATGGAGTGCATTTTATTTAATGTAATATCATTGAAGGCATACTTATGTGTTACGTTAATATAAATGGAATATTACATTCTTATGCGTAATGAATAAATTGCAGTTACATTTTTGTTAGTAAAGTAGTATTCCGTTGCTACCTATGTGTATGGTCTTCCTATTGTTGGTATGGCTGTGTACTTTCTCTGTGTGAGTCACGCTGTATGGTATTGTTTTTTTAGATTGTATGCAGTTGCTGTGTGTGCCATCAAGTTGGTGTTGTAGCCTGTCTTATAATACGGCGTGTACGTTTCTGCATACACCTTTTATGTTGTAAAAGTATGGTATCATTGTAATCATGTATTTTTCCAAAGTAAAACGTGTTTATTACTGCACCTGTCATATATAGGAAAATGTTTAATCATTAATATGTACAAATTGGGCACGTAGTTTGTGTTTTGGTGTATGTTTAGTTTGTATACATCATACACAGTTTATGTTTTTGAGTACGTAAAACAAAAGAGGTGATGGCTGGAAGGTTTAAAATTAACTTGAACCCATGGTATCACTCTGGGTCTAGAGACCGAAGCTACACCTTACTGATGATGCCCAATGAGGTTGAAACATGTCTTAGGTTGCTTGTGGTCTTGTGCAGAAGGGATGTGATCAAGCAGTTTGTGCTGGACTGCCATTTTGCGATGGACCCAAGCCTGATTTGCATATAGTCTTTCCCCTTTCTATAATGGATTGCCAGGTGTAGAGCGATGGTCTGCAGAGGTGCCCAGAACAATGTTAGAGGTTCATATTAATTCTAAACCTTCCAGCCATCACATCTCTTGTTTTGCTGATGTTTTTGAATACACCTTTTATGTTCTAAAAGTACAATATCACTGTAGCAACATTACATTTCTATTGCAATCATTGCACGTGCAATGTATTGATTCATTTTAAATGTTTAGCATCTCAAACTTTGGCAAGTTAATTTTTCTATTTTTCTCAGTCCAGCAATTTCTGATGAGCTCTACGTGCATGCAAAACATTTCAAGAATTGCAGAAACCTATTTTGAAACATTTGACCCGACATATGTGTTTCGCCTCTGGGAAAATCCTATGTTACAAGCTGTTTAAAGTAACATGTATTTTAAATATTAAACCATAAATGAAAAAGCTACTTCAACGTTTTAATGTGGAATTGTTTCTGATTCTCTGATTATTTTAAAATAGGTATTTTCTGAAACTCCATAGAACATTTGTCTCATTATTGACTATGCCGTGCGCTAGCAGGATGGCATAATATATGAACATTAGTTAGCGATAGTAAAAAACATCATTGTCAGTAAACATTGATAAAAACCTGTCTCTCAATAGAGGATGCATAAGCAACTGCTTTTTATTTGTAAATGGGAAGGACAAGGTAAAATGGATTCATGTTTCCAGTGCCTTAAGACAGGAATTCGAGGGGAGCCTAAAGAGTCAAGGAGTAATATTTCGGGGATGGCCGCAAGAGATGTTTAGCATGGCCTATGAATCTCAAGTAGCTATGGAAGCTTTAAAAGATGTGTCCACTGTATAACTAATAGAGTGGCCTAACAGACAGGGGTCAAGTTTTCCTCATTTTATCTTTTTTTTATCCACATTATTTTTTGCTGTGTAGAAAAAAAAGTCACAACTAGTATTTTTCCACATATATTAACATTAAAAAATGAAATTTCTTTAATACAATGCTCGCAGAGCTGGGGTCATGTACATCAAGCCACAAACAATTTTCACCTTAAAACAAATGGCTTGCTCATGCTGTTGACTAGAGAAGCATCTCTGCAGCCATTTTAAGGTTTTGAAATGGAAAGAAATTAACTTTTAAAGCTCTCTCCATTGTGTTACTTTCCATAAACACTGGACTAAAAGGCGTGCTTGACAACATGGAGAGCTAAGCAAGAGACCTTCATGTTTGCTTTTTTCAATTTTTTTCAAACAAATACTGAAAGGATTTCCGTCTGTATCTATGTGTAAAAATCAGTAAAGGCGTAAAACTGGGAGCGTTAAAAAGAATTAATCAGCAATAAAAAATTCTACTAAATAGAAATATGCAAATATAAGCATAACATCTAATAACAAAAGGAAGTCAATGTTCCAATCCCTCATTTCTGTGCAGGAAATCATGATTCTTATATATTCATTTTATTCAATAATTCTAGTGACTTGACTTCAATATAATATGTTACAAAAATTAAACAATGCATTTTCTATAATATATTTGCCCTTTTGAGTATAACAAAATATACTAAATCCAAATGCTGAAAAATTGTTTGTTGTTTTATGAAAATTCATGGAAAAACGTTGATTTCTGAGCTTTAAAATAGGTAATAACATTACACGGAGGAGGAAGGATAGCTCAGGGGCAACACGTTTGTCTTGGAAGCAAGTCAATGCAGTGCAACACAGGTTAAAATCCCGATCCCACGCTTAGAAAGCACACCACTCGCTGGCATAGTGTATTTACAAGAAGGCCAACTAGGCCCAGGCCTATGGCGGCAGATTGCCAGAGGAGCAGCAGTTTATTTTCAATTTACTAGTTGTTATTTTTAAAATATAAAGTCAATTTTGTTTCTCAGAGTTTGCCTGATGCACAACACTGCAAGTAATTTTGAGTCATTCCATGCTGATAGCTAAAGTTTTTGATGGCCACACGTGTATATATGCTTGATATTTGCAAAAGCTCTATTGTTAGGGTGACTAAGGTTTCTAAAAATAAGGAAACGCATACCAAACCCAGCGTGCTTTAGCTATTCATTGATTCAGTCATACAAATCTCACAGACATATCCGACAGATATAAAGCTCTTTGGTCATTCTTATCTTCCCAAAATGCTCTTTAACATGCAAAACAGCCAAAACCTCACTGATTGTTTTGGTGCTACTTCACATTATCTTTGGCGTTCGTTCTAATCAATACAAACATACACTGTGTTAAGCAATCACTTTCATATTCAAATACATGGCACGCATTTTTTGAACTGCTGCACAATTAGGGCTTTCCATTCAGAAAAGTAAAGGTTAAAAATGATGCATCATTTTACAATATTAAATGCATGACTATGCTTAAGTCAAGCACAGAGTTCCTATAGGTGGCACTAAAATGATGTTCAGAAGCTTGCACTAATTTCCCTCCCCAGCCCCACATTTTAGAGGTATGTGGCCACCCAAAAGTTGCAAGCATGAAATAGATTATAGAGAAGTTAAAATGGCGAAAAGTAAATCTGAATGGACAAGTGCATCAAGAAACCTGTGAAAGGATACCCAAAGCCAAGTGAACAAACACTGTGGGCCTCATTACAACAAGTGCAGAATGGGTTTAACGGCGCCGGTAATGTTGCCGGTGCTGTTAAACCCACTCTGCACTATTAAGAGGTCACCTCGCGGGAAACCCTCTGCACGTCTGGTTTTTCCAGACGTCAATAGCGGGTCCCGCGTGGGTACCAGGGAGCTAACAACAGGCCTGTTTGTAATGGGCCCGTTGTTAGCTCCCTCCCCATTCCCATTGAGCCCTATGGGGGCTCGAATGGGAATGGGGAAGGACCGGGCCCGGGTTCCCTGAAGGAGGTAATACCGGTCCCTCCATACTCGGAATGGCCCGATATTTCCCCATTCAGGGAACCCGGACATGATTTTGGAGGCAGCCATGCCCTTATTAAGGGCATGGCTGCCTCCAAAGTTGTAATGAAGCCCTGTGTGTCAAAGGTACACACTGTTTCACAGTTGTAAATGTGTCCCATAAAGATATCCATACAGCCATCTTAACAGAAGCTGCGCAGTGCTAAGCAGGCAAATGGCATCCCTACTGGGTTTATCATGTGTCTTTGATGACATTCTGCTGCATGCTCAGTACTACCAGGAGAACCAACTGCAAAGTATGTCACGCAATGCATAACTGTGATGCTTATAAGTCATGTTTATAGTCATTATATTTTAAATACAAGGGAGTACTTTTGCTGTGAAACAGTACTTCAAATGACAGCAGTACATCTATACCTATACCCACACATCTCAAAATATTCCTATGTATTGTACAGTCCAACTAACTGTACAAAATTAGGAAACATTTTAAATTACCTTAAATACAAGCTGGCAAGACCCATAGCCTAAACCACACCCTCAAACGTAATATTGTGTTGAAACGCTGGATCCATAGCTCAATTGCACTCTTGGAGTGTTGCCTATTTTGAACAATTGCACAAGCAGCAATAATGTAAACAGTATGTACCACTTTATTTGTTATTAATAAAAAGTGTCTGGATTGTACAGCTACGAGGAATGCTGCTGCTTCCCACACATGAATGTTCAGGTACACCCTTATCCATTACTCTGCCATGAGAATGGACAGCCAAAGATTCACTTGTGATTTTTGCATATTTTAATGGCATACCAGCCCAAGGGATTAGAGTTAGACATTTAGTTATGTTGCATTAATAGTACAGAGCAGTTTAGGTGCTTCCCATAGAGGGACAGCCAGCAATTAGTGAGAGAAACCAGATATTAGCATTGAATCCAAAATTCCTCTTTCTAACCTTCTCTCACTTGTGTCCAGTTGGCAGACAGTTTATGTTCTCATCACTCCCTCTAAAAGATTGTTTTTGGACTAAACCGAGAAGTAGACAATTAGCCGTAACAATTACCTCTAGTGCACTCAACTGTAGAAAGCACTGCCTTCTCCAAATCCTGGGACGCAGGGATCTGAAAACACCCTTTCAACTAACATAACATAGAAGATGACAGGCTTGAATTATTGGAGAGGAAGCAATAACTTTCTAATCCTGCCACCTTAAAAATGTCCTTATAACCTTGAGGAGTCAAAATGATTACATAATTATAATTGTTCTTTTATAATGCGCTTAATACCAGCAAGTGGTTTCTAAGTGCCATATCGGGATTTGGACCTGTGTTAGCTGCGTTGCCTTGCTGCTAAAACAAACGTGCTGCCCCTGACACAATGGAGTTGAGTGGTTTAGTTTGGACAATGGGGACAGAGTTTGTTGAAGGGGCGGAATCTGGCAGTGGTGGAGTAAAGTTGGGGGCGCATGCACATATTTGGGCCTAGGGCAGCAGAAAGCCTAAATACGCCACTTGTAAGCGTGTTATAAAAGAACACTTATAATGATAATAACATGCAGATTCTTGCTCATGTGTGTTAAACTGCAGCACTGCATGAATTAAACATTGTACCATAAACACATTCTTCTCAATTAATGGCTGTAAAGCATCACAGAAAACTATTATACAAGCAAAGCATTTGAAAAGTGTGTCACTCATTTTATTAAGTGCTGCAATGAGAGCTGTGGTTCTGCCCTTTGTTGGCTCAAGCAGAAGGCATTCTGATATCACAGCTGAAGCATAATAACTGATTACAGAGATGTTATCATGTTATTTTCTTTTTACAGGTCAGTTGTGAGGTCATATAATTATTTCAGATTTTTATTCAGCTATTGCAGGCTGTGATGTATTATATTTAGCTACACAAGTGGCAGCACCATGAGTGTGACACATCAAAATATTTTGCCCAGTTTGCAGTTGTTTGACGTTATGTTGCCCCAAGTTCTAGCCCCACATCTGCCAATAAAGACTGGTATACTTTCAGAATATGCTCCATAGTTTGGTGATTTCGGCTGGTTACAAGTCTGATTATAGTACTATTTGCCTGTGTAATCTTCACGGCTTGCTGATATTCCCCAGGAGTTGTGAGATCACTCCTGCTACATGCAGGATACAGCGTGTCTGTGCGTTGCTTACCTGCTGATGTCATCTGCTGCCTGTGCCCCTGTCCGGGGCTTTGTAGCTACAATACACTGTGGCTAGTACACCACTGCTGCCTCGGGCTAGCCAGCTTAGCCCCGCCTCCCGTGACTGGTGCGGTCACTAGATCCCATGTGTTCGCCATATCAGGAAGTGCCTTTCGGTCATCCCAGCCCTGGGTGTACCATTCAAAGGGTGACCTCTAACAGCTTTGACTATTCCTGTTTGCTCCTGTTTGTGCCTGATCATGTGCCGACTAACCATCTAGCCATCTATCTATTTTCTCATTGTAATAATTTCTGTCTTCATGCCCTATCCTATTCAATCTAGGGTAATTCACTGTAGGTTTCCCCAGTTATACTTGGTTCGCACTTATGATGCTATGATATGGCATTTATAACGCGCCTATACACAAGTGTTTCAAGGCGCAACGAGGCAAGGGGGGGAACAAAGGGAGAACAGACAACGATACTACTAGGCCAGGTGTCATTCAGATTGCACAACTGCATGGGAAGGGGGAAAGGAAAAATGTGCGTGGGAAGGGAGAGGGGAAAGTGTAGTACATGCGGAAAGTGGAATAAATAAGATAAATAAAACGGCCAGCTGGTGGCAAGTGCAAGGAAGTGCAGACATAAGTGCTGGTAGGGGGACTGTAGGGATACAGAAAAACGGTCCCCAGGTGCAGGGGTTGCCAGGGAGGCAGTGCAGGTGGGCAATTGACAGGGCCTGGGCCAGAGATCAGAAAGGGTGGCCAGGTAGCCAGTGCAATTTCAGTCAGGAAGTCAGCACTTAGAGGACTTCCGATCATTCTTATCTTTCCAGTCCTCTAATCACGTCTGATGCTCTCTCAGTACGATTTCGGTCTTCTGAATGCCTGTTCTGTTTGCAATAAATCTCAGAGTATTCTTGACTTATTTTTTCGTTCTGATTTTCACTTTTCTGTTTAACCGAACCCTATATCACCCCCGACAATTCTTTTATTCCAGCCTCCTTTCATACTGCTTCCACCTCTTTTTCCAATTGTACCCGCCGTTGTGGCAGGGGAACTGGAATTTCCAATAATTCCTCCTTGACTGCTCTACCTCCTTCTTTTAGCCTTACTCCTCCCTTCTTTTGAATATCACTTTTCTTCCTTTTCTAATCCTTTTTCTGTTTCCTTTCTTGTTGTTTATAATCCTCCTGGTCTACTTTTTGATTGTCTTGAACATCTTGATCTTCTCCTATCCCATCCTCCTCGCCTCTTTTTCTTCTTAGGGATTTCAATCTTCCTTCTTCTAACTCGTCTTTTTCCCTGCTGCTCTCGCTTTCCGATTCTAATCATTTGCATTTCCTTCCCTCCCCTCCTCAACAGTCTGGTTCCTGCCTTGATCTAATCTTTCCATCACTTCTTTTTCCCACTCCTTTATCATCCTGTCCCTTTTATGCCTCCGATCACTTCCTACTTACTTTCTCTGCTTCCTTTCTAGCTATGCCGATTTCTTCTTCTGCCTGAGCTATATTTACTCATCACAATATCTCTTCATCTGACCCTCAATCCCTTCTTTCTTCTTTGTACTCCCCTCTTCCATCAATCTCAATCCTCTCCTCCCTCTCTTCTGATACAGATGCTAGTACTTAACATTCATCTGTGCTATCCATGCTTGACTCAGCCTCTCCTTTGTGCCATTTTTCTTCTAATCGTAAAACTTCCAGCCCTGGCTTTCTCAAAACCTTGTCTCTATTCGCTGCAGCTTGCTGAAAGTCAAAGGAAAAACTCTCTATCTTCTTCTGACCTTGTCACGCTCTCAACTTTGCACTCTTCCTTTGACTCTGTTTCACTTGCCGCAAAAAATAGTATTTTATGGAACTCGCACTTTCTCTATCTCATCATCCTCATTGCCTCTATCAATTTCTCCACAATATTTTGTCCCCTAAAGCACTGTAGAGGAGCAACTGCATGCCTCTGCAGGAAATTCCGCTCCACTGAGAAAACCCTATCGAATGTATCCCTGAAGAGGTGATAATCTGAGGGAGGAACTCCCTGAAGGCATATGAAAAGAGTGAAAGAGAGAAGCTAGTGATGTCACAAGAGATGAGTGTGATGCACTGAGAAAACTGGCTGAAGAGAATGCATGGATCTTAAGGAAACTGATGACGAAGTTAAGAATCAAGTAAACTTTCATATGCAGAATAGAAGATTGCACGTGTGCGAAGTGCTACACAAATGCAACCGTTCAATAATTGTACAGATGCAGAAATGCAAGTAGACTAAGTGAGCATTGAATCTGGCTATACATAGTGAATAGACTGTAGGTGAAGCCACTATCGTATCGGAACTGGACATCGGTGTCATGAATTTAGTAAGCTCGGACCCATGTAGAGGACAGGCTGAGAATTGTGTTGCAGCAAGAATTGGGTGAGATCATGGAAGTGTCTGGCAAGGTGGTCTTGCCTGGCATCAAAACAGAAGCAGCCAATTTTAGCCGTGTGCGTCGAGCGCACGAGCGCAATTACGGAGGGAGTATGAGGAATATCAAGTTGGTTTAGAGCTTGTTGGAAATTTTAGAATCTCAGCTTCAGAATAAAAGTTAAATCTCGCTTCTATCACAAACGGTTCCGGAGATACGGCCGATTTAGTAAAGGTAGTTTTTCGGATTTGAAATTTGAAAGCTCAGAATGACAGATGACAGTTTTCAGGTTTAAAGATGACAGAATGACACGATTCTAGGAGGCAGTTCTAAATAGGTTAAAATAGTTTGGATTAGATTATTTTAAACTAAGAGATTGGGTTTTGCACAGTTCTGGCGGTACTCACACTATATTTTGGACAGGAATGCGACTTCGCCACGGATCGGGTCAGGATTGGACTGCGGTTCCCTCGCCACGGACGGTCTCTGCCTGGTTCTGCTCACTGGATAATTCTACCTTCTGGGTCAGCTCTGCTAGCGGCACTGCACAGCGGTCTGGATCTCTGGTTCTGACAAAAGTTCTCGGCACTGCACGGCGGTCTGGTCTCTGGTTCTGACAAAAGTTCTTGGCAAAAATTCAAACAGCTCGCCCGGCTGTTGAATAGTTTGCAAATGATTTGGAGGCCTGCTGAAAAAGGATTCAGCTTGTGGATTCAGGCCTCTCTGCTACAAATTCTGGAGTTAATTTCTGGTCTCTGGAGATTGATGGATTTGAAGTCTGGATCTCTGGATGTGAAGTCTGAAGTCAAAATGCTCCGCAGAAAGTGAAAAAGAAAAGTCCTATCTGGCTTCCAGTGGCTCTTTTTATGTGTTTAGAAAGTGGGTGGGTCGGCTCATCTTCTATGCCCAACCCTCTCAACTTATCATTGGCCAGTTCCTCCTCTCTCCCTTGATTGGGGGAACTGGGTTGTGAGTCAGAGTGATGAGGTAGGTTTATGGTCAGAGGATCCTCCCCTTGTCAAATTGCACACAAATCTATTTCTGATCCAAATACATATTTATCTATGTACCATTTTTCTAATATTATATGTCCAGTTAACATATTTTCTGTAGCACCAAACCATCCGATCCCTGTCTTTGTAAGATGTCGTGTCCACTTATGACAGAATTCTGCCCTTTTCATCCAGATCACGACCTCTAAACCTTTCCAGATTTTACACAAATGTGCACCAGGGATATGGGTTTCAGATGATAAAGTGTCAGATTTTTAACATGCATACATTTGGAGTAACAACCTTTTTTCCGCTACTATCCCCAAGAACATACCACAGGGTCCTAACACCTCTTAAAATGTGCACAGAAAAATCACAAGAATGATGATGTTTTTATATAATTTTGACAAGTCCGCACTATGAATTATCCATCTTTTTAAAATTATGCTCTGGCCCCAAAGGGGTGTGGTTTTCCAAAGCACATGGTGGAATTTCTGGTTTATCCACTTCCCCCAAGCTCAGCTTGCTCACAGAGCACTGCCCTCCCAGTTTCTCCCAAGAGGAAGCCATTTACGACCCCCCAATATAACATTTGCCTGAGCCAGGACAGGCTTGTTCAATTTCCTGCAGTCTGCAGGTACACTCCCCTAATTCAATCAGAGAGGTGTCATCTCCTTTTGGCAGGGGCAGCAGGATGCAGCCAGGCCTGGGAACACAGCTGCTGAATTCCTCTCCTGTCGGGGTAGTTGTCAGGCAGAATCCAGTTTCACTAAGCCAAGCTTCAGCTAAATGTCACTTTTGTCCCAGTTTTTCTTCATTCAAATCAAACTGACAATTTTTACACATGCAGCTAGAATGCTGAATTCTAAGTTCAAAACTATGACATTTAACAGTTGCAAACTATGTGACACTCAAAAGTAGGTCACTCATTTAATTTAAACATTTCGATTTTAGTGGTTTTAAATCCAATTTCAGTTAAGCTGCTGACATCCACAGCTCAGCCAGTTTTGTTATAAACATTGTTTTGGGCTCTTCATCTTTCCAGATTTTGTATGCACACAAAACTTCATTCTGCCAGATGTCTGCTGGAGTTCAGTAAGATTTTTGAATATCCTGCAATGTTTGAAATAGGCATTTTGAGCTTGCATTCAGGGAAACAAAGGTGATTTTAAAGCGCTTTTTTAGCCAACCGGCACTTCTGTTTTTCCTTTGGCACACATTTCACTCATGGCACTCCTGACCCATCATGCTTGCACTGGTGGGTGGCAGGTTAGGCAACCATTTTGGTGTGCGCACAAACTGTGCGGTTTTCCCGGGATTCTGGCGCAACTGTGGGCTTTCCGCCATCTTGGATTTTCTAAGCCCACATCACCAAATTTTGCAGCTTAATAGTCCAAACGTGGCTCAGGACACCCAACACAAGTTTTATTGATTTAAGACATTTAAATGCTGCAGAATGGACCAGAATCATGGTCCCCTGTCACATGAGCCGAGGATAGAAACAGAGTTGGGCTTGGAGTCCTAAAACAATGATAGTGAGAGCCTGCACTCCCATGTATTTCCACAGACAAAGATACTTTGCAAGGCCAAGTTCAAAGACAATCTTCATGCAGATTCATGGGTGATGAGAGATGTTGGGCAAATTGGGTGGGGAGGTAGAATCAAGTCCACCTCCTGCTGCTAAATGAACCGAATGTTCCAGACATGGCACGAGCATGCCTACCAATTGTAGAGACCCTTATAATGAAGGGCCTTATAAGTTGAGAGCCAATAATAAACCGGGTACTTAATAGGATTGAAGATGAAATGTTTTAGAAGTAGGCATAAGTTGTCCATCTGACAGTAGAAAGTCAATCACAATCCTAGTCCTAATAGAAAGTATACTTAGATGTTCCCCTTGAACCAATTATAATCGCGTATAGGTTTTTCTTATTTGCCACGTACTGTGAGGTCACTGCTGATGTATTTTTTGCTTGTAAGGATGTTTTTATGAGAAAGCTGAGCGAACGTCACTTGATGTGCACTGTAATCTCCCTGTTTTAGATAATTGTTAATAAAACAGCAACCTTTACCATCTTCCAGAGTTGGTTTGATTATTTGGACTCAGAGTTATTCTGTGAACCCCATCCATTGCATGCACATTACTTAAGAACCATAAGTTCAGCACCTGTTCCATTTGCCTTTTATTCTCTCTCCTCTTCTGATTTAGCAAATTACTTCACTTCTAAAGCGCAAATCTCCACTCAGCTTTTACTTCTCCTGTTACTCTGTCTTGTCCCTGCCCTGCCTTACCTCAACATGTTCTTTCTTCATTCTCTCCTCTTGCTGATTCTGATACCTCTGCTCACTTGGCATGTGCGCACCCCACTGCTTCTATCCTATGATCCTCTTTCCTCTTCTTTTATCCCTCAGGTATATCCTCATCTTCTTCCTTATCTATCTCTCTTATTAACTCCTCCTTTGCTAACTCTTGCTTTCTTGCCTCCTTGAAGCATGCACTTATTCTTCCATCGTGAAAAAACCTACTCTTGACTCATCTATTCCTGCCAACTAAAGGCCTATCCCACTTCTGCCTTTTCTTTCTCAAATTCTTGAGCGGGCTGCCTATGCCCAGGTAAACCTCTATCTAAATCTTCACTCCTTCTCCCTCCTCTTCAATCTGGCTTTCATCTTTCTAACTCCACAGAGACTGCCCTTCTGCATGTCTCAAACTCTCTCTTCTCTGCTCATCACTCTAAGTTCTCCTCAATTCGTATTCTTCTTGACTTGTCTGCAGCGTTTGATACTGTTGATCACTCTCTCCTTATATCTTCTCTTTCTTCTTTGGGCATCTCAGGGTCTGCCCTTGAGTGGTTCCACTCCTATCTTTCCCAACAGTGCTACTCTGGCACTCTTCTCCCTCACTTCCTCTCTTAGTGGGTGCTCCTCAAGGCTATGTACTTAGCCCTCTTCTTACCTCTCTTTATACTGCTCCTCTTTCTGCTCGTATCTCCTCATTCCATCTTTCTTTTCATCTGTACGCAGATGACACCCAGATCTTCTTCTCCTTTTCTTACTTTTGATTCTGCTTTGCACTCTATTATTTCAAACTGTCTTTCTGCTGTTCAAAACTTGATGTCTTCCCATTTTCTCCATCTGAACCCTTCTAAAACTAAGGTTCTGTCCTTTCTTGCTTCTACTATTCCTCCTAATCCTCCCCATGTCTCTCTCTTTTCCTCCATCTCCTCTTCCTTTTTCATCATCTGTGTGTAACTTGGGCATTATCTTTGATCCTGCTCTCTAGTTCTCCCCACACATCTCTTCTACTGCTCGTTCTTGTCATTATGCACTGTTTAACATCTGTCGTGCATGCCCCTATCTCTCTTTTCATGCCTAAAAACATATTTTTTCTCTTGTTTTTTCTCATATTGATTACCGCTCCTCTCCATTACTTGGTCTCCCTGCATCCCATCTTCTTCCTCTTCGTTCTGCTTATAATTCATCAATTTGTCTCCTTTTTTATTTACCCACTCGGTCCTACATTACATCTTCTTTACTTTCCATTTCACTGCTCCCTTTTGAATCACCTCTCCTCTACCACTTTCTCTCAACAGCCTTCAAATGTACCCATGGTCTAGTTCCTCCTTATCGCTCTTCTTTACTCTTGCTCTATGTCCAATTACCGCTCTCAGATCACAGAATGTATTTCTTGTAACTGTTCGTAAACCACCCTGTGCTTCTTCTCATTTCTGCAACTTTCCTCTTTTAGCTCCCAAACACTGGAACCTCCTTTTCACTCTCACTTCGCTTTGCCACATCTCTATGTATTTTCCAATCAAACCTTAATACTAATCTTTTATCCTTTCATGTCTGATTAATTGTATTGATCCCCCTCTTCTGTTTTATCAAAGTTTATATTCTATCATGCTGCTTTTTGATATATTTTGTTCAGCACTTTTAGCAATAAGCGCTTTATAAATTCAATAAAATTCAAAATGAAAATAATTAGTATAGCCCTTTGAGAAATGTCCCTTTTAGCATTTGTTTTTTTTTGTGACACTCAAGGCACTCTATTTATTTCGCATTCTCCTGCATGCCACATTTGGTCATGTAATCCACGTAGCCCTGTACTATTTTCTCTTGACCATTGGGGATTCTTGTAATTAAGACTTCATTTATTTAAATGTGACCTTCTGTTTTTTACTCTTGCTCAAGGGCCTTCTTTACAGGCCAGCATGATCAACAACCATCGCTTCATCCCAAGGCTTCTTGTGGCCTCCAAACATTTGCGCTATATGTTTGGTATCAGCTCATCACATTTTGTGGATTGCTGGAAGTTTAAGTCAAGTTTAAGTCATAGACATGGAAAAAAGACTGTCTTGGTGATTGCGATGACATGCTGCTATCAATGACCAATTAAAAAGCACTTGCTCTTCTTACTGCCGCCGCAGGATTTCATTTCGTTGTCTTTTAAAAACACGCTTAATACCTAAATTTGGTTTCTAAGCACGGATCCCGGATTCGAAACTCTGGTCTTCGAAGACCAGCACGTTGCCCCTGTGCTACCCTCAGTTCACATTAGTGGGATTAGTGTGCATCTACTGCTCAGGTCTCACTGTTGGCCCTTGATTGACTCTTGTCCTTTAAGTAGGATCAAATACTGCTTAGGATGTGGTTCTTTATTTACTCTGCTGTCTTCAGGCATTGTGGTAGGTCAAGGGTCATCACTCACTTCTTTTTAACATTGATGTGAGTCCGCGATGGACATGACAGGTGGCCTGGAATTGTTCCTCAGAGTACCTGCGGTCTGTACTTAGTTGAGTAGTGGATGGGAGTAAGTTAACAGTTCTTTGAACATTTCTCCAGAACCCTGAAATAACATAAGGGACCATTACATTAATGTATAATACATGCCAGTCTGCAGTAGCTGTACATATGCCTGTCTGTCAGTTCCAGTACCTAATTAAAGACATGACAAGCTTTGTAAATTCCTTTCTTCTAAAATATATTTCTGTGATTCTTTACATCCATTAATTGATAAGAAACTGATTATGATAGTATGTTTATTTTGTTCACAGCTGCAGTTTAAGGGCGAGAATCTAGTCTCATGTTATCATTTATTTTAAAGCACAAAACTGTTTGAGATGCATTTTATGAAACTGATAAAACTATTTTATTGCAACACATTGCCAGATATCTACTTGTCCTTTTTTATTCCAAATATATTCTACACTGATAATATGTATTAACAACTGGAACACTCCTATGCTAGATTAAGCAAGAGGCCAGGTATTAAACGGGATTAATAGAGCATGGCCGTGTATCATAAGGAAAAGAACCCCCCAGCACCCCCGCCCCACTGTACGTAAAAAGGAAATTGTTCCTCCATTTGGTCCATAACGCTTCAGCGGCTTGCAGTGACCTTCCAATTCATGGTAAGTGGTATTTTATTCCATATATATCATTAGAATTACATCATACCTGTGAGTTATATAGAGTTAATTCCCATCTATGACATCATTCCCGTGAATAATGGGTTTTGAACCCGCTTTTTTTTTTTCTTTAATAGAAATAGCTACCAATACAAGAGTTCATGCTTGTGTAAAGACAGGCATGTTTGGAAGATTTATAACTTTGGTCTGGAGTGTCCATTCTGTGGACAACTTAGGTCTGTTGTGATTGGTGTGGTGTTGTAAACTTACACTGGTTTCCAAAGAAGTTTGCTTGTTCACTGCGTCATCTGTCAAGATGTCTCTGTTACTTGGTGTAAAACAGTCTGAAAGTTCATCCAATCGGGGCCTTCTGGAGATTTTGTGATTTTGAGGCAATTGTTTTTGCCAAATAATCCAAAATATTGCTAGCATATGAGTGTGGCCCATTTCTTAATTTTTAAAAACAGTGGAGGAATTTATAAATGCTAAAATATTTTTATTTTCGAAACATGAGATGTTCATTCTTGGCAGTAAAAAAACAAGATGCGTGGCACAACATTTGTTTGCAAACTTCACTCATGTTTGCAAAGAGTCGCAAAACACCATTGACCAAGCCACATTTTGGGAAAAACAAGCCCAATGAGTGTACTGTGTGTTTGCAAACAAAAGGACATGTTTGGAAACATTAAAGGGATACATATTAAACCTTCCCTGCAGTATAAAGAACATAAACACAGGGAGGCAAATGGGATCTCTGTAAATCTCCAGCAGAGTCTGTCTAAAAGAAGCCTCTATATCTGAAACCGGGTCCACTAAATGTCACACCACTGCCAGGAGTGCCTTCTCACAATCGTTGAATTTTTCCTCCACAGAGGATAAAGTATTACTCACATAGGAGATGACTTTATAGACCTTGTAAAGCTTTTGGTGTAATACTGCTGTTAAGCATGTATTTGAGAACCCCGTCTACAAGAAGAACTCCTTCTTTTTGACATGGTAAGCTAGACAAGGTGCTTGTGAGAGGCTCCTCTTCAGTTGTTTCGCTGCCTCGGCTTGTTCTGGACCCCACTCCCACTTGTCCCCTGCCTTTAATAAATGGACCAAGGGTCTCATGACCTCTGCGTAGTCCTCTATGAACTTTCTACTGTAATTAGTCAGTCCAAGAAGGCTCCTTATTTCACGCACAGTTGTGGGTTCTTTCAGTTTTAGTAGTGCTACCACTTTTTTTTCGCCTGGGGACAGAGACCCTCAGGGGTGATTTCATGCCCTAAGAAGTTCACACGGGTCCTACACCACTGTGCCTTCTGGAAGGACAGTTTCGCTCCGGCTTCCCTCAACAGGGTCAGACCATAGTGGATTTCCACTATGTGTTCCTCCACAGTTGAGCTTTTAATAGAAACATCATCCACATAGGCCAGGTTAACCGTTTCACCCAAGTCGGGTCCATGTGTACTGCTGCCCCCCAAAGGTGAAGGCCAGCTTGTAATGGTCTTCCCTACTTACGGGTACTGTCCAGTATCAATTGGTGAGGTCAATAGCGGT
The DNA here is from genome assembly GCA_002915635.3 of Ambystoma mexicanum. Taxonomy (NCBI): domain Eukaryota; kingdom Metazoa; phylum Chordata; class Amphibia; order Caudata; family Ambystomatidae; genus Ambystoma; species Ambystoma mexicanum. The sequence continues at coordinate 72,095 of PGSH02010811.1, forward strand.
GTACACATTTGATCCCTGGATCTGGGCCAGTCCCTGGTCAATGCAGGGAAGAGGCCATCGGGACATGTGGACCTGTTTGTTCAACTCCCTAAGGTCTGTGTATAGTCTCCATTGGCAATTAGGTTTTAGTATCCCCAGTACCGGATTGTTAAAGGTACTGTGGACTGGACAAATTATCCCACAGGAATCAAGGTTCTTTATGATTTCCGTGAGGTACTCCATAGACGCGAGAGGCAACCAATATTGGTTCACGAATACGGGAGTCATCCCAGGGTCCGTGGTTATTGATGTAGAATGGATCTCAGTACGACCACAGTCATAAGATTCCACAGCAAAGATTTCTTGAAAATCTAAAAACACCTGCTTCAGCTTTTACTTTTGCTCCTCAGTCTCACAGGCATCAGCGAAGTTGACCCGTTCCTCAACCATATGTCTGAAGCCTGGAAAGACCTCAGGGTTTGCAATCTCCGCTCTATCCTGCACCTGGGTGGAGAGACCTCTGGTTAGGGTGTTGACCTGGACAGGAGGTTTCAGGTAGGAGAGGCAGTCGTTGTGGACCTGGAATATCACCTCATCGTTCCTGTCTGCTGTTGAAGGTGGTGATTTAAGTGTACATAAGCATATGGGTTTTGGAGTTTCTGTCCTCTCTTAATTTTTAGGAAGATTGGGAATTGTTGGGTCCGTCCTGGGATGGTGACCTCCTGACCTCCTCTCCAATTTAAATTTCAACTGCATATGGTAGCAACTGAGCTGACCGAAATGCCTTTTCAGAATTATCAAAGCCCATGTGTTTAGCCCCCATTCGGGACCAGGCTTTGTAATTAACGAGGTCCAAATTAATTGCGAACTGATTGAGAATGTCACTGCCTAAGTAGAATGCAGAGGGGACATCTTGCACGACCCAACAATTATGCTCTATGCTTTTATCACCAATGGACATTTTTAGCATGCACCTGCTAGGCAGAAGATGTTTGGAATTGGGAGTTTCCAGGCCCATTTCCCACTTATCAATCAATTTAAATGTGGGAATGGTCTGATCTTTTGGGAGTTTCCTGAATGACGCTTCGCTGATGAAGCTTTTTCCATTATTCAGGCATACTATGGTGAGAACAGGCCCCCTCCATTTACCTGATTGGGGAGGAACAGCTGTAAACCCTTTTTCTGAATATCGGTCAAGCTTTGAGCTGGTTTTTCATCACTTTTTATCATCAAATTGTGGATCAGTATAAAATGTCAGCGTATCTCCTTCGAGTGTGGAATGCCACTTGGAACTGGAAGGAAGGTTGATTTTTAGAAATGGAGAACGGTTCCCATCACCAGTTTGTTGTCCTACAGCAATGACAGTAATGTTGGGTACTTGATTGTTCCTGAAATGGAACTCAATTTTGTCAGACCGCTGCTCAACCATGAAGGAGGTCATTCCCTAAGAGACAGGGTCCCCTCTGGATTAACAACTATAACCGGGTGTTTCACCTTGTGTTGCCCAATTTTGATCTCCATATCCGCAGTCCCCTCAACGGGAATGTCATTCCCGTTGAAGCTCTGGAGTTGTCCCAGGAAGAGGGGTGAGGGGAATTTGGTGACTCTTCCCCCTTCCTGAATTAAGTTGCTCAAAGGCCCTTTTGGACAGAAGAGTGACTTGGGATCTGGTGTCCACCAGTGCTGAAATTGCACACTTCTCTTTCATCCAGACGGGGAATAAAATCTACCTTCTTTCTCCTCTAGGGGGGCAAAGGAAATGGGCATTTTGGGCCAGCTGGGCAGTTAATTTCTTTATTTTGGACTCTGCCACGGTGGAATCTTGGGCAGGTTTCTGTATCAGAGTTCGGAATCTGTAAATAAAATTTGGCATCCAGAGATTGGTAGGATTTAGGAATCCCCTTTTTCCCTTGATTCTGTACTGTCCTTTTTTTTCCAGAGACAGTCACTTGAACCGGTTTGTGGGGCGGATCCCTCATTTATTCCTAAGTGCTAAGGATGACATTTCTGGGGTTCAGGAATAGGCGGTTCCAAGTCAGTCCACATACCTACCCAGTCTGAGTGATGGTCTTTTGGGACCCATTTTCCTTGAAAGAGAAGACTTTCTTCCCAGAATCCTCCAAGGATTCTTCCCCTTCAAACTGGAGGACGCTGACTTCCTCCACAAAATGGGTATTCTTTGCACCTTTGTTTCTCCTACTTACCCTCTGTTCCCTAGGTTGCAGCTTTTCGGGGGTAGGAGATTTGAGTTCAGGTTCAGGGCTTTCTAGGGGCTTTTCACGGGTGAGGAAGGAAGTTTCCTCTAGGGCTTTGCATCCCCCTTCCTCCCGAGCCTCCTTGTCTGGAATCTGCTGGTTGTCAGGGTTCTCTCCCCGTCGTTATTCCGGGGTGCCAGACCCTGGGTTCAAGCTGTTCTGAGCAGCCATGTTCATCTGAGGGTTCTGTTGAGCCCTCAACATGCGACTCAGGTCATGGGTCAAGCTCTGGACCTGGCGCTCCAGTTGTGACACCCTCTCTGACTGATACAGTGGTCTTGAGTCAAATCTGGGTTGCTTTCAGGAAGGGTAACTGTCCCTTCTCCCAGAGTAACTTGGGTATTTAGGGTTTCCCTGGTAGCCCTCCATTCTTGGTCTCCCTTCTCCCTGATTTGGTGGTCTAGACTCCTGAAAGCGAGCAGAGTAAGGAGGGTTATTCTGAATGTTGGGGTTTGGAGGGTACCTGGGGAAGAAACTTAAACTAGAGATTGGAAAATGACTGTCCTCCTGAGGGAAGTTTGGAGGGAAGTCCCCTGGGGCCGTACTCACCTGATTGGATCCCCCCACTTGGCCGGGGGAGTCCACACATACCCCAAGATGGGTCTGTTCCCCTTGCACCTCGGGTTTATGTAGGTGGCAGAGTCAGGTGAAACATTTGTGGGATACCTGCTTGGCTACCACCTACTTGAGACTGGTCCGAGGTTCTTCTCTACCTCTGGTTTGGTTGGTTAGGGGAGGTGTATTTTTAAATTCCTCCATTTCTAGGTCCAAAATGGGGGTTACCTTCACCTCCGCTACCTTGGCAGCAGCGGGCATTCATTTGTTTGGGGTTTTTGGAGGGATTCTTGTTTTCTACTGGCTTTTGGACCTCATAGATCCGGGTAGCTTGCTCTATTACCCAGTCGCTAACCAACTGCGTCTTAATGTACTTAGGGAGTGCATGTAAGTAGGTATTAATGAACTCCCTACTGTTCGTGCGCACCCGCCTAGTGGTTTGTGCAAATGCCTGCTTCAATTTCTGAAAAAATTCTCTCAGGCCTGATCCTCTCTGCACTGCAGGTCGTAGGCCGCCTTGCGAGCCTCCTGGGGGTTTCGGTGCATAGAGAAGTGCGTCAAGATGGCCGTGTTATAGGTAGACCACCTTGAATGGTCCTGATCCTCCAGCCCAGCAAAGAAGCTGGAGTATTCTGCGGAGAATGTCCATTGGGCACACTCAATAGAATTCTGATAATTTTTAATGCCAAATGATGTCATCATCTGGTCATACAGTACTTGGCATTTTTATGGTAGAGGGTCATGAAACTTCTAATGGCTTTTATCTATTTAATGGGGTCTTTCACCAGAGATCTCTTTTGTTTGGCAGCCTTCTTTTTCGGCTGCACCTGAGTCCATTCACCCTCAGGCTCCCAGAGTTATGGGGCCTAGTCTCTTCTCCCCTGTCAAATTGTGGGTTCTCTGGGTCACTTCCCTTGGGCTCCCACTTTCAGACAGGGGAGTAGTCATCTGACTCCTCCCTTCTTCCAGGGTTGGTGGATAACTCCCCCCACCTCCCTGATTGGGAGGAGGTTTTCAGGATGCTCTTTGGGGTAGCTATATTTAGACTCTTTTTAGCAGCAAAGTGGACCAGGTGGTTACTTTGTAGCTGATGTTTCTGCCCAGTATAACTGGCTGATTTTCTCTTCATAGGAGTCTTCCTGGTCAGATACATTGGCCACAATATTGTTGAACCTGAACAATCTCTGATGGACGCTGGACTGCTGGCTCAATCATGCTGGGCCTAATTGAGTCCGGCTACCTCATGTTTTCTGATTCTTGTGAACCTGTGGACATGAAGTTAGCAGCACCTTGCGCATATAGGGTGGTAGTTTGGGTTAAGGCCCTTGGTACAGAGGGCATCACACTGTGATCAGGGGTTGCCCTGCCACTCTCTAACTGTTTGGGGTTCCTCAAGTCCTTATTTAACCTAGCACACTCTTTTTCTAACCTCTTAGATTTCTCTTTCTCAGACCCTATATCTTGACAGTATGCAAAGGCCTGGGCTTTGTGCTCTGCTATCAGGGCTCGACTAACTTCTATGACCTTCTCTTGTGTTACTACCTGGCTCTGGAGTCCCCTGTTCTCATCAACATGGGCCTCATTTTATTTTTGTGCTTCTTGTATTTTCTAGGAGTACTCATACCATTTCTGGTGTAGGAGATGCATCTCCTCCCGCTGCACATTTTTGGTCTGGGTGGTCTGTTTTAGATCACACTCTATTTGTCTTATATTCCCCATTACATTTTGATACTCTGCTTTTAGGTCAGTCAGTTCCTGAAGACCTGACTCACTTCTCTCCAGGTCTGTCTTTAATTTGTACACTTCCTTTTTCCTGATACAGTGCACAATTCTGTTCACTAACGTTATCTCGCTGTTGTTTTATGGCGCCTAGCTTCTGGTGTTCCTGGTCAAAATCTGTTTGGGAATGGACTTCTTTAATGATTAACTTATTATTCTCTTCTTCCAATTGCTTGATCTGATTTTGTAAAGTGCTTATCTCCTCTGAGCAGGCTCTATTATATTTCGCTTGTTGGTTCAATTTAATTGACTCTCTTTCAGGGAATCAACCCTTTCTTGGCACTCCTCTTTTAATGCAGATAATTGGGCCCCCTGTTCTGAATTAGTATGTTGCTGAGCTGCCAACTCATTCTTTAGCTGCTTGATGAGGTTTCCTAATTCTAACTCAGAATGTTGTCTCTCTTGCATTTTCTCCTCTACCCGCCTTAACTCACTCTGTGTTTGGTTTAATAGCTCAGACTGATTTTGGCCAGAGATTACACTTTGTTAGTACTTTTCTTCCATGACTATCATGTGGAAGTACATGTACGCAGTGAGTTGGTCCATCTTAATCTGCTCATCTTTGCTATTCTGAGTCATATAGAACCCAGTCAGGGCTTGATGTAACAGGCCACTATCCTGCCACACATCCATACTTATAGAGGTCATCAGTTGCATCATACTGGATAGCCAGGCCTCCTGCCCCTGCTCTGCCCATTCCTCTCTGATGAATAATTTGGACAGAAGGTGCTGCTTAGCCATGTTATTTCCACGGTGCTCATTAGGAAGAGCGTTTTTCCTTTGTTTATCTATGCAAGCACAAAATCTCTACCCTGCCCTTGTCTAGTTTATTGTTGCAATATTTTATTTTGAGACACAGGCCTGCTACCTAGGGTACACGTTTTTGGGTGGCACCTTTACAGTGTAATGCATCTTTCTAGCCACTACAAATAACACTACCTTCAATGGTTTAGTCTGCTGTGTTGGACTGTCACAGGTGAAAACTCTAACGTCAATCGCGGCACAAGCCCCCACTTTGTCACAATTTATAACAGAGCACACTCCAGCCAGGGACTCCTTCCCTGACAATGAATGTGGCGTACAATAAAGCATTTTTATTTTTATTAAACCACAGATTCGTTGAGTAGGCCTCCAACCTGTCTGGCACCCAACCCTCACAAACACCCTGTGTCACAATGGACCAGGAACCAGGCCGGTGTGTATCAATAAGATATTTATTAATTCATGGTTTAATGAAAAAGCAAATTCAAACAATTTTACAGCAGTCATCAATGTGGTTACACACAAATTCAATGATTCCTACAGAACAATTGCCTTAGCAATCCTATCACAGTTTACATGGATCTTTAATGTCAAAACAGGAAAAACAACATGTCAAAACAGGAAAAAGAACAGTTTTAAAGCAATGAATAGCACTAAGGTTTAGCACTCCCCCCTGCAACACTCACCCCAACCATCAGCTAACTTAATTCCCTTTGAACGAAGGCAGTGATAAGTATTAAGGATAGAGAGAGAAAAATCAGAATTTAGATAAAGCCCGCCACCCCAAGATGGAAAGCAAGAAAATAAAGTGAAAACCTGTTTTTTGAGCAAAATGGCAGAATCGGATTTGGATTTGCTACTCACACAGTTACCCACAGAATGAAAGGAAATTTGTGTTGCTACACTGGAGGAAATAGGGAAGCTTAACGACTACTAATCAGCTCCCAGAACAACGTGGAAATGAGGTAGGAAAATCGATTTTGGGAAGAAAGCAAATGCAAATGGAAAAATACAAAAGGCAAATGGAAATTCATTTTACATGGGATTTGCAGTGACAGGTAGCTAGGACAGTGGCCTTAATGGGACTACAGGTCGGATTTTCAACGGGACAGATGCAAATCGTAATTCATGGGGTAATGCACACAAATGCACACAATACACGGGCAAATTCGGTTTTCAGTGACAAGGAGACTAATTCTGTTGAGACTATATTTTAATGACTATAGTTATTAAAGAAAGACACAGGGGATAATTTGGAATTTTAACCAACTTACACCATGAATTTCCTAATAGGGGAATTCATTTATTTACTTCAAAATAATGCTAAGGATGTATACAGCCAACTGAGAGATGTATCACAAGGAATATGCTAACATACACAGGCTAAACAAATTCTTCCATGGGAAGGTGAATAAATGATACTTGCAATTTGGGACTTTCAATGGGACTTTCAATGGGATGCAATGTTACAAGAAGGAAAGGTTTATACAATATAGGGCTGGGGTTATTTGTTACTTACAATGTCAGCCTTGGTTTGGGATTCCGGAAAGCCAGCAGGACCTGAGGGCATTCTGGACAGCTATGGCAAGGGATCTGGTCACTGCGCTCTCCTGGATGGGATTCTGGACAGCTAGACAAGGGTCTGGTCCCTGCACTGTCCTGGATGGGATCAGCTAGGTACGGTCTGGTCTCTGCACTCGCCTGGATGGGATGAGCTAGGCACGGGTCTGGTCTCTGCACTCTCTTGGATGGTATTCTGGACAGCTGGCAAGGGTCTGGTCTCTGCACTCTCCTGGATGGGATCAGCTGCCTCCGTCCTCTTTCTCCTGTCTCCCCAGATTCGTGTGTGTGTGTGTGTGGATCTGGAATTGGAATCCTGTGTGTCTCTCTGTGTCGTCCTTATATGGCCCAAATGATATCACTCACTTTACAATTTAGGGGGAATACTTTCAAATTACCCTTACCTCCAGTATTGGAGAAAATAGCATTCCTCTCTCTACCCCCTGACCACATTGGCCCCAGGGAGAGAGCAACATCTGTCTGTTTGGTCATTTATGGCAGTTCTTTGTTTCTCAGGTCCACTTTTTAGCAAAACTGATTTTGAATCATAACTTCAAACGTATACTAGTCACTGCCAAAATAAGTAGGTATGCGATTTCTGTGGGTCACAGGGAATTAGACAAGCTGATCTGAGTGCTGGGAAAAATGCCTAAAATGAATCTGTCACACATGGAAAGGTGGTGCTTCATTTCCCACAGCCAACTGTCTTCCCCTGGCTCAGCTTGCAACAAAAACTATTATTAAACCCTTTGAAGTTTGTCAGTTTGTCCTTGGTAGTGCATGCCGTAGGAACTCACACTTCATGGTCAGGCTCTGGCCAAACTTGCTTTCTTTGTCCTCTTTGCTAGTGCTGCCTTCCAGTCTGGCAGAAAAGGGACTTGTAACTGTTAGGCGGAAACCTGTGCAGTTCCCTCTGGGACCACTGCAAAAGATTTAGGACTACAGGCGTTGGCGGTGAACCCACTTGGTAGCAGTCTGTACCACACAGATTCACTTGGTAGCTGTGGCTGAGCAGTCAGACTTCTCTCAAGAAAAGTTGGTCAGTATGTGGAGTACACAACATAGGGCAATTCTTCACAGCAAGACAAGCAAACACGCAACGAGGCTTAGTGTAAAGATAGTAAGGTATTTATTTATAACACAACATCTATGGAAAACACTAAAGCAAATCACGGCAAACAAATCAAACACAATTAATCTACGAAGTAGAAAACGATCAATCCCCCTAGCAAAATATCGACAACTCTAGGTTCTACCGGTACCACTTATTTTCAGACAGAGGTGTATACCTCAACCTAGATGACACTCGAATATTAGTTAGGACGGGAGAGAAAAAGATAGGCAGGTTATGAAATCAACACAGTTCAATCCTATGCGGATAAAATGCAAGGCAGGAAGGCAAGAATCACAATAGATCGCAAAGTTCAGAGGCCAGGCCCACTCGGAGAGAGGCAAGGCGCGATGTCCCAAAAAGTCTCTAGTGGAGATGCATTCAAGTCTTTATAGCAAATTGTTATCGGCAGATTGAACCAGTTCAGAACAAAGAATGAGCAAAGCTTGGAGGCGACCCAGCGGAACGGAGAGGATTAAGACACCTCACTCGAACCGAACGAAAGGGAAGCCAGGCGGACACGGTACCTTGTTGTGGAGGGCAGCTCCGGCGGGGGCAGTTGTTCCTGGTGGTGGATGCACGTCGGGTCTTGGCCAAGAGTAGAGATGATCTCGTCGTCGAAGGAAAGTGAAATCCGGTGCACCACCAGGGAAGAGACCAGCCGCGGAGTGCTCCGTCACAAGGCACCACCTTTTGGTCGCGGTACAGGGGTAGTGGCTATCCGGTTGCCGAGGTGCTCTGCACGGGCAATTCGACCACTGCGTCCTGAGGCGAATAAAAAGCAAAGGGGACTGGTTGTTCCCACCAGTCAGGGGAAGAGACTCTCCGGCAGGGAGATCTCCTCTGTCGTCGGGAAGTGGTGAGTCGGTTCCGCAGGGCTCCACCGGAGGTGTCGTCGTTGCAGGTCGGCTCAGCGTTACCCTCGTCGGATTCTTAGGTCCTGTGGCGACTTCTGAAGATCCAGTCCCAAAAGCCCTGCTTTTATGCAGAAGACCCCCATTCATTCAGCCTAGCTGTCAATCAACACATGCTAAGTGGTGAGCGGGAAGGCTCACCACCTGGGCCAATCACTCCAGAGTGCGACCTGAGTTGGCAAGGCAACTCGTTCCAGGGTGCCTAAACCCCCTCCCAAACCATTGAGGTAACCCAGACAGAATAGCACCACTTTGGAAGGTCTCTGTACAGAGGCCCGCCAAAAGTGGAACAAAGGGCTCTACCTTTGGTTTAGGAGTCACAGAGACGAACACAGACGCCATTTTAAAACCGAGTTCTGGCAGAAAATACCACTCAATAAACTTATTTAAGATAAGTAGATCGGTGGTACGTCAGAGATTAATGAGAAAAAGTATCAATCTCCAACAATGGGACGAATCCCATAGGGTTATGTTCGGGATCGAACATAACAAGTAGTTTCCACTGCCACCAGCCAAAACTCGACGAGGGGGGACGGGACAGTGCCCCCTCGAGTAACAGATCCAGGAGTAATCGAATTATCCCTACTAGTACGTCCCCAATAAGATGGTTGGTACTAGTTCTGTTAGTAAATTAAGTCTAGTAAAGCCAATGGTGACTTTATATGCCCGGGGAGACAGTAGTCAGTCCCCGGGTATGGAGTTAATGGTGGGGGACCCGCTAGGGCACCCCCATGTTACGACACCTAGGGTGCGACATAGAAAAACATATGAGACCCTATGGAGTAAAAGACCCCATAGCCCATCGAACACATTGACATTTCAAAGGAATTACACACATACATGTCCAAGAGTGGGAGAAAAGAGTCTCACTCTTGGCAGGATGGAGCAAAACTGCTGGGGGACTCACTAGGTTAGGAAATTCAGCCTAAACAGAGAATTCTCCCTAACAGTAATACCCTCAGCCCCCTCACATTTCCTTGCAGAATAGTTCACTGATAGGTGCGACTTCCTTTGTGAGGCAAGGCTTTCAATTTATTTCTGTGCCTGACTGAGCCAAAACAGTTTTTTTCCTGTTTTCTGAGCCTCTGCCAAGTTGATTGAAGTCTTGTGGGGGAAAACATAATGTACATGGCTTTGTCAACCCCCCACCCACAACATGTTCACTGACAATTCTGTGCGAGCAAAGCGATCCTTTCACAGTGGCTTTTAAAATTCATTTTTTTCCTGTTTCTTTCACAGGTGTGAAAGCCGTATTTCATCTAATATTAGGAAAGCGGTTCTGTAGGTCATGGGATTCTTTTAATTTGTCCTTCATGAGTGGGTTTGCATTTGCAGTTGATCCATTGACACAGACTAGAAGAAAACGCCAAGCCATTTTTCATTTGCAGTGTTTTAGAGCGCTGCTGTTCACATGAAAGGGAAAACAAAAGCCATGTCGGGTTGCAATGTTGAACTGCTTGCCCCTCATGTGAATTGACAGTAAAAGAAGGCCGTTTTGGATGCAGTGCATAATTTTGGTATTCAGATGAAAGAAAAGCAAACGCAGGGCCATCTTGAATGCAGTGCATAACTTTGGTATTCAGATAGAAAGAAAAGCAAACGCAGGGCCGTTTTGAGTGTAGTGGATAACTTTGGTATTCAGATGAAAGAAAAGCAAATGCAGGTCCGTCTTGAATGCAGTGCATAACTTTGGTATTCAGATGAAAGAAAAGCAAACGCAGGGCCGTCTTGAATGTAGTGCATAACCTTGTGGTATTCAGATGAAAGAAAATCACACACAGGGCCTTTGTCCAGGATGCAGTGTTCACATGCTTGCCACACATGTGCCAGGGAAAGCCAAACAAGGCCGTTTGAATGCAATGTTTAATGTAGGTAGACAGGGATTTCTGTTTCAGGGCCTTTAATGCACCACCCACACACAAATAATCATTACACTCCCACATTCACTGTTTCCATGTGATAATGTCCCTGCAAAAATGTTGTCTGATAAAAATGTCACCAAAAAATGGCCTTTTTTTTGCAGGAACATTATCACATTGACATTGAACATGTAGGGGACACCCAAGCAAATCCTCAAAACCTTTTTTTTGTTCAAGGGGAGCGGGAGGCACCCCTGCAACCCCTGCTTCCCTTGACTCTATAAATATGGTTACATATATAAAGTCACCACAGCCTTTTCCCAGTGACCATATGTATGGCAACCTATATGGGGATAATATCACCAGATACCCATTCACTCATGTGTGAGTAAATGAATGATGTCAGTAGGTGAATGGATGTTGGGCTTTGGTTGAGTGAGGTGAGTGAGATCAATAAGGTGAGTGTGGTGAGTGATGTACATTAAGTGTGTGATATTTAGTCATCCCTCATACCACACACACACACACACAAACACACACACACACACAAACACACACTAGTAGGTGTAAGGTGGGTGTGGGATGTGAAGGAGTGAGTGCCTGTGTATATGTGCATATGTGAGTGCAGGGTATGTTCATCTCCCTCCCTGGGGCAGTCAAAGTGGTGCCCTGGCAGCCATGTAGAGCAAGTATTTATGCTGTACCCTGTGTTTGCTGAATGGGTGGGAGAACAGCAGTCCTTGCTCCACTAATACAGAAGAAATGTTATTGAAAGGGTAGCTCCGGTTTCAATCCAGTGGCTTTAAAAACTGTGACTTTCCCTTCAGCATAGTTCAATTGGGGAATGCTTATTTGGTCAAAGAAAAGGTCATTGGAATGCCAATAAACATACCTTTTGAGGATTAAAAGGCAGCCTTGGGCATTTGACATCCCTATATCAGGAGTTCCTGGCTATATGCTGGACGATCACAGGCATAAACTGGCAGGGCCCTGGCATATGAACCTAGCCATGTAGCAGCAGTTATTGGACATATGAAATCTATACATGGGTATGGGATACAAAATGTATGATGGCCGTATTTGGATATAGGCTGGTAGTAGCTGGGCATAACATGGATGTGCCGTGCCATGTGTTGTTTGAACTTATTCATATTAAAGAAATGTTCAGACAAACTAGATCACGTCTTGGGCGTCTGGCTACAGGAGCCAACCATAAGCGGCAAAAGTGCCACATGGGATGTTGTTGCCTGGGTATTCAGTATGATGTCTGTAAGGGCATACGACTGTAGTGCTTTGACTTAAGATGGCCATTCTTGGGGATTACATTGGCACATGATATGATATGATAGGTTATTTATAGCAAGCTTAATAGGCAGAGGTTTCTAAGTGTGGACTCAGGGATCGAACCCGTATTGCTCTGTGTCATCTTGCTTCCAAGGCGAGCACATTGCTACTGAGCTATCCTCCCGAGACATGCTTATAGAACCTCAACATAAGTAGGTAGTGTTAGGGCATGTGATGGCTGAACATGGACATACGCTCCAGATCTTGCCTAAAATGTCCATGAACTGACAGTGCATGCAGACAAGTTTGCTGTGCTCGAGAACATGATGTCAGAACTGGGCATTGGATTTATAACAACTGCAAAGAGATGAGTATACACACAGCTACGAATTGGATAGTAACAGCTATTGGGCGTCTGATTGTTCCACTATGGCAAGAAGTGTCAGTTCATAAACCAATGATAGCCATACATGTGCAGTCAGTAGCTGTGCTTAGACATACTACACTGATTCCGAGCATGTGATGGCAATCCTCAAGCACATTTAGGCAGAGGCTATCCATAGGATGCAGGAACCTGGGCAGAAGACCACTAAATCTGGACTCAAGAAAGCAGAGCCTGGCATTGTGAAGTTGTACCTAACAGGCAATGAAAGCAACAACACATAATATGTGTAAGTTATAGTTATAGTCAGCATCAAAGCCGGCCATGCTGTACACAAAGACTGACAGTAGTACACCAGATGTGTGGCCATAGGCAGTGCTGTGTGCAAGACGCACACACATGTGGAATGTGGGTGGCAGTACAAGCCTCCCACTCATGCTAGTTGCACCTCTCAGATGCAGCAGACATAGTCCACAGTTGAAGGTGTCAGCAAGTGAAGTCTGTGGTCCACCTTAGCTATGAGTAAGTGGTGCACCAAGTGTGCACTGGTGTTCTACGCAGAAACACCAACAAATGGTCCACAACTGAAGCAAATAGGCAATGCTTGAATACTCTGGTGAACACAGTACACACCTGCAGGCAGTGCATTCTGCGTTGCAGTGGAGTCACTCATAGGACCCAAAGGCCTTTAGTTGCAGGTTTGAGTTACACACACTGCACAGTTTCGAGCTGTGCAATTTGAGCCACCCATGCACACGTTGAATACGGGGCTGCAACTGAAGGCTACTATCATGTCCGGTGTATGTGACTGCTAGGTGGACTTTGTGCACCATGCTTATGCATCCACCACTTGAGGTATAAAAACGTACAGCCACAGTTGACATCCCTGTTCTTCAAATAAATACAAATTGAATGACATTACAGGGCACCAAGTATTTTGAGGCATAAATAGTATTCTCTGCTTTTATGTCTATAGTTTTTAATTTAGATAGCATCATGACCAATGTACATAATGACTAGAAGGCACATCATTGCAAGTTCCAACAAACCTACTCAGCACATCCTTACCAGCTTAGATGATGCCCGCTATCAAAGCGTCTTTTGCTCATAGGCTACAGGTCCTGGCTCATTACCATTATGCTCTCCTAACCTTACACTCCCCAGGGAAGCCTATGGCTTGGACATACATTGGCACTGCAACCCACCTGGACACAGCAATTGAAGATATGCCCCATGAAGTGTCTGCTATTCACTTGCAGGTTGGCTATTGTAGGCTAAGCCGTCAAGCCTAGCTAGCCTAAGCCGGCCTCAAGCTGACTGGCCTGGGTGAGGTCTCTGACAGGCACTCCTTTATGGCACAAGCACATACATTGCTTACAAGGGTAGTTAATGTATCTCTTGACGGAAAGCCTATTGCCGGACAGCTGGAAGCAAGCTATCATTTGCCACAGTTTCAGACCTATATCACTCCTCAACAACACATTTAAACTCTTTGGGTAGGAACTACTGGAGAGGTGGCAATGATAGGTTGATGCTCAAGAACACACCAACTGTCAAAGACAGTTCAAGGGTGTTTATTGAAGGATTTGAGAAGGGGGTCACTAAGGGACGCCCCTCTCTGTTTCGTCCCCATCCCCCCGGACAGTTCCCTTTGTAGCACAGACATCCGGCAAACAGATGATGGTCACTACTGATGGATAACCCCTACTGTCTATTCACTGCCTAGTTGGTCACGATGGCCTAAGGGAAAACACTCTTTCTATGTTTCTCCCTCTGGGAACAATCTAGGTGAAACCTAACCTAGGCCCAAAAATACAATTAGTAGAACAAGAGGTGTCTTTCAGACTCTGAGGTCTCACTTAGTTTTTTCTGGCACAGCTGTGTACTCCTTGCCCTGATGTTCTACCCTTCATATCCCTCTTGTCTCCTCATCTCCCTTTCTTCCTCCCACTCTCTTCGTCTCTCCCTCTCTCGTTGTTCCCTCTGATGTTCTGCTTCTTGCTTCTGCTCTCCTCTGCTCTCCTCTATGCCTCTCCCTTTAGCACTCTCTACTCCGCACCATCAATACCCTCCCCTCTACTACTGCTCCACCCACACCTTCTATCTCAGTCACCCTCCTTTCACTCTCTTACTCAATTTCCATTCACTCTCATTCACTCTCTACTCTCTCTCTCTATTAGCCTCACTCACACACGTGACCGACATACTTACACCCAAGTACCACTTTCTCCCAACGACCCATACTTCACCTAGCACACTCCTTCAGCAATCCAGGCCTACTCAACTTTTCACCACTAAACCTCCACTCCCACTAGCTTCACCTGCCTACTAGCACTGCAACCACCTCATTCAGATCCCCGCTTTGCAACAATTCAAGCAGTTTAGTCCCATGAAAAATGTGGTCCAGATGTTCACAAAGCAGTATACCTTTAATATATAAGCTATGTGTCTGCACCTTGCCCTAAATCACCCTCAACCCCCAAGTGGTGTGACCCATAGAATACAGCTGTGTCCCACTCAAACATTGGTCCAGCTGTTCACATAGCTTGACTCTTCGACAATTTGTCACAGCACCCATTACTCACGCCATTATAACATGGGATGTTGTTAGAGAACTAGCTATTCTCTACCTGCCCTCTATCTGGCTATACATGAACACGCACATTTTACCACTACTTTCATTACTTTCAGCATGGACTATAGTATTCTATAGGGCATTCATCCCCACAGCGCTTTGAGGCCATACAAATGGCAGCAGGTGCTATACAAATACCACCTAACATAATATAACACAATGTTAGATAAAGATTTGGGGTAGTACCCTTTGGGTGCACTACAACAACCTAAGCCTCCTGGCAATGGGACCTAACCTTTGCCATAAGTATGAACTACATAGTTTGGTAGTGTGGCTGAGCAGCCAGGCCAACGTGAGCAATAGTGGAGTTACACAAAGATTCACAGTGACAAGTAAACACTGACACTCAAGGTTTCTTGATGAAACAATTATTAATTTAATTACCAGTCATTTAAACCAGCCTTCTTCAGAAGGGAGCAATATAAAAGCAATACTCAAACACACTTCAGAAATGGACTTGATATAACTGAAGATGGCGATAAATAAACAAACTCACTGCTAGACTGACACACGCACATGCCATAGACACAAAGCAAATATGCCCTCACCATGAAGAAACATAAATATTAGGTCAAACATGCATTTAGACACAAAGAATATTGCTTGCACCATAAAGACACGAAGAATATAGCACAAGCAATGTATAAGCTGAAACGCAACACAAACGATATACGTATATAATTTACTAACATATAATTGCAATGCAATAAAGGCAACAGTAAAGGGCCACCATCTTTGTTCAAATGGAAGACCTAAAACGCATTGAAATAAATAGAGGTCTCGAAGCTTCATGGAAACTTAAAACTGCTGAATCCACTAAAGTACAGATGTGTGCGGGCGCAGGCAGTGGCTGTGCGGCCCGTCTTCAAGCTTACCAAAGAAGTAGGGAGGGCTTGAGCGACCCAGAATAAGACATGAGATAATGATTCCCAAGGTATAAAGCATATTTCTCTCAGACTTACTGAAAAACAACCAGCTTTTGAATACCAGGTGCCCTCTAATTATAAGTTAAAACCTCATAAGGAATGGAATGGAAAAGTAATAACATTCATGTTCATACGAGCTAAAATCTCAATAAATACGTGGCAGAAGAAATTCCCACATGTTCTGAGAAACAAGGCGCCTAACAAGGTCAAATACAGAGGAATATTTGTACTCGTGGACTAGGGATAAGGGATGGTGTCTTATTTAATTGGAAGAGCGCAGGTCTTGAACTTCTCAACCACCACTCCCATTTTTAGTTCATGTGCTGATGATCTGTCATTGACAAAGTTGGTAAGTAAGGTACCAACCAATGAAAACCCTTCATGTTGTGCCACCCAGTATATGTTGCATTAGCCAATATTCAGATTTAAAGATGGCATGTATTCTCTCTTATTAATTTAGAGGTGGTCGCAGGTGGAGCCATCAGATAGTAGTTTAACCAATGAATGGACTAACCCATGTATTTTCTATATGTAGACAATTCCCTTACCCAATCCCCGTACACCGTAGCTTTGTGTAACCAAGATTGTAATGTGATGTCAATGATGAAGTGTTTTCTGTTTTTAAACCTTTGTTATGCTTGAGAAGAATGAGAGCTCACAACTAGTTTGTTTGTATGCTGTCCCTGCTTTATGTGGATTGTTAATAAAGCAGGGTTCTGCCATTTACTTTGACTCTTTCCGTTATTGTGTCTGGGATTTGCCAGCCCACCGTTATCTCGTAAACTGGGGTTTCCCAGACCATTGTTACATCTCCAAAAGGGGTAATCTGCCAACCAGATTCCCGTTTTCTGTTGACTTCAAGCCAAAAGCATAGTGCACTCGTGCCCTGCTGCATCAGTAGCCTGATCTGCAGCATCTGCTCTGCTCATGGCACAAAGCAGGCTCAAAGTCTGCAAGATGCCCATTTGAGAGCCGCAGTGACAGCCAAGTCCCTGCAACACAGAGGCATCATTAAAATATGCCCCTCTGTACACAAAACTATATTGATCATAAGTCACCCATGCTGGTGGCAGGTAAACTCTAAATAAAAGCTGTGCCTATATTTAGGCATAGAGCATGGTGATACTTATGATCACAACCGCCACATTCCAATTGATATTGCACATGTGAGTCAGGTCCGCTGTGGAAAGTGATGTGTATTCTGGTGAGCTGCGTGTAGCCCGCCAAATGGCTGGACAATTTCTTGGAGGCTGGGCCTCCTCCCACTTCCTCTGCAGCAAAGCACTTTGGGTGTGACATCAGAAGGGCAAAGTCTGCTTTATTCTGGACCAGGGATTGGACCACTAAGGTAGGTTAGCTTTAGCCCAATCACCTGAGGACGTTTGCTGTTATTCGGATGCTTTAAGAGCGCAGATTTTACTTCTTTTGGTAGAGTTGTAAAGCTCCCAGTTGAGGTGAAAAAGGAATCATCAAAGACAGAAGGAATATCTGTCCGCTACCACTCCAAGGGCACATCGGGAGTGACCTCTGCTGTCGATCAGGACCCACCACTCTGCACCGGAATCTCCTAAGCTGTAAGAGCAGACCCTGAACAGGAATTCCACTATCCCTGAGTCCCCTGAAGGGGGCCAAAAACAACAGAAGGACCAGACTAGCCGAAGCTCCCTGTTCATTGCACCAAACCGGTTGCCCCGTGTTCAATGCGCTTGGAACAAGAGGGCAGTTGCCAGCACTGGTTGCTATGCTCCTCCACCAATCGAACATTGGTCTGCACCTTCGACCAACTCGACACAGCATTGTGTCCCATGTAAAGCTTGTCACCTGGCAGGCCCAAAGCAACTGCTCGATACCGGGACCCACAATGAATCACTGAAGAGTCACTCGCCGATTCTTACCAGGGGTTAAAACCATGGCTCTGCCTAGCTAGACTGTGAACTGCCACCTCATTGATCGCACGCCGATGCATCAAAGAGCACCACTTTGCCGACCATCACCCGCGATCTTGAACCACTGGTGCATCACTCATAGACCCCACCCAGCAGCTAAAGCCCCAACATGGCATGGTTAACTGCGTAGTATTCATGGGATCGTCCAACCTGCATCTTTGAAGAGCCACTGTTCTACCACCCGGAGCACTTCATTTGCCCCTACTCAACACCTGCTTGCTGCTGGAGCCACATCAATTATATATGCCCAAACTGAGCCTGGTCAGCTTGCATCAATGTTCGACCCCTGCTATGACTGTGTCAGCCCACCTAGAACTGAATCCAGGTACTGTTGACTCTGAACTGCCCCCTCAGTCCACTGGAACCCTAAAGACTGGTTAGGGCATGAATGCACCTGTTTTCTACAAGATATCATTTTTATGGTAGTACCTTACCTACCATGCTTGGACCTACGTTAATTGTGCTACTTTCTCCATTCTGGTGCATCTTCTCTGTTATTCCTTTGGGTTTTTGTGTAGTAATCTCTTTCGTTCTACATGGAGATGGTGTGCTTAATTAAAGTGTTTACATTGTTATAGAACCTTCATTGGAAATTCCCTCTATTTTAAATTCTGATACTGTGTTGTTTGGGTCACAAAAGGTTCACCTTCACACCCCTCTTAATAGTATAGCCTTCCCTCGGCCCACGAAAGGAGAAGGCAGTATATCTGTCAGCTGTCCCTGTCTTACCTTTATGATTGCACTGTATCTTGGTTTGAAGAAGAGTGAGGGACGAGTTGACTATTTTACCCCGACTAATCTCTGTACTCCTCCAAAGCAGTATCCAATTCGTCACAGTTCAAGAAATCAATAGTTCAAGAGGTGAAGCACAACCGAGAGGTATCTACCTCTATACCAATAAAGAGGGTGAGACAGCGGGGCCTCATAGCCCTGCCTTCTTGTTCTCTATACCAGACACTGTGAGCAAAAATGTTTGCTGTGCCGCCTTTGGCTTGTTTTAAGACCCTGTATTATCATGTGCAGATGATAGTTGGCATCTAGCTCCGATATTTAATTATCTCCAAAAATAATAGTCACATATGCAGAATACATCAATGAGCTCAGTTGGTGCATATATGCAAAGGAATCAGCTGTTTTGATATTTGGGAAAAGACTGGAGAAGAAAACTCAGAGCTTCGATGCAGGGGTTCGGGGGTTGGTAATTGAGAGAGTTCAAGTATGTGACTACATGGATGTCCACTTTTATTGAACATGTAAATAATCAGGGCTCAAGTCGAGGGTACACACGGGGTACGGAGTCCACCCACTTTTTTCAGAGGGTGGATTCAGTTCCTGCCCCCCCCCCCTGCTAAAATGAGAAACATTAAGGGGCCGATTCATGGAACAAACGTGCGCCGGAAATCTACGCGCAAGCAGGCGCAAGAAGGCGCAAGCAGACGCAAGTGGAAAAAAAGAGGTGCACGCGCACGCGTGCGTTCATGAAATCCCTGCGCTCTACATCAAGTTACCCAAACCATGCTGCCGCCACGGTACCTCCAACCATCCCAAACATGGAAGTCCTGCGCGTGTCTTCCTCGGGATGTGCGCAAACCCGTGATGGGCGCACACGTCACTGCAACATCCCGAAAGACGTGCGCGACGCGCACAGTGAAAGCGCACAACCTCTGCGCATACACTAGAAAGTGGGCGGAACACGGGCGTAACGCGCGGAATGGGGAACAACTTGCGAAAAACAAGGGCGTAACTGGGGATGTACTGCAGGGAAGCAGAGGGAACGCCACACGCACCGAAACCACACGTATTCATAGAACCGAATAGGGCAAAGCCACGCACAGCGAAAGACACGCACAAGCCGATACACGTCCGCCACACGAAGGCAGGCGGTAGCGTCCCTGCGCATTACAAAAGTGGCAACATACAGCAATTGTGCGAGCGGGGCACGTGTATTTCGGGGGTTCGCGTGAAGTTTCTCACGCGATCGGGCCTGGGGGAGCGTGCTACGTGCATTTCAGGGGTTCGCGTGAACTTTCTCACGCGATCGGGCCTGGGGGAGCGGGCTACGTGTATTTCAGGGGTTCGCTTGAAGCTTCTCACGCGATCGGGCCTGGGGGAGCGGGCTACGTCTATTTCAGGGGTTCGCGTGAACTTTCTCAGGCGATCGGGCCTGGGGGAGCGGGCTAGGTGTATTCCAGGGGTTCACGTGAACTTTCTCACGCGATCGGGCCTGGGGGAGCGTGCTACGTGCATTTCAGGGGTTCGCGTGAAGTTTATCACGCGATCGGGCTTGGGGGAGCGGGCTACGTGTATTTCAGGGGTTCGCGTGAAGTTTCTCACGCGATCGGGCCTGGGGGAGCGGGCTACGTGTATTCCAGGGGTTCGCGTGAACTTTCTCATGCGATCGGGCCTGGGGGAGCGTGCTACGTGCATTTCAGGGGTTCGTGTGAAGTTATCACGCATCGGGCCTGGGGGAGCGGGCTACGTGTATTTCAGGGGTTCGCGTGAAGTTACTCACGCGATCGGGCCTGGGGAGCGGGCTACGTGTATTTCAGGGGTTCGCGTGAAGTTTCTCACACGATCGGGCCTGGGGGAGCGGGCTACGTGTATTTCAGGGGTTCGCGTGAAGTTACTCACGCGATCGGGCCTGGGGGAGCGTGCTACGTGCATTTCAGGGGTTCGTGTGAAGTTTCTCACGCGATCGGGCCTGGGGGAGCGTGCTACGTGCATTTCAGGGGTTCGCGTGAAGTTTCTCACGCGATCGGGCCTGGGGGAGCGGGCTACGTGCATTTCAGGGGTTCGCGTGAAGTTTCTCACACGATCGGGCCTGGGGGAGCGGGCTACGTGTATTTCAGGGGTTCGCGTGAAGTTACTCACGCGATCGGGCCTGGGGGAGCGGGCTACGTGCATTTCAGGGGTTCACGTGAACTTCCTCACACGATCGGGCCTGGGGGAGCGGGGTACCACTCACCGTCTGCCTTGCGTGTAGTAGAACGCGTAGCTAACACCCGCTGTGAAGTAATAGCGTGTGAACCCCAACGGATGGAAAACACACGCACCGCACGAAAGCACGTACCGAACATAAAGGCACGTGGATCTCCAAGCCCTGCCAGGGCAACGCCCCTGTGCGCAAAACGTCACAGACACGCTTACGCTGTAAGGGCCTTTGTCCAATGAAATCGCGTACGCGTGCTGACGCGCTTGCGCGCTAAGGGCCTTTCGCTCGATTTTTACGCTGACGTGCAGGATTTTCACGTGCCAAATCACTCCGTATCAAGCTGGCCACGCGAAAACACACGGAAGACCACGCTCCTGCCCAGAAGGCCGAATTACTGCCCCCCAGTGCCCCGAGCAGCCTCCCACGTGCCATCTGCTGCTGCCTGCCTGCCTGCCTGCTGCACCGTGCCCTGCCATTTGGTGCCTGCACATCAGCCATCTGCAGGGGTCCAGTTGCTGTGTCCACCCTTGCTGGTACAGAAGACTCCCGACTCGAATAACATCGCTCCACAGCCCAGCCCCAGGACCCAGTTGCCCACCCACACCTGCCCCTGGGTTGCCATGTCGGGCACATCCACATCTGACCCCAGTGGCAACCCCGGCCAGAGGGGCAGAGGGGCACCAGCTTCACTGCCACCGAAGTTGTGTCCTGGTGGAGCAAGTCCTGGGGCAGTATGATGCCCTCTTCGGATCGTCCCGCGCCAACAGGGAAGGACGGGATAGGATCTGGGCCGACTGTGTGGTTGCCATCAACGCGGAGGGGTGGCAACCCGCACCATCCAGAAGGTCAAGAAGCGCTGGGAGGACTTGAGGTCCAGGACCCTCATGAAGGCCCGGCACCTCGTGGAGGGGGCCGGGCCGCATGAGTTCCATCCAGTTGAGGGTCCTGGAACGCGCACACCCAGCGCTCTACGCCCAGGTCCTTGAGAGGGAGACCCGTCTGGAGTTGAGCGGTAAGTGGCCAAGCATTGCTGTGTGAGACAGGGCATGTTGCAGTGTGCTGGTTGTCTGATACTTGCCTGCATGTGTGAAATAGGCCATGTACACATGTATGTGTGCAGGGACATCATGGGAATGCATGTGCGACCTGTAATGTGTGAACCGCACGGTTGTTGCATGTGTTTGAATGCGACATGGGGAGCCCTGTGCAGATTGCACACATGAGAGCATGGCAGTCTCTGTTCCTGGACATGGGTGAGGGCGAGGGATGGGTGCTGATGCCAGATACATATGTGGTATCCATGTCTGTGTGCCTGACCTGCGTGTCTGTGATTTGTGAGTGCCATGGATGCATGACACATGTCTGTGACAATGTACAGATTCACTGATGCAGCCTAGTCATCCTTGTATGCACTGTGATTGGGGTGTACGGGGCAAGATGGATGTGACTGAGGTGAAGTGTGTGCATGTGATAGGCATGACCCATGATGCATGTGAGTCCCATTACATTGTATGATTCGAGAGTCCATTGGACATGCATTGAAATGTCCATGGCACGCACCATGACTGCTCACTGTGTGTGTTTTGCCTGGACTGGACACATGTGTTGTGGTGTGACATGATGGAAGTGTACTTTGACAGTGGCACTCATCTGCTATTGCTTCCTGTCTAGGGGACCATTGTACAGTACCCTGATGCTTGTGTTCTATGTCTCCTCTACGCAGCGGCTAGTGAAGGAGAGGGCGGAGACGGCGCTGTGGAGCAAGGCGCGGGGATGCCCCCACGGCTGCAGCGGAAGGGTGGGTGAGCCCCACAGGGGCCTGCTACGGCGGTAGACGGCGAGGAGCCATGCAGGTTGGTGGTTTCGCACAGAGGAGGAGGAGGCCGCCACTGAGGCGCACATGGGGCCTGGTGGGGGCATCCCTGCTGGTGCAAGTGGTGCAGTCCAGGGGCAGGGGCAGGAGACAGCCACGGTCACCATGGAGGGGCCTGGTGCATGTCGCTGTCCCTGAACCTGTGGGTGCACGCACCTTGTACCAGCAGGGATGCCCCGTCCCAGGCCCGTCCGCAGGTAGAGGGGATGTCCATGTCATCTGACTCCCCTCCACCTGCGGACGAGGGGACCCCTGGCCGTGTGGAGAAGGTCCTGATTGGGGTCGCGATGCGCACGGCTGTGATTCGTGATGCCGTGCGTGCTTTCCAGGAGGAGCACGCAGGTCATCACGAAGAGCACCATGCCGACGTGGCCCAATTGGGATCGCCCATGTTCGGGGGTTTCCTGCATGTGTCGGCCAATCTGGCGGCCCTCTCCTCCTCTGTGGAGACTATACGCCAGTCGTTCTCCTTGCCGTCTTCCGGCCCAGATGCCACCAGGGCCCCCTGTGGACCTGCCCTGACCAATGCAGCCAGCTCGGTGGGGATCCCATCCCTGCCACAGTCGGGAGTCAGAGGTCCAGCAGGGGTGGACAACACAGCAACTGGACCCCAGCAGATGGAGGATGTGACGGCATCATCGGGCAGGGCACGTGCACAACGGCGTCGGTGGTTTCCATCATCCTGGATGCCGTCGTGCTGGCAGAGGCAGTGGCGTCGGAGGCAGCAGCAGGCTCGACGTGGGAGGCATCATGGCTCGGGGCCATCAAGATCAGAGGGGCAGGCATCGGCCGGAGGGCAGGAGAACCCTGGGATGGTAGTGTCTTCCGTGTGGGAGCAGTTGGTCCAGCGGATAGGTGCGGAGCGGCAGCGGGCGGAAGAGGAGCGGCTCACCATGGTCAGGGCGGAGTTCTCCATGCGTTGGGCGTTGAGGCGGGCCGAGTGCCTCGAGGAAGCTTGCAGGGAGTTTGAGCTGAACATGGGGGTTATCCCTGCGAGACCTCGGGGCCAGGACAGAGTCCCGCCTCCAGGACATCGACATGGAGTTCGATGATGCCCTGGCCGGCAACATCAAAGAGTGAGCCGCAGGACTTGCCCGCTGCCATTGTATATAGTAATATAGTTAGTGGTAGGTTTCCTTTGAATTATTTATTTTTTTATTTGGTTGCGATTGGACAATGCGCCACTTTTTTGTATATAGTTCAGTTTTTAGTTAGTTGACAAAGTTAGGTTTCATTTGGTTGGGCTCATGGACCCGGGATTGTCTTGTATATAGTTCTTCTATGGATTTTTTGATTTTTTGGATTTTTTCATGGACATTCATCTTCCTTTTGTTGTTTTGCTTTGTGGTTTTTCTAATTTCATTTCCATTCTAGTTGATTTTCAATACATTTTTATTTTCATCCTTCAATGGGTCGTATCATCTCATTACTTTCATGCATGTCATGTTGGGTGTTTTAACATTCACTTGCAGCCATTGTGTGTGACAGACATGTGTTCATTTGCATTATTTACATTGGGTGTGTAACATGTAATTGCCTTTGATATGTGGGTGGATGTGATAGTTGGTTGGGCCTTTTGGCAGGGGAGGATGGCCATTACGGACATGATTGGGGATTGTGGGGACCCAGGTGCAGGGGGGCATGGATGGGACATGGGTGGGGGCCTGCTGGCAGGTGCCCCACAGTGCTGGGGGGTGGGGGTGGTGGGGGACATGAGTTGGACATGGGTGGGGGCCTGCTGGCAGGTGCCCCACAGTGCTGGGGGTGGGGGTGGTGAGGGACATGAGTTGGACATGGGTGGGGGCCTGCTGGCAGGTGCCCCACAGTGCTGGGGGGTGGGGGTGGTGGGGACATGAGTTGGACATGGGTGGGGCCTGCTGGCAGGTGCCCACAGTGCTGGGGGTGGGAGTGGTGGGGGACATGAGTTGGACATGGTGGAGGCCTGCTGGCAGGTGCCCCCACAGTGCTGGGGGGGTGGGTGGTGGGAGAGTGTTGGACATGGGTGGGGGCCTGCTGGCAGGTGCCCCAGCAGTGCTGGGGGGTGGGGGTGGTGGGGACATGAGTTGGACATGGGTGGGGGCCTGCTGGCAGGTGCCCCACAGTGCTGGGGGTGGGGTGGTGGGGGACATGAGTTGGACATGGGTGGGGGCCTGCTGGCAGGTGCCCCACAGTGCTGGGGGTGGGGGTGGTGGGGGACATGAGTTGGACATGGGTGGGGGCCTGCTGGCAGGTGCCCCACAGTGGTGGGGGGTGGGGGTGGTGGGGACATGAGTGTTGGACATGGGTGGGGGCCTGCTGGCAGGTGCCCCACAGTGCTGGGGGTTGGGGGTGGTGGGGACATGAGTTGGTGTTCATTAGTTCAAGGAGACATGTGCCTTTGCTGGGGGGCATGCCCATGTTGGGTGGGCTGCCTGCGGGACATGATCAGGGATGCAGGGTAGTCCCTTGTGGTGTGGGCTGCCTGCAGGGGCCGTGGAGGGTGTACAGGGAACACCTGGGAGGACCCACACTGTCAAATCACATGTAGGACTCCCCGGCACCCCTGAAATACACGTAACCTGCTGAAATCGCGTGTAAAACTTCCCGCGCACCCCTGAAATACACGTACCCTGCTGAAATCGCGTGTAAAACTTCCCGCGCACCCCTGAAATACACGTACCCTGCTGAAATCGCGTGTAAAACTTCCCGCACACCCCTGAAATACACGCGCCCAGGCTATTCGCGTGTGGAACTTCCCGCGCACCCCTGAAATACACGCGCCCAGGCTATTCGCGTGTGGAACTTCCCGCACCCCTGAAATACACGTCCCCAGGCTATTCGCGTGTGGAACTTCCCGCGCACCCCTGAAATACACGCGCCCAGGCTATTCGCGTGTGGAACTTCCCGCGCACCCCTGAAATACACGCGCCCAGGCTATTCGCGTGTGGAACTTCCCGCACACCCCTGAAATACACGCGCCCAGGCTATTCGCGTGTGGAACTTCCCGCGCACCCCTGAAATACACGTACCTGCTGGAATCGCGTGTGAAACTTCCCCTGCACCCTGAAATACACGTACCCTGCTGATATCGCGTGTGGAACTTCCCGCGCACCCCTGAAATACGCGTACCCTGCTCGCACGGGGCCAATCGCGTGAGGTACTTCCCGCGCACCCCAGTGATACACGTAGCCCGCTTGCTGTGCTGGTACAGGGTTAGCGCAGCCCTTTGCGCTGGATTGGGTATGTTGATGGCTTTTCCCTGCGCGGGAGGCGTTCTTGGGGGCGTAACTGGCGCTCCTGCAGGGTCGCTGCGCCACTGTGCGCCACGGCTGGTTTTGGTGGCTGGAATCCATGAATACGCTGTGCGCGGAAATGGATTTCAGCGCACGCGGCTGGCGCAGGGATTCACCCGCGCACACTGTGCGCCAGCCGCGTGCGCCACTTGTGCGCTGAATTCTATGAATTACCCCCTGAAAGTCTTCCTTGAATTTAAGAATTAAAGCCAACCTCGGGATCGAACCTGCTTGCAGGCCGGACACTTCACCACTGCACTATATAACGGGATAATAAATAACAAACAACTAAAGGTGAAATGTCTGAATTCGATACAGCATGTTCCAGGGAAAACATTGTATTAGTCCTTGGAGTTTAAAAATTGCACACCTTTTAACGTTTTCAAAAACACTATTAGAAGAAAATATCCTCTCTTGTTTTTGTGTGTGTGTTAATTTTATGAAAGGCAAATGCCATTCGTCCTGTGCAATTTGGATGGTTATGCAAAGCCAATTTAACTTGATATGCTTATTTCTGCCGACGTCACATCCCATTGCGTTTGTTGATGAGTCCCCCCACTTTTATTTTTAGTACTTGACCCCTGTAAATATTAATGTGCATGTTGGGAAGCAAACGAATGTCATGTTGCAGGCAATATGGGGGTATTTTTAGTCTGTTGCTAGATGTAAGGCACATAGCTCATGTTACCAGCCTATGAGACAAGGTTAAGTCATGTGCTTTATATGGTTTTGGGGATAGGGTGTTTGTAATGTGCAAATGACTTTCAGAAGGTACAAAACAGGTTCTACTAGAGGCTCTTGGGGCTCACTGATTCAGCCCCAGCCCTTGCATCACAGACCGAGAGTGTGCTTTGTTACCAGAAGTATCATATTAAGTCAGCCCCAGTGTCATTATCAGAAAGCTGAACTGACAAACTTGATATTAAATTGCATGTTGAAGTCTGATTCGGGCATGTTGATAGCCTGGATAAGATATGAACACAATCAATTGCAAGTGGTACTGTAATGTCTCATAATAGAATAACTGAAACCATGTTGTGGAATATTATCCATGATCTTTAATCTGCTGAAGTATGTAGTGCCTTAACTCTGGTGCTAATCGCAATTTCTAATGGCACAGGCCCAAGAGCATATCTAATTCAGAAGCCCTGCCTAAGAGACAGATTTATTCATTTATTGTTATTTATATAAAATAATTGTGTTATTTATTTTTGTTATTGTTGTTAGATGTGTCATCACAAGATTACTTTTAAAAGCCTACATATAAATACCAGAACCCCCGATGGGTAAACGAGCCCGCGAGTGTTCCAATCATACTGCCCATTCTTGCCAAATTTCCCCGGAACTCCTTTATACGTCTTAAAGCCTCTAGCTTTAAGGAGTACAATAGTTTTAGTGGAAGAAACAAAACGTGAGGCAAAGTCGTCCTTCTGTCATATGTTCTCTTTGAGCGCATTCTATGAATGTCTGGTGGGCATCACTGCACGTTCTCACACGAGCATCGCCAACATGAATGAGAAGTCAGCAAGATAGACACGGCAGCGAGTATATGCAAGGCAAGGCATTATAAGGATTACTAGATAGTCGGAATGTTAAAAAATGTATGTTTTTGAATGAGATGCAAATTGTTTTAAAGAATATATAGTTTAAAAGGCCTTTTTATTGTTTTAGCTGTACTTCATCAACTTACAAAATAATTTTACAAAGTTTAAAATACTCAGATATTTCATGAAAAGACATTATTGTAAAATGACAGTGAGATACCCTGTAACTAATTCATTCAACTTAAAATTTCAAATGCTCCAATATTTCATAAAAAACATGATTATTAAATAACACAGTATGATAACATATGAATAATTCATAGAATCAACATAAAATCTGCATAATCTTCATCTCATGTATACATTATCTGTCCATTTCAATAATTACTGCTTAAATTCCTTAATAGATTGTTGTTTAGCATACAATTTTAGTTGCTATCACAATTTTGTTTGTTCATTTACTTAACATAGGTCTAGTATACAGTTTAAATCAAAATAAAACAGAAACAGGGTTCTCAGACTCATTCTGACTTTCATTGATTTTCTTCAGTTGTAATGCATTTAGGAAACCAGTAGCACCAATCCTCACTGACGTTAAAGTTCCCTTAAATATAATATGCAATAGGAGGTCCGGAGTCATCTGTTAATACTCTTGCAGAGGTTTTTTCAGGTATGATATACAAGACTGTATTAGTGATTCACACTCAACTACCAAATGGCGTAGAGTTTCAATCTGTCCTGACTTTTTACAAAATCGACACACATTTTCTTGTTGGGAGATTAATTTGCGTCTTGCCTGGATTTCTCTGGTAGGCCATTTGTTAAATCTCATGCGTAAAAAGTCTGCTCTATGTGAGGGAGAAGAGCATCTGTTCATATACGCTTCAGGGCTATTCAATATTTTATATTGGAATGGATTGTTTTTGAAATCTCGATAATTTTGACAATCCTTTCTGGTCTTAATCTCTGCAAGGGTGTCAACAACTACTGATTTCCACTTCTCAATGAATCCAATTTGTGAAGAAAACACAAACTTTGAAAGAGTACTTATTAACATGTTAGATTTGGGTGCTATAAGACACTTCCTGAACAAGGCAATCAATTGCCAGATATAACTCGCATACAAAGATACAAGACCCAATTTGAATCTCATCCACACAGTAGGTACACATTTAGGGAGCGCCAGTATGCACTGCTGTCCGGTGTATTGACCCACGTTCGAGCTATTATGCTGCAACATTTGGTGCTGTGGGCTTAGAAAATCCAAGATGGCCGAAAAGCCCAGATTGCGCCAGAATCCAGGAAAACCGCGCAGTTTTTGCGCACTCCAAAATGGTCCCCTGACCTGCCACCCACCAGTGCGAGCGTGATGGGCCAGGAGTGCCATGAGTGAAATGTGTGCCAAAGGAAAAACAGCAGTGCCGGTTGGCACAAAAAGCGCTTTGAAATCACCTTTGTTTCTCTGAATGCAAGCTCAAAATGCCTATTTCAAACATTGCAAGATATCCAAACATCTCACTGAACACCAGCAGACATTTGGCAGAATGTAGTCTTGTGTGCATACAAAATCTGGAAATAGAAAGAGCCTAAAATAATGTTCATAATGAAACTGGCTGAGCTGTGGATGTCAGCAGCTTAAGTTAAACTGGACCCAAAGCCACTAAAATCTAAATGTTTAAAAAAAATGAGTGTACTACTGTTTAGGGTCACATAGTTTGCAACTGTTAAATGTCATCGTTTTGAACTTAGAACCAGCATTCTAGCTGCATGTGTAAAAATTGTAAGTTTGATTTGGATGAAGAAAAACTGGGAACAAACGTGACATTTAGCTGAAGCCTGGCTTAAACAGATTGAATCCTGCCCGGCAACTGCCCCCAACAGGAGTTGAAATTTGCCCAGCAACCAGGCCTGCTGCATTCTGCTGCCCCCACCAAAAGGAGATGACACCTCTCTGGTTGAATCAAGGGAGTGGCACCTGGGTCTGGAAGGAAACAGAACAATGCACTGTCCTGGGCTCAGGCAAATGTTATATTGGGGGGGGGGGTTGTAAAATAGCTTCCTCTTGGGAGAAACTGGGAGGAGCAGTGCCTCTGTGAGCAAGCTGAGCTGGAGGAAGTGGACAAACCAGAAATTCCACCATGTGCTTTGGGAAACCACACCCCTCTGGCCCAGAGCATAATTTTAAAAAGATGGATAATTCATAGTACGGACTTGTCAAAATTATATAAAATAATATCATTATTCTTGTGATTTTTCTGTGCACATTTTAAGAGGTGTTAGGACTCTGTGGTATGTTCTGGGGGTAGTAGCGGAAAATAAGTTGTTACTCCAAATGTATGTATGTTAAAAATCTGACACTTTATCATCTGATACCCATATTCCTTGTGCATGTTTGTGTAAATTCTGGAAAAGTTTAGAGGTTGTGTTCTTGATGAAAAGGGCAGAATTCTGTCATAAGTGGACACAACATCTTACAAAGACAGGGATCGGATGGTTTGGTGCTACAGAAAATATGTTAACTGGACATATAATATTAGAAAAATGGTACATAGATAAATATGTATTTGGATCAAAATAGATTTGTGTGCAATTTGACAAGTGGAGGATCCTCTGACCATAAACCTACCTCATCACTCTGACACACAACACAGTCCCCCAATCAAAGGAGAGAGGAAAGCTTGGCCAATGATAAGTTGTGAGGGGCAGGCTTAGTTATGCCACGCACACACCCATTTTCTAAAGACATAAAAAGAACACCAAAACCCAGGTAGAGACATTCACTTTCCACTTTCTTGCGGAGCATTTTGACGGACGACTTCACATCCAGATTCCAGACTTTACATCCAGAGATCCAGAACTTAACTCCAGAACTTAAAGCAGAGATGCCTGAACCACACAGCTAAATCCTCTTCAGCAGCCTCAAAACCAACCAAACTATTCAACAGCCGGCGAGCTGTTTGAATTCTTTGCCAAGACTTTTGCAAGAACCTGTAGCAGTACCAGAAGTCCACTTGATCCAGACCAGCAGAACCAGAGACCCAGACCAGACCACAATGCACAGACAGACCCAGACCAGATCGCTGTGAGCAGAACCAGTACCGGAGTCCAGTCCAAACCTGACCAGACCCTGACGGCCTATTTCAAATTTATAGTGTGAGTACTCAGCCAGAACTGTGTAAAACCAATCTCTTAGTTTAAGATAATCTAATTCAAACTATTTTAACCTATTAGAACTGCATCATAAGGAATCGTGTGTCCATCCTGTTGATTCAAACCTTCCAAAGCGCATCTGTAACTGTCATTTTAAAGCTAAGAATCTAACTTTCCAACAAGCCTAGAACCGACTTCCTATTCCTTATACTTTTTCCGTAATCGCGCTCGACGCACTCGGAAAAAGTGCCGCGATTTGCGATTTGGCTCAAATTTCTTCACCTGTAAAAATAGCTCTTTTGCTTGCATTGCTGAAATTCGTTTGCAACCTGATAATCATTAATTGAGTATTGCTAGTGTCGACCTGAACTAATACAAAGTAGCTGTCACCTTCCCTGAATCTCCTACAGGGAATTAAAATCATTTTTTGCATATTTTCACTCCCTTGCATACCACATTTAAAGTACTTTTGCCTGTGTTTAAAATCATCCCTGTTTCTCTAAGCTTGCTAGGGGGGAACTGAAATTCGTATTGTTTTGTGATTGTTTCCCTGAAAACTGTGTGCTTTACCTCTATCTCCTTATATTGTGTAGGGGGGGAGTGAATTGCCACAAGGGAAAAGTGAACATATTATCACTTGTGAAACCATATCAGTTTATTTCTGTACTGCATTTTTATTCATCATTGCATTTCCTTGAACCCATAAAAATATTTTCAGCTACCTTATCCTCTCTATCCCAATTCCTAAGTACTAAAATAGATGTGCTAGTGTCATATTATCCATTGTTGATCACTGTCATATTCTTAAGTGTAATATCAAATATTAATTTATTTATAAAAGTGTGATATAAATATATATATATATATATATATTGTTTAATTTTCAATAAACCTTTTAAATTGCAAAACAAACCTACTTCTTGGCTCAGTGAGGTCAGGGGGATTCAAAGAGAGGGGTGTTACAGAAGGGTTTATCATCCAGATTATAATTTGTCATAGAAATATATAATTAAGGGCTTCCCTTGGGCGTCCCAGAGAAAGGCATTGACTTAGTGGGAGTGCTTTATTGACGTCAATTAACACCGCCAACATTTCCCTTCAAAACTTTGCCAAATTATTGATGGAATAATTGCTTTGGTTTCTGATCTGTAAAATAAAACAGGGATGACTTTTTGTTGATAGTATTTGAGAGCTGGGATTATTGAAAATGTTCCATACTTTGCCTGGATGATAGTTGCTTGTGAAATTGAAGTAATCAATTTCTTTTCCAAAGTTAGTAGATGGGCTTCACTCTTCATCTGGTCTCCTTATTGTCATGCCCAAATAAATGTACTGATGGACCACCTTGTGAAGGTACCAGCTTAATGATTTTTTGGGTCTTTTATTTTCAGTGAAGGCCATTACTTTTCTCAAGATTAATAGTTAGACCATTTTTTTTGCACATAAATTGAAAGAGCATCCAGGAGCCTCTGTAAACCTGGAGGAGTCTTTGACATTAAAACCAGATTGTCAGCATAAAGTAATGCTGGAATCGAGTAGGATTCCAATCCTGGGGCATCAGTGATAAAAGGCCATTTTAAAAAAAATATATCTACTTTTGTGACAGAAACACAAATTGTAGGAGATATTTGCACTTTATATTTGTTTTTATGGATTAGATGTTGATGTATGATTTTAGAAGGAATGCAGATTATAATGACCATGACTTTAGAATAAAGCGATTGACTGACATACCACTTGGTCAATGGCCCAATTTGCTCTTGTTTTATTAAAATGCGAAATATGTCTATGTTTTTGTACCAGCAAATGCCCGTCTTTGCGCCAGCGCTCAGATGGCATAAGTTGGGTCTTTGCAGCTTTCGTCCATGCAGAATGACTAAATACATCTCGTCTAGTCCCTGATGCAATGATACCATATGCCCCGGCGTTTGCACTGGAACTACTTCCAGGGCAAACGTGCTCTTTTCAGCACCCCTAAAACTCATGCTATCATTGTGCTTATGCCAGAGTAAAACCATCAGCAATGTGATCATTGCATCCGCTGTGCAACAAGAAGTCACAGACCTGCCAAACAAGTACACAGAAATGCACACTTCAGACAACAACTCTGGTATACGCCAATGCACGTGTGTCATGTGAAGTTATATGTCGTATCTCATATTATGTTATCTGCCAAGTCATTTGTCACATCACCTGCATCACATCACATAAGTCACATACATCACAACACATACATGATGTAACATACATCTGGACACATATACCACATCATATATGCCACCTCACACTCATAGCATATTTCACATGTCACGTCACATATCTTGTCACATACATCACATACATTGTAACACATATGTCACAAGTGCTACATTGCATGAGTCATGTCACAAACTTCACATGCATCACCGTACATGCATCTCATATACATGCCACATATTTTACTTTGCTCACATCTGTTCCCTTAGTTCACGTGTCACCACATATATGTCCTGTGAAGTGTGTCACACATGGCAAGTCATATATGTTACATCACGTGTGTCCCTTCACATATGTCAAGTCAAATACCTCACATCAAGTGCACTATGTCTCATATGTCATGTCGCAGGTCCCATCACATACAATCAGAAGATATGACAAGTGTTTTCTCCATTCTACAATTCCTGATAATGGGTTTTTCATTGTTACCCATGTGATCCTAAATGAAAACTGTACACACTATATCCCTCATAATGAGGTACTCATGATTATTTCTTTAAAGAAAAAGTGTCCTTCACAATCACATATGTGCACAGGCATATCTAGACAGCACTAGCGTGCCCCTCCCTGAATAACTAACTCCAGCTATTCACCTAGTGTACACCACTTGCAGTCACAGGTGGGAGTGTTCCTGTGAATGGTGAGTATGGGATACGCAGAAACGCCTACACTGGCTGTGCTGGGTCATAACCCCTGAACCATCGAGAGTGACCTTGAAGGACAGCACAGGCACCACACAGACACATACAGTAGAGGAGAAAGGAAAGCTAACCTTGCAGCATTACTTCGCCTTCATCCTTTGGCTTTGTCCTACCCTGGAAGCGCAGAGCGGTGTACCCCTCCTCATCTTCCATTCTTCACTTTCTAAGACAGCGCTTTGATCCAGGGGGTGAGTCTTGATTGGCAGCGTTTCACACACACACTAGTAGACTGCCACCTGCACAGGAAACAGGAAGCCACACGTTCCTGGACTGAACAGTCTTATTCTTGGACTGAACTGTCAATTAACCTAGTTCTTCATTGGCCAAGAAGAGACCACACATTACTAGCCAAAAAAGGTCAGAGAAGGTTATATGTAATGTTCCCAAAGCGTACATACTGCTCCCAGAGCTCGCCGGAGGTCCATGTAGCATGAAACGCCCAGAAACGGAGCCATCAATATGTGGCCGGTGGGTTTAGTTGAGTTCGATGCAACGTAACATCAATATGCAACGTCTATGTGTCTCTCAAACACGCATTTACTCATATGTGTCATTCTATCAGATGAACCTCATGAAATGTATGGACTTCTATGGCATGATGCAAAGGTCTTCTATTATGCACTTTAAATCTCGTTTTGTTTTACTTACCAGGAAGACAACATTGTGAAACAACGGCAGCAATGACACTATGAACAACTGTAAATATTCAAATCCTTATGTTAAGCAAAACATGTATGCTTGTAGTTTTATGTTCCTTGTCCTGAATAGTAAGAGAATTCATAGTTGTTAAACTATACTTCTAACACTTAAGACACTCAACTACAGGAAACAAAACTGTGTGGTCAGTGCACCTGCTTGTAGTCATTTTAAGAAACAGGCTTGTAGTTTGTTAATAAGCATATTGTACAGAAAACATGAAATTCAATAAACAACCAACCTTCTTGTGTGTGGTGTGTGGTTGTCGCAGTCAAACCAGCAAACCTCATGGGAATAAACATAAAAGCAAGGGGTGCTTTGTGATTCCATGTTAGTGTTTTTGAAGAAGGCACAGTGTAGCAGCAGGGGCTTAAGTACAAATTCGCTCTTTCAGTTCTTGAACATTACCACTTAGCCGGTCACAAACAATGATGGAGTCCCTGCTCATCATCATGTCTATTACTACTACCATAAACCTAAGCACCCATGTGAAATGTGATGCTGATACCAAGGAAACATATGAAAAGGCATGGTTATACCACACTATGCACGGCAGCTCACCAGCATGAGCAAACTGTACTCCGCCCAAGACATTTACTCAACGAGTTCTGATTAGCATTCATGGCAGGGACAGGTTCACTCAAACACCTCGTGAAATCCTGTTGCTGGTGTCCCTTGTAAGAACATACTGAGGATAGGCCTGAAAGTCTCTTGATCCACAGTGTGAATGGTGGCAGAATAAAGATCCTCTCGTGGATCCTGGACAGGGGCTGTGGAAAGAGGGGGGATAATGCCTCTGAAAAGTTAGCCCAATTGAGTTCACCTATTATTTTATTATAAAACTTATTTTCTCCTATTATGTAGTTAATTTTCCTTTTTTTGATGGATTCACTGTGGGTGAACAGACGTGTCTTCAGAGTGGAATGTTAGTGGCTGGGAGCACCCGGAAATCGCAAGCTCACAACTGCGCATAACCAAGCATATTCATGCATTCGATCACGCAAAGTCCTGATCGCATAGGAATCACAGTGCAAAGGTAAGGTTCAATCAGGGGTGTGTGCATGCAGTTGCGGTGCCGAATAGAGTTAGGGGTGCGCGTGTGCAGAGTAACGGGGTGCAGCCAGTGTTTACAAGGGTTTGCATACAGATTTACTGGGGAACTACATGAGTTCCAGAAAATGGTACGCATGTTGTCGAGGTGCTGTTTATAGTTACGGGGGAACCCACGTAGTGGTGCCGGGCTGCCGGCTTGCTTGCGGGAGACCCTACACATGATTACTGGGGTGCATGTGTTCATGGCCAAAAGGGCCCGCAAAGATAGGGGTTTGCGGCTGGGGTCACTTTGTGTGGTGGCGTGTCGTGGGTTTTCCGGCTGCTACTTGTGCGAATGGTTACTTTGCAGGAAACATTCCATGAATACGTGGCACGCGCACAAAATCATATGCACGAGGGACACGCAAATCAGTTCTCGGTGCAGGGACTTTGCAGGTCCAATGCGCACTTTTCCTTGAATCAGGCCCTCAGTGTCTGTTCTCTCTTCTAGAGATATCCTATTCTGAACCAGAGCCAAAACACCACAGGAGAGCACACAGATACTATGTAAAGTTATGATTTATTTGTGATAGCCCATCTGTCCAAGCATGCCAGTCTTGTGCTCTAGCTTTGCATTCTTTAGTTTCCTTTCTAGTTTCATGGTGTTCCCTACACTTGTTCCCCATAATGCATTGCTCTCCACGGTTGCTGCTTCTGGCGGCAGTAAGGGACGATTGCAGGCTGATGCTCCATGTCGGAGATGGTGTGGGAGGTATAGCGGACATCAAGCAGATGCCACCCTCCCAACCCCGGCAAGCAAGATGGGGGTTGTTTCATCACAATTTGGCAGGGTTTGGTTTATCTTTTCTAGCAAGTGACCTCTAGCCAGCCACTTGGCCAGCCTGTCCCACGCAAGACATGTTAACCCCTACACGCTGGTAAACATATAACTCCGTTGGGCTGGATATCCAGAATAGGGCTAGTTCGTCATATGCCAAGAACACGTTAGACAGAAAACCAGATTGTTGCTGTAAGAGAAGTAGTGCATATGATAATGAGAAGGTACTGAGATTGCGTAGTTCAAGGCATGGAAAGAGGGGATTGAGTTTGACACACACATCCTTCCATTCTGGAAAGGTACCCTGCC
This sequence comes from Ambystoma mexicanum, assembly GCA_002915635.3. Classification (NCBI taxonomy): domain Eukaryota; kingdom Metazoa; phylum Chordata; class Amphibia; order Caudata; family Ambystomatidae; genus Ambystoma; species Ambystoma mexicanum. The sequence goes on from PGSH02010811.1 coordinate 108,645, forward strand.
CATTATGTAGACTTTAGTCCCTATGCAAGTAATGGTCCCTGTATACTTAGATCAATCTATTATAATATATAACCTTTCCCCAGATGAAGAAAGTACTCCCCAGGCACCCTTCAGCTATACTAGAACTGTGGTGTTTAATTCATAATTTACGAGTGTTAAAGAGCAGTGGCCAAGATGTGGTAGTATTTATAGATGATAATAACACAAACAGTGAGGTTGAGCGTCTCCAATAAGGAGATTGCAGGCCTGATAATCAACTTGGTTGATTGTCTTCACAGCATGGGGGTTATTACGAGGAATACACCCTCTAACAATAACTGCTGAACCCATATGCATGCATTGGTGTTGGCCCTCACCCATAATAATTGGCTCACAACTTGTGTCAAGTGTTGGCAATAAAAGGCCGTAGGATTTTATTGCACAGCTATGGTTATGGCAATACACAATATCACATATCATAATAGTATCATACTTTTGGTCACTGGGTCCTGACGTTACCCCCTCTGGCCCGTGCCTGCCTTCTTGTGTCCCACGACTTGTACTTATTTTTTCTTCTCCCTTCTTTTGTAGGGTGGGAGGGTTCTGTGGTAAAGAAGCAAAAGGTTGGAGGACACTGAGTAAACAGTGAACCTCCTGTTTGTTTGGGTCCCTGTTCAGGGTCCACAAACAGATTGTGTTTACTCAGAGCATGCTGCTCTTATTTATAAGACCCAGGGAGGCCCTGGGTCTTTGTTATGCATGTAGTGGGGGCTGCTGTTGTCACAGCCCCCGGCCGGATAGCCGACTGTCTGGCCCCCTGATGGGGGCAGGTCTTTGAACCTGGGCCCTGCCTGACTGTTGGTTTCCTTATGGTGCTTAGCACCTTGCTGTTTGGAGGAAGGGTGAGGTGACTGTTCACACCTCACCCTTCCTTGGCTTTGTGCTGCAGAGACTGCGTGTCTCTGGAGCTGGGGGGAGGAGAGGAGCAGGCTGAGATAAGGTTGGGGCTGCCCCTCTCCCAGGCTGCTGATGGTAACAGCAGTTACCCTGCCTCGCTTTTGGGATGCCCTGCAGCATTGCCCATAACTGCTGAACCCATATGCATGCATTGGTATTGGCCGACCCCCAAGCCCTCACCCGTAATAATTGGCTCACAACTTGTGTCAAGTGTTGGCAATAAAAGGCCGTAGGATTTTATTGTACAGATATGGTTATGGCAATACACAATATCACATATTATAATAGTATCAAACTTTTGGGCACCGGGTCCTGAGGTTACCCCCTCTGGTCCGTGCCGCCACACGCGGGCAGGTTGGGCGACTGACCGTGTTCCCCCAGAAGTATGCCCTAAAGACAACCCCTGGAAGTGAGTGTGGTGGTGATTTCTCGAAGAAAATGCTCCATGCCCTAGTTAGATAAATGGGTGCCGTTGTGGAGAAAAAGGTCCGGGTTGCCTAATGTAATGGCTGGGTGTTTTATGAAGCTGTCATGATGCCCGCTCCTGGGGAGCCGGTTCAAGCCCTGCGTCCCTGAAAGCGGACATTCAGTCCCCAAGGAAGGACCCAGCAACCCCATATAGGGGCCCTTTCGACAGTGTCCTGGCGCCTATCAGCGCAAGGCTCATAAAAGACATCAGTCCTGGCGCCATAGGCGCCAGGCTCATTATGGGAGTGCTTGGGTGCACTTACCTGATGCAGACCATGCTGCAGGATCCCGGCCTCCTTGAGGCCTGAAAAGGAACTACTTTACCTGTGGGACTAATTTACCATCCGGGCGTGGTCGGGGAAGGATACATACCTGATTGGAGGAAGGATACATACCTGGAACTTCTTCCAAAGCTATTTAAACCCCACCCGAACAGCCACACGTGCTTTGCGTTGTTCTGCATCTAGCAGCTGGACGCTCACCGTGTCTGCTCCTGCATCCTGACTTCTGCCACGCCTGCCAGCATCTTGGATCACCTGCAAAGGAATAGAAGAAGAGGACAGAAGAAGGAAAAGTCCTTACCTGCTAAATCCGCATCCCGGAGACATCTCGCCGACAATCCTGAAAAGGAAGACTTTAATTTAAAAGCTCATCGCGTCGATCGCTGCAGCGCCGCATTCCACTCACCTTTACAGGGCGCCTCCATGTTCAGCAGCGATCATGCGGATTCGTAGTCACGCCCCAGCGCCTAGGAGAAAAAGACCAGAACAAAAGGTGAGAGAGAGAAGGGAATAAGGAAAGCTAAATCTCCATGTTTAAGACTTACCTGTTGATTCATTCCCTCCTTCATTTCGGGTCCGCCGGCATCCTGGCATTTCGGACCCCGGCCCCTAAGGGGAAAAGAAGACATCAGCGTTAATGAGCGAATGAAAAGACATTACCAAAAACGCTCATTAAAGACTTACCTGATTTTCTACAAGGATTTCACCTCTCATCTCGGGTCGGTGCCTGTTCCCCGGCATTCCGTACCCCGGCCCCTATGGGGAAAAAGACACTAGCATTAGTACTTTAATGCATGGACACAAGGGGAACCTCTTACCAAAAAGATTTACCTGGAAGCCAAGCAAGTTTGGTTCTCACCAATCCGAAAATCCAGTGAAGTAACTGGATACCAACGCGCCCCTGCATCAGAAGCAGGATGGAGAGCTTGTCCTTCCAGACCCTAAGGTGAGACGCTATGAGAAATCACAGAAGGATTTCGAGGAGGGTGAGAGGGGAAAGTGGGAGGCCGATTGCATTACCCCGCAGACAGTTAATCCCCTATTTTCGCCTACAGAAGGATACTTCTGCGAGCCAGGCAAGCCAGTTTTGGGAGCCGGGTCCAGTCCGTCTTCCGAACCCTGCGCATCACCTTAGAAGAGGTCACAGCAGCGCGGACCAGGCCAGCGCCTCCGTGGGAGTCAGGTGAGCGTAACAGAAGCCCAGTCCTCTTGTCGTACATAATCTCTCTATCCCCCTGTTCAATTTTCTTCTAGAGATGTCTACAGATTTGTAGCAGTTTGCCCCTAGCCATTTCTTTCTGGGTAGGATGGCTGAGAAATATATTTCTGTGCCCCTCCAGTTATGTGAAATGCCTGCAAGGGAGGAGCAGATTTCCTCGCATAGAATTCTTCTACCAATGTTGACTAGGTCTTTGCCCCCTAGATGGATGATCAGGAATTCTGGGGGGACCCCATATGCCACTAGTTCTGCTAGCGTTTTGTGGATGTCAGCCCACTGTAAACCTCTGTATCCCCACCATGAAGCAATGGTGTTTCTGAACGGTGGCCCTTCTTTGGTCTCTTCTGCCCATCTGCCTGTCCTGAAAATGAAGGAGTGGCCGACTATCCATGCTGATCGGAGTGCGGTCCTCCCTTCGCCTGTTGTTTCTGTAGTGGGGGGGAGGAAAAGAAAACAAAATTGAGGGAGGAGGGCTATATCAGCTGTGGTCTGATATATCTTTTGTAACAGTCTGACTTCCATCCCCCTATGTTTTTTAGCTGATGCGGTGCTAGGCCTCCCTGCCATGCTGCAGTGGTGGCACCTATCCTGAAGGAGTGGATGCCGAAACCCTTGGGGTCCCACACTGCTTTGCTGATTGCTTTCATCAGCACCCCTTTAAATTGGTAGCGGCTTAGTGCTGATGAGTCCTTGTGTATTAAGTACCTCCCCCCCACCTTGGGACTTTGTGCGTAATACAGATTAGTGATGCAAACCGGACAGTTTGTTGCTTCATCAATGCAGCAAATGTTAATGGTTCTTTTGGCACCCGTTTTTGACTGTTGCATTTCTATGTTAACACTCTCTTGTCTCACCCTGACCTCCATGACACCCAAGCCGTTTGTGCCTTGGCGTTGGAAGCGATGAGTTCTCCTATCCGGAAATCCCCGAAGTAGGCTAGAAAAAATGCTGTTTTGAATAAACTTATCTCGTATGGGTACCAACCAACATATGGCTTCCAGCTGACTTGCTATCTGTACAAGTTTGCTGAAATCAAGGGGTCAGCGGGTGTCCACTTGGGGACCCTCTATTCTGCCCCATCCTTTCTTTGCATAGGAGATGAGGGTGTTCTGGGTGGGGTCTGAATCGCCCCATATTTTTGTAAAGTATGAGATTGCCACCAGGTGCCTTTTTGCCCATTCTCTTTTGAAACCTTGTTCCCGTGCCCATTTTAAAAATACTTCTATGTCTGTAATCGTTATCAACTCTACATGGTTCAAAACTGTGGCTTTAAATACTGTTTGTAAGCTCTTACTGTACTGCGCTGCGGTGGTGCTTGCCACTGCTCTCTCTGCCATTTCTGTTAAGAACCCTGTGAGGTTGTTGGCACCCGTTTTTGATGTGCCTGATTCTTGCTGGGCATCCCGGCCTGGGCTCTCTGGCTCTGGCGTTGATGCTGATATGTTGTTGGCACCCGTTTTAGAGGTGCCTGGTTTCTGTTGGGCATCCCGGCCTGCGCTCTCTGGTGCTGGCGTTGATGCCAATGTGTTGTTGGCACCCGTTTCAAAGGTGCCTGATTTCTCTTGGGCATCGCGGCGTGAGCTCTCTGGCGCTGGCGTTGATGCCGTTATTCTTGTCTTCCCATTATTGCCCAGCATTCTGCTGGTATTGGCGTCATCTGTTCTTGGGCATGAGGCGCTAGCTCTCGGAATCTTGTCCACTGGAAGTGAGATAAAGCATCAGCAATGTTATTATCTGCCCCTGAAATGTGCTTCGCTTTGACCACAATGTTTTCTTGTAGTGTGACTGCTGTAATGGCTCGTAGGACTTCCAATACTAAATGGCATTTTGTAGACCTTCTGTTCATGGAGCCCACTACAGCCATGTTGTCGCACCAGATCAAAAGTTCTGTGTTTGCTAGCTGCCTGCCCCAGATGTGTACTGTTAGCCAGATGGGAAATATTTCTAGGAGGGTGATGTTTTTTGTCCACCCTGCTAGTTGCCATGAGTTGGGCCAGTGTCCTGCCACCCATTCGGAGTCTAGAATGGCTCCAAAACCCTTGCTCTCAGCTGCGTCGGTGAATAGAACCCTGTTTGTCCAGGTTTTCAACGGCGTTCACCAAAGTGAGGTCCTGTTGAACTCTCTAAGGAAATTTGCCCATGTTTCCAGGTCCTGTTTCACCTCTTTGCCTAGCCGGATGTGCAAGTGTGGTTTGGTGAATGATTTGATTTTAAACTCTAGGCTTCTGGAAATTATCCTCCCTTGGGGTATTATTCTGGATGCGAAATTGAGACTACCTGCTAGGGATTGTATTTCTTTTACTGTCCCCTTGTCTTTAGTTATCAGGTTTTGTATTTTTACCAAGAGTTCTGTTATTTTTGTTTTGGGGATTCTGCAGAAACCCCTTGCTGAGTCTATTTTGATACCCAGGAAAATTATGCTGGTGTCTGGCTTGGTGGTTTTCTCTTTAGCCAGAGGAATTCCCCATTGTGCGGGCATATGTTCCAGTTTTGCTAACACCCTGCCGCATTCACCAGAATTTGGTGGTCCCATTACCATGAAATCATCAAGGTAATGTACTATTTTTGTCCCTGGTCTCTGCTTTTGGAAAGCCCATTGGAAAAAGGAGCTGAATTGCTCAAATAGTGCACAGGATACTGCGCACCCCATGGGGAGGCATCTGTCTACATAGAATTTGTTATTAAAAGTGAAACCTAGCCACTGCTGTGAATCTGTGTGGACTGGCAGGAGTCTAAAAGCGGTTTCGATGTCCAGTTTGGCCATCAGGGCGTTCCTGCCACATTCCTGTATGAGTCTTACCGCCCGTTGCAATTTGTGCAGGTGTGTTTGTACCAGCATTCTTTGCCCAATGTACAATGGTTTTTCTCAAAATGTCTGCATGGGATGTTAGATTTGGCTGACTGTCTTTTGTTCTGTCTGTGGGCATTGTTTTTGGCCGCCCCTGGATCGTTCTTCCGAAAGGGCTGCTCCCCTTTCTTGGTTTTATCATTATCATTGGACCTGTTACCTTGAGTATTTTTGTTATTTTTGGAGGAAGTTTGCGGGGCATCTTCCTCGTGTGGGGGATCGCCATTGAGGGTGTATAGGTCATTCTGAACCTCATCCCACTCAATGGCTGGCCTTTCTGACATGCTCCTCTTGAATCTGATATCATATGCTAGCCATGTCTTCCCCCTGTGGGTGACTTTTACTTCCCTTATTTTATCCACATATGTCCAGAGCTTCCTACAATCCATGGGGAATTTTTCTTCGTATATTGTTGCTAGGATGGCAAAAGCTTGTAACCAGTTGTCCCAATTTTGTTCCACCTGAGCATTTCTGGCAATAGCTTTTTCTTCTATCTTTTTGGGATCTCTGAAAGCATCTTTCCCTTTGCGCTTGGCTTCTATTAATGAAAAGATTTCTATGAATTCCTTGGCCCATATGGCTTCTTTGATTGTGGTATCAATGTTCCATGCCAGGCATCTTTTGCAACTATTTAATATCTCAGTTTGGAAAGATTTCATTTTTTGCTCTAAATGTGCGTTACAGATCGTTACAATGTCTGTTGTGCTGTTGCCGGGTGTCCCTGTCACGCTCGTGATGTCTGTGATGGGGGTTGCCCATGCATTTAATGCACCTGCTGGGTCTGTTGATGCAGCTGTTGGGGTTTTGCATTTGTTGCTGTGGGTGCTACTGGCACCTGCTGCACCCATTGTGGCGAGGTTGCTGTAGGTAGCGTTGCCGGGGTGTCTGGTGCAATGGTGGAATTTGGAGCCCCAGGTTCCCCTGCGGGCGGTGTTTGTTTCCCCCTTACTTCTAGCATTGATTGCTGCAATTCTGCTACATTCTCGCATAGTTTTGACAATTTTTTGTTACCTTTCTTGGCGCCTTCTGATAGTTTTCTCTTTTTTGATGGTGCTGTGCCCTCCTCTTGGCTGGGTGGCCTGGCAATTCCTTCCCTGGGTAGGCAGTACAGGTTTTCTCTCACCCATGCACATCCATAGTGCTCAGCTGCTTCAATGCCTGCTAACAGCTGTGGTGATTTGGGCTCTTGTGCCGGTGTTGTGGGCGCCTGCATTTTCCGTTTGGGCCCCATGCTCCTTTTTGGCCTGTTACAGGGAAAGGAAAAAACGTTTTACCAAGGTTTAGGGCTGTTGTTATTGGCGCGCTCCTCTGAGCTTGTTCTATTTGCTGCCCGTGTTGGGTAACTGGTAGCTGTTGCCACCGTGGTACTAGCATATGTTTTTTGCCAGTTCCTTTTGCCAAAGAAAATGTATCTCCATGTGTTAACTCTATGGAGGGTTCTCCTATTGCCCACCGTGTGTGGTGCTTATTTAAACTAACTGGGAAGCCCCCAGGATTGTTATCCTGTGTCTCTGTTATTTAACTATTGGTTTTGCTGTAGGGGTGCCCGTGTTAAACATAGCAAGAAAACAAGTTTTGGCGCCGGGATTTGGCCCCCTGCCGGGATTGAACTTGCGTCACCAGGCTCTGCGTGGATGTCAATGCAAGCTCTCAGCTCACGTGCTACTTGGCTGGCTGTGATTCTTTCTGTATTTATATCAAGGTTGTGTTCATCATGCGCAGCCTGCTTTGCGGCCCGGGGGCTCCGAAAAGCAAATGTATCTTTTCCCGGACACAGTGTTTATCTTTTTCAACCCCCGTAGTCCCAGCGTGGCGGCACACCTGAAAAGAAATTGAAACTGACACCGTCCGCGCTGGGCTGCTCGGGTGCCTCTTTTTCCTTCGTTCGGGCTGGGTAGAAACCTTCACACGGCACGCGTCCTTGTTTGTTTTAATTTTGTTTCTGTGGCGCTCGTCGCTCGCTTGCCCGTTATAAAAAAGATGTTGAAACTGACACCGTCCGCACTGGCTGCTCTGATGCCTCTTCTTCCTTCGTTAGGGCTGGAACGAAAATGTTTTTGAACAGTAACAATGTTCAGGAAGGAAAAAAGACACCGCGGAGTACAGCGAACTTTCATAGGATTTCCTAAAGAAGCAAAAGGTTGGAAGACACTGAGTAAACAGTGAACCTCCTGTTTGTTTGGGTCCCCATTCAGGGTCCACGCACAGATTGTGTTTACTCAGAGCAAGCTGCTCTTATTTATAAGACCCAGGGAGGCCCTGGGTCTTTGTTATGCATGTAGGGGGGGCTGCTGTTGTTACAGCCCCCGGCCGGATAGCCGACTGTCTGGCCCCCTGATGGGGGCAGGTCTTTGAACCTGGGCCCTGCTTGACTGTTGGTTTCCTTATGGTGCTTAGCACCTTGCTGTTTGGAGGAAGGGTGAGGTGACTGTTCGCACCTCACCCTTCCTTGGCTTTGTGCTGCAGAGATGCGTGTCTCTGGAGCTGGGGGGGAGGAGAGGAGCAGGCTGAGGTAAGGTTTGGGGCTGCCCCTCTCCCATGCTGCTGATGGCAGCATTGCCCAGCCTGATCCTCTGACACATTGGGGAAATCAGGCTCTGTTCTCCAACCACAGGTGTCCCCAGAAACAATTTCGGGGGATGTGAATATAATGAAAATACTTCTGGTGGTGACACATTGCATGGGTAATTCATCCAAATACCAATGCGATACTTATGAAAGGAATCAATGACACACATTGGTAATGGCTGGCGGCGACATTACGATCTCATCACATGTTGCGCTACTAATCCAGCCATTTGAAGCGAAATACATAACAGGAATACGGGCCCCGCACAGAGGTGGAAGTGAGCAGGTGCTATTGGGAGCAGACTTCCATTACTTTTATTTTTTACTGTTAACAGTTCCACTACATTTCACAACCATTATCACCATTCTGGAACAGTACTTTTTTTTTTAATTAAAGCATACCTATTCATTCAAACACCCTATAGCAGGTACAGCTGCAAGACATCTCCGCCAGAATGTATCTAACTGACTTCCTCTTAGCCAGGGGAAGAAGGAGGAGATCCTGCTCATACTAAGAGGAAATCTCACTTCACATTGCATCTCGACCTGATATTTGGAAAACATGTCCAGTTGTTATCTGGGGTTAAATGCTCAGATGTTATAGTGCATGCCATTTGCAAGGGATGCTATTTTAATATCAGGTAACTATATAGTGAAGTTGTCCCTTCATATCACCGGATAAGTGTACAGTTGTAGGATCCCTTGCAAGTCCTAGCTAAGCCCTGTGCATTGATTTCCATGAATCGACAAACAGGGATTTGCGCACGATTTCACGAGCAAGTCGCCGATTTTCCCCCGCAAAATATTCCATGAATAGGGTCCTATGTTTCCAAGTAACATCAGTGGCTGATGACCTTATCAGAGATGGCTATGAACGCATTAAAAAAAGAGCAACAAAAGGAGCTCGGGGGTTGACAAATGGAGGGTTGTTGATTGGTGTCAAAGTACAGAGCTCTTTAATTAAGCAATAAACCGTGAGATGGGGGGACATTATAGGAACAGGTAGTGCCCCAGAGTGTGAGTTACAAGAGCAAAGGGCCTGGGGCTTTCCAGACCCGGTAATGCCCCTATAAAGGATCTTATTGCTATTAGCTGAAGCATGTTTTCAGGATGCTAATTGTTGTACTGTTAAGTTCAGAAATGGCATGGTTGCTGCTTCTCAACTTTAAAAAACACAAGTCAACTACTCACATGATTGAGGCCAAAATATGTGCACGAGCACTACCTGACCCATCACTAATTATTATTCTAAACATATATGATCCAAAGGGAATCAGCAAAACAGGAAAACTCTCCCAAGCGGTAAAAGAGGAAATTTTAAATGGCGAGTGAACAGGGGAGGTATTTGAAAAATCCAGATATCTGCATGATGGGCTTGGTTTGGCCATTGTTGGTGGGTGAAGTGGTGGGCAGTGAAGGAAGTATCAAGGTGATATCACCAACCGAGAGGAAGAGCGTGTGTATTAGATGGGTGGTAAGACAGTGATGATACATCCAGGATGCTTACTTTTTTGTGATCGGGGTCCAGTGTGTGAGATTGATTGAGTGCCACTTTCTCACTCTTTGTGACAGAGTTAACGATAAGGTTGAAGTCTACGAGAAAGATGTCATTGGCGTATGTGAGAAACATGGTGGTGCACAGGTATGTGAAGTCATCATTGAAGGATGTGTTAGGTTTGCCCAGTGCCAGCGTCATCAAAGCTTTATTTTGGCAAAAAGTCCTAAACACTTCCTGGTGTGTAGATAAGGCTGAGTGTGGCGGTAACTGTGGAAGACAGGGGGAAGTGGCAGGAGAGTTATTAGAATGAGCGGATGGTGGCTCCCTCTAGTCTGGTGCAATGCTGTGATTACTTGAGGATAATGTTAAGTTCTCTTCTCATTCTGGATCTCAGGTTAATGCTTTACCATTGAGGCTGAGGACCTGCAGGGTGCGGATTACAGTAACATACTGTTCAAACAAGTCATGGTGACAACAAAATGTCCATGTAACAAACATGGAAAATAATGCACATGTGATGTTTATCAAATGTGCATTTACATTATTGCAGAGCCCTCAACTCAAGGCAGTTTCTCTAAGGTGAAAAATTCATCTTTATAAGCATTGATCCCTCGAACATTTCAGCACATCATTTCCATTTAACTGGCTGAATCCCACACCAAATTTGGTCCATTTGTATTTGTTTATTATTTATATCGCGCACTGAACCCTGAGGTAGCTGGGCACTTGAGATACTTGGGGTTACATACATGGTAAGGCAATGTACATTTAAAAAAATAAGATAGTGTACAAGAATAATTACAAAATAATTACAGATGTGGACCCTGGTTACAGATGGGTCAATGAAGCATGAAACCGTTGTACCGCCGTTTAATTATACATAGGACAGATATATAAGATTCAGCAGGGGAGAGGATTTGTTACTCAACCATTCTTTTATTTTGGCTTTGAACGTAAGGAAGGAGGGTTCTTGTCTGAGGGGAATGAGAAGGGACTTCCAGAGTTTGGCAGCTTGGACTGGGAAACTGGCTCCTCCAGCAGTTTGGAGGCTGAATCTTGGTACCACGGGGCTGTGCGACTGGGCTGACCTGTTGGCTCGTGTGGGATGCTGTTTATGGATCTTATCAGAGAGGTATTTGGGAGCTGAGTTTGAGAGGCATTTGTGTGTGATAGCCAGGGTCCGTAGTGTGATTCTGTCACGGATTGGCAGCCAGTTTGCATTATCTCTGATGGAGGAAATTTGCCGCGATTTAGGTAGACTGAGTGCTGCTCTCAGAGAGTTGTTCTGAAGTACCTGTAGTCTGTTTAGGTTATGTTCAGAGGAACCTAGGAATAGTGTGTTACAGTAATCAAGTTTACATAATGCCAATGCTCTGCCTAGCATGAGGCAATAATTGGGGGATAGGTATGATTTGCAGCTGTAAATCTGTTTGTTAGTGTAGGCTGTGGAGGTCGCCAAACTGCTAACTTGTCTTTTGAGGGACAGTGTTGAGTCAAGGTAGACCCCCAGTTTCTATCTCTTTAGATACAGTGATCGTGTTGCCATCAATGTTAAAGGAGGCGCATCTATGGTTGAGTTTATTCAGTCAAGCTTGTGTGACTATGATCATTAGCTCGGTCTTATCGTTGTTGAGACATAAGCTGTTGGTGGCCATCCATGCTTGGATTTCCATGTAGATGTAATTTTATAGTTTAGAGTCTTGTCCGTAGCAGCCCGTGACGGGGATGAAGACGTGAGTGTCATCTGCATAGTTAGTGTAGATGACACCCAATTTATCCAGACGATCAAATAAGAGCTTTGTAAATATATTGTAAAGAGTGGGGGACATGCACAAGCCTTGGGGGACTCCGCAGAGGTTCGGGATTGGGTCTGCTGAGGCTGAAGCGGAAAAGACTCTAGTGGTCCGATTAGAGAGAAAGGAGTTGATCCAGTCCGAGGCATCAAGTGAAAATGCTGTGGTGGTGGTGAGGTGTTTTGTGAGAATTTGGTGGTCCACGAGATTGAATGCTGCAGATAGGTTGAGGAGAAGGAGTAGTGCTAGCTTGCCTTTGCCCTTCGCCTCGTCCATTTGGATCTTGAGGTTGAGGAGTGCGGTCACAGTGCAGTGTCTGGGTGAGAAGCCTGATTGTCTGGGGCCTAGTAATTCATTTTCTTCTAAGTATTTCTGGATCTGCAAGCATGCCACCCGATCCAGGATTTTTAGAAGGAACGGGACCGTCGTGATGGGCCTATAGTTGGTAGGGATATTTGGGTCCAGGTTGGTTTTTTTTAAGAGTGCCATAACTCAAGCTTGCTTGAGGTTGTTTGGCACCCGATTGGACGACAAGGATGCATTGATCAGGGTGGTGATGAAAGGGGCTAGCTTTTTTGCTCCATCCTTAACGATGGAGGCTGGGCATAGGTACCCCTTGCAATGAGAGGGTTTATGACTTTTTATGATGTCTTCTACTTCCTTGCGTCCATGCGAGCAACCACATATTTACTGAGTGGAAATTATAGATCACCCAACACATACAATTTCTAATTAGAACAATACAGTTCACCTGTTCCAAAAATGGTCATTTGCATGCAATAACAAATGCACTGTATCATATAATGTATGTTTCCTGCAATGCAATGTACTGTTTATCAAGCATGTTCAGAGTCTGCCAAACTCCTGGACAGCCTGAAGTGCTTCGAGGCCTATGGGGCTTATTGTCATTATGCCTACCCCCGGAGTACCAGACCAGGTCCAGCAGCCCCAGGAGCAGGCATCACGTTCCCAGGAGAAGGCCCAACAACCCCTGTTAGGGGCCATCTGGACACAGTCCTGGCGCCTTTGGCGCCAGGCTCATAAGGGGATCACCTGAACTTACCTGATGCAGACCATGCTGCAAGGGATCCAAGCCCTCATGAGGCCTAGAAGGGACTATTTTACCTTAGGGACTATTTGCCACTCGGGTGTGGCGGTGGAGGAATACTTACCTGGAACTACTTTGGAGGCTATTTAAACCACACCCGAAGAGCAGCACACGCTTCACGTTATTCTGCATCCAGCAGCGTAATGCTCACCGTGTCTGCAACAGCATCCAGGCTTCAGCCACTCCTGCCTCGAACCCAGAGCACCTAGAAAGAAGGGAAAGAAGGAGAAAGGTTAGAACAAGAACATTACCAGCTTCTTACCTGATTCTGGAGCCATTGCGTCGTCGAACCAAAGGAAAGACTTTATTTTTAAACGTGTCGCATCGCCAGCAGCAGCGCCGCGCTACACTCACCGTTCCTCGCAGCATCTTCACGCTTCACTGCAGCCTCCTGCATGTTCCCGCCGCACTCCAGCACCTAGGGGGAAGATAAAGACAACAAGGTGAGCAAAGGGAACATATAGAGGAATACTGGTTACCACCCAAAGACTTACCTGATTTACCACCGGGGGAACCATTCCTCTTCTCGGGTCGGCACAGCTCCCACTGCACCATCGCCGTACCTCGGCCCCTAAGGGGAAACAAAAGCACAACAGGGTGAATCGAAAGGACAATCAAGAGGAGCCACCTTACGCCATAGACTTACCTGATTTTACCGCCAGAGGTATAACTCTTCGACTCTTGTCTTCTCTCAGCACCTGAATTAGGGAAAAGACCACAGATTACGGAATCGGATAGGAGTGAAGGTCAGGCATTTGAACTCTTACGAACTGCATAACTTACAGCGTCTTGCCGGGGAGTCAAGATAGCCCTGGAACTCACCAATTCCGTCGACCAGTGAAGCAACTGGTCCCTCACGCGCCCCTGTGCTCGAAGCAGGATGGAGAGCTCATCCTTTCAAACCATAAGAAGAATACTCCTACGGGCCAGACAAACGAAACTAGGAGGGCCAGTCCAGTCTGTCATCTCAGTCCTACGCATTACACTGGAGGAGGCCGCAGCAGTCCAGACCAGATCGGCACCTCTGTGGGAGTCAGGTGAGCGTAACAGAACGCAAAGCCTACCTACAATTTCCCACCCGGGCGTTATGGAGACCTCAGAAATTGACCAATTGGCCCAATTACTAGGGGAACTGAGGGCTGAAGTGCATTCCGCTCGTCAGGAGACCAATGCTCTTAGGAGAGAACTGATACTGTCAAAGGAGCGAACTGATGACCTTGCTAGGCAACTAATTGCAAACTCAGGCTGGACAAGCACCCCTACCAGGTTCCGGGGGAAATCCAGCTCCTGTGGTATCAAGTAACCCTGTGCAAATAAGCCTACCTGGAAATATGCCGTTGGCTCCACCCGAACGCTTTGCCGGAGATTGCCGTGATAATGAACCCATGCCGTTTGCACTTTTAATGCAGACCTGGGGCCTTCCCAAACGATCAAGCCAAAGTAGCCTTTGTATTGTCATATCTCAGCGGCAGTGCATCCGATTGGTCAATCCCACTGGTTACTCAGGATGAACCAATTCTCCGGGATTTTCAGGGCTTTCAAACAAGCATGGAAAGACTATTTGCCCAGCACTCCTAAGGACAGGCCCTGCATAACGAACTTCTGTCCCTACGACAAGGTAACCAGGATCTCCTATCCTACATCGCAACCTTTAATAGGTTGATCGTGGAAACTGGGTGGCCTGAGGAAAAACGAATCACGTTATTTCATCAAGGACTTCGAGGAGAACTCAAGGATGTCCTGGCGCAAGTCGTGAACCCACCTCAAGGCTGCACTGAATATATAGACTTAGTGGTCCAGTTAGATCACAGACTTCAGAACAGAAAAGCAGATCGAGCCAAGTTTGAGAATCGAGTGTTGGTCAAAACCCACGCTAACCCCAAAGGAGCCGATGCTTCAGAACCCATGCAAATCGGAGGAGTTAAAGGACCCTTAACCCAGAAGGAAAGAGAAAGGAGACGACAAATGCAATTGTGTCTTTATTGTGGGAGCTCTGGGCATTTTCTACGAGATTGCCCTGTAAAACCGCCCAAGAAGGCGGTAGGAGCCGCTGATAAAAGTCATATGGAGTCAGACTCGGGAAACGACCACGCCCGACAAGCGTAGAGGTCCGCTTGCCGAGCTCGAAGAAGGACACTCAGACCTCACATTTCATCATGCTAATGGTCCTCATAGATCCAGGGCAGCCATCACATATGCATGCAGTAAGAGCATACATTGATAGTGGGGCCATAGGAAACTATGTGGACTATGAATTGGCTTCCAGGATGAATATGCCTCTATGCCGTAAAACCACCTCGGATGTCATCACCACAGTCGATGGAACCGAAATTGCCTCTGGGCCTGTAACTCATTCCACCCCAGAGATGACACTAGTGGGTCAGGATGGACATCGAGAGACTATTGTGTTTGATGTAATCAAAGCCCCACAGTTCCAGATAATACTGGGGATACCTTGGTTGGAAACACATAATCCTTGTATTGATTGGCGAGGGAAGAGAATAACCTTCCCGGATTGTGCACAAACCTGTTATCCAAAGAAAAACCTGAACGCAGGCCTGGCTACAGTAACCACAGCAGTCATGCAACTACCTCCAGAATACCAAGAATTCCAGGAGATCTTCCAAAAAGGAAGGCGACCTTAGAACGTGCATAGACTACCGCGCATTGAACCAGATAACTGTAAAAACCGATACCCATTGCCTCTGATCCCTGAACTTCTAGACCAGGTGAAGGATGCTTGCATATATACCAAATTAGATCTCTGAGGGGCTTACCATACGGTACGAGTAAAGGGGGGCGACAAATGGAACACTGCCTTCCGCACCGAATATGGACTATTCGAATACCAGGTGATACCTTTCGGGCTGTGCAATGCACTAGCAGCCTTCCAATACTTCATGAACGATGTCCTTCGTGAACTCATCGATGTTTGTGTTGTCGTATATATCGTTGATATTCTAGAATACTCCTCTTCAGAATCTGATCATGTGAAACACGTCTGAGCAGTCCTTGAGAAATTGCACCAGCACAAACTATATGCTAAACTAGAAAAGTGCGTTTTCCATGCCACAGAAGTCGAATTTCTTGGGTTTATCCTGACACCGAAGGGAGTCCGAATGGACTCACGAAAAGTAGACGCAATCCTTGAGTGGCCATCGCCAAGTTCAGTTAAAGGTGATCAAAGCATGCTCGGCTTTGCCAATTTCTACTGCAGATTCATCCCGGATTTTTCACATGTTGTACATCCCATCACAGCACTCTTGTGGAAAAATAAACGCTTTATATGGACTGAAGAAGCCGAAAAAGCCTTCCAAGAGCTGAAAGCAAAATTTACGTCAGCACCTGTATTAAAGCATCCGCGCCCTGAACTTCCATACATAGTGGAAACTGATGCATCCAGTCTAGCCATGGGAGCTGTCCTGTCTCAAAGGGACCCTGAAACTGGCCAGCTTCACCCAGTAGCATTTTGGTCCAGAAAATTCTCGCCACCTGAGGTAAATTATGCAGTTACCGACAAGGAGTTATTAGCTCCGCCTTCAAGGCTTGGCGACACTATCTTCTCATGCCAGGCGTACCATCACTGTGATCACTGATCACTGGAACCTACAATATTTAAAAACAGCCAAGGCTCAATCGTCACGTCAACTCCGATGGGCATTGTTTTTTGCCGAGTTCGATTTCGTAATCACCTACCGCCCAGGTTGTAAGAATGGTAAAGCTGACGCTCTATCCCGAATAGGGATGGGAGAGACAGAAGTGAACTCAGAACCAGTACCTATAATTTCCGAACAAAGGATTCTTGGCATGACCACTCTACAAACTCTAGAGGACATCCAGGTTAGAATCCAGCAACTCTTGAATCCTACAGCCTTGCAGGACTGGGTAAAGAGAGGCCCGAACTTTTCAGTCAGCAATGATCTACCTTATTACCAAGGGCACCTATTTCTGCCACACAAGGAACTACAAGAGCTAGTCATTTCCCGTTATCATGATACCCTAATGGAGGGACACCCACGTATTGCAAAAACTGAAGCAAAAATTAAAAGACAATTCTGGTGGCCCACCTGGCGAAAGGATATTAAGTCATTTGTGATGTCTTGCGGCATTTGCACCCAAAACAAAAGTCAAAAGAAAAAGCCAGCTGGACTCCTACAACCATTAGACATTCCGCCTGCAACATGGCATACCTTATCGTTGGACTTTATTACTGACCTACCTCCTTGCAATGGGTTTAACACCATTCTTGTTATTGTGGATCTTTTTTCCAAAATGGCCCACTTTATTCCTTTAAAAGGACTACCTTCAGCTTCAATCCTAGCCAAGGAATTTCTTGAAAACATTGTCGTATACATGGATTTCCATCCGTACTGGTCTATGACTGGGGAAGTCAATTCATTTCTCATTTTTGGAGAAAATGTTGTCAACTGGCACAAATCGACGTGAGGTTATCAACCAGTCACCACCCCCAGAGCGATGGTCAAACAGAGAGGACTAACTAGACTCTTGAATAATACCTGCGTTGCATGTTGCATCAAACTGAGAGTAATTGGAAGGACATTCTTTGGATCGCCAAATATGCATACAATAATTCAGTACATTCTGGAACTGGACAAAGCCCTTTTTATACCCTATACGGGCACCACCCTCGAACCTCAGACCTTGATTCACCCCAACACCTAGAAATGCCCGCAGTGGACCATTTACACTCCACGATTACACAAGCCTTTTAAGAAGCAACAGCACATTTATAGCAAGCAAAGGAGAAATACAAGCAGGATGCTGATCGGCATAGAAGTGATACTCCACAATATCAGATAGGGGACCAAGTATGGTTGGCCACAAAGCACATACCGCTCAAGGGAATGCAGACCTTTAACCTGAGATATTTGGGACCTTACTCTATTAAGGCCATTATCAACCCGGTGGCCGTCAAATTGGACTTACCGGCTAATATGCGGATTCACCCCATCTTTCATGTGTCACTTGTGAAGCCAGTGCAACCAGGGACAAGACTAACCAAGCCACCAAACCCCATCCTTATAGACGGGGAACCCGAATTTGAGATTAAGAACATCCTGGACTCCAAGATGGTAAAATCAAAACTTTTTTATCTGATTGACTGGAAAGGTTATGGACCACAGGAAAGGTCTTGGGAACCTAGTGACCACGTACATGCACCTCGGTTGGTGAAAAGATTCCACCGAAACTTCCCGGACAAACCTAAACCACGGGGAAGAACGAATTTAGGAGGGGCCTTGGGGCGGAGTGCTGTCATGATGCCTACCCCCGGAGTACCAGACCAGGTCCAGCAGCCCCGGGAGCAGGCATCACCTTCCTGGGAGAAGGCCCAGCAACCCCTGTTAGGGGCCATCTGGACACAGTCCTGGCACCTATGGTGCCATGCTCATATAGGACATCAGTCCTGGCGCCATAGGCACCAGGCTCATAAGGGGAAACTCACCTGAACTTACCTGATGCAGACCATGCTGCAAGGGATCCAAGCCCTCATGAGGCCTAGAAGGGACTACTTTACCTTAGGGTCTATTTGCCAATTGGGTGTGGCGGTGGAGGAATACTTACCTGGAACTACTTTGGAGGCTATTTAAACCACGCCCGAAGAGCAGCACACGCTTCGCATTATTCTGCATCCAGCAGCGTAACGCTCACCGTGTCTGCAGCAGCATCCAGACTTCAGCCACTCCCGCCTTGAACCTGGAGCACCTCGAAAAAAGGTAAAGGAGGAGAAAGGTTAGAACAAGAACATTACCAGCTTCTTACCTGATTCCGGAGCCACCGCATCGTCGAACCAAAGGAAAGACTTTATTTTTAAACGTGTTGCATCGCCAGCAGCAGCACCGCGCTACACTCACCGTTCCTCGCAGCATCTTCACGCTTCACCGCAGCCTCCTGCATGTTCCCGCCGCACTCCGGCACCTAGGGGAAGATAAAGACAACAAGGTGAGCCAAGGGAACATATAGAGGAATACTGGTTACCACCCAAACACTTACCTGATTTACCACCGGGGGAACCATTCCTCTTCTCGGGTCGGCGCAGCTCCCACTGCACCATCGCCGTACCCCGGCCCGTAAGGGGAAACAAAAGCACAACAGGGTGAATCAGAAGGACAATCAAGGGGAGCCACCTCCCGCCATAGACTTACCTGATTTTACCGCCGGAGGTATAACTCCTCGACTCTTGTCTTCTCTCAGCACCTGAATAAGGGAGAAGACCACAGATTACGGAATCGGATAGGAGTGAAGGTCAGGCATTTGAACTCTTATGAAACTGCATAACTTACGGCATCAAGATAGCCCTGGAACTCACCAATTCCGTCGACCAGTGAAGAAACTGGTCCCTCACGCCCCCCTGTGCTCGAAGCAGGATGGAGAGCTCATCCTATCAAACCATAAGAAGAATACTCCTATGGGCCAGACAAACGAAACTAGGAGGGCCATTCCAGTCTGTCATCTCAGTCCTATGCATTAGCTAGGAGGAGGCCGCAGCAGTCCAGACCAGATCGGCCCCTCTGTGGGAGTCAG